>JARQZK010001479.1:340000-711062 GCA_030704885.1 Cynegetis impunctata | reverse complement strand
ATCTGCTAATAGCCGGCAGTCATGTGCGTTTACTAGAATTCGGGATACCCCGGGTTCTTAGAACCGAAATCAACTGGCCTGCCATAAGTTTTTTTCAGAACTTTCCTAATGGAATCAAATAAGTCACTGCTTGCATACTTACAAGGCGAATAAATTCTCTAAAAGCCTGCTCTTATCCAGAAATTATCAGGTCTCACCCATCTTCAAAGCACTCACAAGTGTACATACAAGTGTATCCTATATTCTGGCTGAATTTGCTCCTCCTCATAACTAAAGCAGCCCGCCACTCTCACACATACTTGAGGAAGGAGTAAAACACTTGATTTTTCTTTATCTGCTACAAAAAATAATCGATTATTAATTGAGTTAGCACCATTATATTCACCCCTAGTTGATGGAATTGAAATTTTTCAATTCCATACTACAGTATATTATAATTAAAAAATTCAAGAAGAAACACCTTGGTGCAGAGTTTCCCAAACTGTAAGTCGCGACGCCCAGGGGCGCCGTGGTCAGTTCACAGGGACGTCGTGACACATTTGGCAATAGAAACTAAACAAACAATAAAGTAAAAACATACAAATATTGGCATTTTTGGGGGATCGCTGAAGATTCTTCCAAGTTGTCAAGCCTTCTCAAAGTATGATCGGGCTAGACATGTCGATGTGCCTTTCGAGAAAGCTCTGGAATATTCTGGAAGGTCTTTCGGAAACCATTCAAGAAAAAGCTGAATTTCCTTAATGTCCCTCTACAAGTAGAGAAGAATCTCCCTTCAAAATCCCTTTAGTATCAAAGATTCTTTTTCAATATTTGACGTTAAATGCACTCAATCTTCCTCAAGATATCAAAACCATATTTCAAAGGCATATATCACAACTCAATATTTGGTTTGAGGAATACTATAGAAATGACAATTTCTATAGAATTGCACGGATTCAAGATCCATACAACACTAGTGCTTCATCAGAATTTACTTCTACTGAAAAAGAGACTCTCATCGAGTTATCTTGCGACAAAAGTTTGAAAGCCTAATGTGACTGCATAAGATTGACAGAATTTTCGATTTTGGTGAAATATCAATACCCCCGTTGAAGTGATAGAACATAGTAGATTTTTATTAAATTTTTGACGACGTATCGGTGAAAAACTGGATTTTCGGCGGTCGCTGTAATGAAGAGCAAGTACATAGTGAAAATCTTGAGAAGACAAACGAGGGGGGCCTGTCCATCAGTTTAATTCCATGTTCTGAGAAAATACGCAAAGTTCTGAAGGCTCATCCATAACATTAATTATTAATTAGTTTCATATTATTAAAGTAGAAATAAAAGTATTAAATAATGAAATTATAAAAGTTTTAGTTTCTCCAATATCTCTCACAATTAGTCATACTTCTACCTATTTATATCAGGGTAGGGCAGTGAAATCAATTAGAAATTGGGCGCCGCGACTCCAAAAAGTTTGGGAACCTTTGCCTAATAGCATAAAAACATTATTTTACTCATTTTTGGGTTGATTTATTTGCAGTAACATAGATGTAAGAATACAACAAGCAGAACTGGAGTACCAATTAGGTCGTGAAGAACTCAATCTTCTAACACTTTTAGAAGAAACAAGAACACTTCAACTATGTTTAGATGAATCGAATAAAAGTAGTGCCACAATGAATACGCTGTTCAGGTAATTCAATTCATTAATTTCGATTTAATAAATTCAGCACGGGTTTTATTTCTAGTTGTATACACGACAAAGAACAAGCTATCTTAGTGGGGGTTGAAATAGAATACGATCCGAAGAGTCCTAAATTTGGAGCTGGTGAAAAAGAGCAAGGTGGTCTTTGGATTGATTGGGCCTTGGATGATTCTGGACTGTGTAAAGACGACAGGCAAGTAATTTTGTTAATGGTATTATTCAATCTATCTTTATGTGTCAAATAAGTCATCATTTCATTGATTCAAAATATTTTGTATAACAATGTTCTCTATACATATAATATTACTAACTTATTTAGTGTTGAAAATGACGAATCTGAATTCAAAAATTCCAGGATTCAGGATTTATTTATTTTTATATTCAAATTCAAAAGTTTGGGTAATACCAATCCAAAAGTGTCGAAATCTTCATATTCGATATTAATTTTTTGTTTGGAAAAACGAACATATTATCAACCACCTTTACGTAAAAAAAATTAGGCTTACCTAATAGTCCGGGAGCCCACTGTCCGAAAGTCTACGTCATAAAACATCTGGTTCATTCATGATTTATTTGATAAGATTTATACCAAAGAATATTAAACCGTTGGTCTGCCTAAGCTCATCCTGGCGGGTCATAGTTAATGAACGTAATTTATTTGGCAAAAACTGGTACGCCACCTACCTACGTCACAAAACATCCGGCTGAAATTTAAACACATTATAGATAAATATCAGTTATTTGAAATTGTTTTGGTCTGCCAAGCCTCACCCTGGCGGAAGTGCTCGGCAGACCACCCTAAAGCGGTGGCAACTACTGTCAAATTTATCGGTCTCAGTCAAGCCAGATCATAGATTGACAAGAAAGAATGTATGATAAATTCTCTCTCTGCTTGTCAGTATATAAGCTGTAAATCGCTCTAAAGAGTGAATTTTTTTGTTTCATGTTGACTGTGATTTGTTTTGAAAAAAGCAAATAAAGGTTACTCTTTGGATGTGCCTGGCTTACCACCACTAATCAAGTATTTCAGTGGCGTGTCGGCAAGTCATTTGCTATGATGAAGTTATATATTATGCTGCATAGCATTAATTTTTCTTATTCAGGCGCAAGAATAAATAAAGGAGATGGTTTGACACATGAACATACCACGTACAATAGACCATGAGAAAAATATGCATTTTCTTAAATGAGACAATCAACACTCAAGAATTGGTCTTTTGATTTGTTAATCGTCATGGTGAATGCAAGACGAATCGGAAATTGAATTCGTTTAAACTCAAAGAGCATATCGGTTGTGATCATCGGAATCCTCAGAATGAGAACGTTTTCACCTCTGAATCTTCCTTAGAGTGCGTCATGTGAATAACATTGATCATCAGTTTTCTTATCACCAAACGCGTTCCATTGCATATGTTTGATTGGTTTAGATTCCGAATCATGATGACTACCGAGCCAACCTCAAGTTGTAAATTGCGTGGTGGTAAACCAGGCACATCCACAGAGTAACCTTTATAATGCTTTTTTCAAAACAAATCACAGTCAACATAAAACAAAAAAATTAACTCTTTAGCGATTTACAGCTTATATGCTGACAAGCAGAGAGAGAATTTAGCATACATTCTTTCTTGTCAATCTATGATCTGGCTTGACTGAGACCGATCAATTTGACAGTAGTTGTCACCACTTTAGGGTGGTCTGCCGAGCACTTCCGCCAGGGTGAAGCTTGGCAGACCAAGACAATTTTAAATAACTGATATTTATCTATAATGTGTTTAAATTTCAGCCGGATGTTTTGTGACGTAGGTGACGTACCAGTTTTTCCCAAATAAATTACGTTCATTAACTATGACCCGCCAGGATGAGCTTAGGCAGACCAACGGTTTAATATTCTTTGGTATAAATCCTTTCAAATAAATCATGAATGATCCGGATGTTTTATGACGTAGACTTTTCGACAGTGGGCTCCCGGACTATAACCCAACTTTACTAACCTAACCTCCTGATTGAATGAAGTATAATGATGATAAATTTGATTTTGAAATAGATTTGTTTTTATATCAAATCTGGGGTTGCTTGCAAGACAGAACGAAACTATAGGTATAAAATTTGATAAAAGTTTTTTTGATCAGTTAAAATTTTGGCATATCCAAACTTTAAGAAAGAACGTGGCGGGAAAGAACATGAGCGGAAGTCCTTCAAACCATTGACGAGGATATCAATTATGAAAAACATATCCAAACAGCCTTCTTGGATATTTTGGAGGGGTATAAAGCTAAAAAAACCACTGTTCGTAAATGATCCTTCTAAAATTGAGTTAGAGGGTTGGAAATTTGTAGCTAAGGAAGCCAATTTTTGAGGTATACACTTTTTTCCAATCATCGCCATTTCAACGTGTAGATTTCTTGTTTTTTTCGTAATTTTTAAAAACTTGCGCACCTCCTCAGACTGAGTTGGAGCGTTGAAATTTGGTACGTACAGTCAGTTAATGTTGAGGAACGATCGTTTTGGATTTCAACTGCTTTGCAGGGGTATGTAGCTCAAAAATACTGTTTTTTAATGAAACTCCTCAAATTGAGTAAGAGGGTTGAAAATATGCAACTAACGCAGCGTATTTTTGAGGTATAAATTTTCTTTTAACCACCGTTGATTTCACGTGAAAATTTCTTGTTTTTTAGGAACTTGCAGTCCTCATATTTAGTTAGAGGGTTGAGATTGGGTAAAGAGATTGAGGTACGATCGGTTTTCGGATTCCAATTGTTTTCCTCAAACACCGCCATTTTAATGTGAAAACTTCATGTATTTTTGTATACGCGCTGCTCTTCGCGAAGACTATTTTTCGTTCAAATAGAATTTGGACATGCTTCGCACTCATTACTCGATGCATTTCGCGGTAGGTCTAACTAGCATGTTTTTCTCTATGTAATTTTCACATCCCGTACGACCATGTTGACGAAATTTTGCTACTTACGCATTTTTTTCAATGTTTGGGATTACAAAATAATCGAAAAGGGTCGAATTATGATAATAATTTGTTCACATAACATTTAATAGAAAACATAAAAATTTCACAGTCATGTTCAACAATAAACGATCCATTTTCTTCCTCTTTAGTTATTTTTTTATTTGAAAATTGAAGACTGATTCAAACTTCATCGCCTAGCACAATACACAAATGTTAGTGGAATAAAACTGCTAATAAATTATTGTGTGAACTAGGTACCTACATTTCTGACTGTTTTATACTTATTAAATCAGTGAATAAATCTTCAAAATAATGCGTGTATGTAAACAACTATACTTCACAATAAGTATCACTATATTCGTTCTGTGTATTTTAGGTGGGATAATATGTTATTCAATTAATTGAACACATCTCCATTCTCGGCTTCTTTCAATTAGCACTCTTTCTCATGAATATATTTCCGCATTGTTGTTGACAACAACAAAAAAAGAAGTAGGTGATGAATGTGCGAAATAATCATATGAAATAAATTTTAATACTTGGGTATCATTTTATCAGTTATAAGGAATAGGGTAGAAAACATCCGATGTTGACTTTTTATTTTAATGTTTAAGATTTTGTTTCAAATTTTTTTAAAATTAATTTTAGTTGTTACGTTTCACATTAAATTCCGTATTTCATTCAATATTTGAGATAAAAACGTGAATAAAAAAACAAAATACTTTTAAAAGATGGGGCTATATTTTGACTTAGAGAGACACCTAATACTGTTGATGGGAATTCCCACAGAATATCACAAAAGTTGTGCATTAAACTAGTTTTTCTTCAAACACCCATTATATGCCTGAAACTCAAATTTAAATTTTCTCTCTTTTCATAACGTCATTTCTGAAGATTTAAGCTATATTGAAAAAAAAATTTATCTAAATCGATTCAGCAGTTCGCGAGAAAATTAATTTTGAAATTGACCCAAATTTTAGTGGTGCGTTAATTTTGATGCGAAGTATATTATGGTTTTAATATATTTAATATAAGGAAATAAATCAAGTCAATCTGGTCGTTCAGTATTATGAGTTTGAAAATTTCCAATGGTTCTAAATAATTCAATTTGTGCTATAGTAGCTATGTTGTCGATTGATAAATCACCTTCATTCAAAAGAATTCTAAGGTTCTTATTTTATAAAATGCTATTTTTATGATAGTTTTATTCCCCCTCTCGGGGTGCGAGATACGATATAATTGTTTCTTCCAAATTCAAAGATCTCAAAAAGCCAATAAAGGTATGTTCTCCCAACAATTGAAGTATAAGACAGCTTCATGGTCTCTATAACACCTTGGTCTAATAGCTGAACAATAGATGTTACATTTGGAAGAAGAAAATATGCCAATAATATGCGTCCATCTTCTGACTTTAGTTCTTCTTCATCAGGATGTTGACAGTAGGATAGAAAATTTCAAATTATGTTTACATATTTCATTGCAGATATGCGAAAATACAAGGAAAGGTATGCGTGGGATAATTCGTAATAATAACCGAACACTGTTTCAAAATTATTATTTGATTCAAGAGCAAATGAGTTTGAGATCTTTGGAATTACGGAGGGAAAACGTTGACATAATGCTAATTTTCAAGTTGATTTATAACTTTACTGTCAGTAAATATTCATTAGCTAAAATAAACCTAAATTCACGTCCGCATTATTGAGATCTAGAGCAATTTTCAACTAAGTTTTGCTCCAACTAATTATTTTATGAACAGCCCCTTGATCAGATCACAAAGACTAACAAATGATTGCGAAGTTGATCTTTTTCTAGTCTTAATTTTTTCCCTTAGGAAATATTTCGAGTCGCAAGGGCTGAAAAGATAGTCAGGAGCAGGCTCGTTTTTGCAGGTGCTTATGAGCTTGTCATCGAAGATGTTTAATTGTTAGTTTGATTTATATTGGAATTTGAATGTGAATGTTGTTTCATGTTTTTTTTTTGTATTTTCAAATTGAAATTTGTAACATTATTTTTTTTCGTATCTTTGGATCTACTTACTTTTCCAATGTAAAATGGCAGGTCCGTTTGATTAAATGAATGAATAAATAAATGAAACACTATTTAGAAGCAGAACCCAATACTGTTTTTTCATAAAATCATCTCTTTTAAAACTGTTCAATAACTCATAAAGGATTCAATTCCATGAAGCTTTATCGTTAAATTTCCTATACCAAAACAATTCTGACGTCTTTCGAAAAGAACCCGAATCCAATAAAGATAATAGCATCACTTGTAGCAGCGAATATAAAACACAATAACCGGAAATTATTCAAAGGTAATTGTGATCTTCCACCCGTATATCCGGTAGGTATGAACTCATGAGCGGAACACCGCTTGCAGGACAAGAATCTGTGGAACTAACTGACGAAATAATCATTCATTCATATAAGTTAAATAAGAAAGATATTAACAGATCGAATTAATTTTAACATAAATGTTTTATTCCTTGACAAGCTTTGGGTCAAGTCTAAAAGTTATGAATACTCTGCATTGTCACTAATATGAAGATATTTTATTGTATCCAAAATTGAAATAAAAAAACTCTATCGCAACGAGGTTTATTAGAAAAGCAGGTGTTTATAACGTATTCAGTTTAAAAATCTTTTCTTTCAATTATGATTTTTGTTCCAAATCCGAAAAAAAATTGCGCCCTATGATGTGTAAGCAATATTTATTTTCTCCCCCCAACCAATTCGTACCAATCCCATCCAAGATATCATACGAAACTACCTACTTACAAACTTTCAACCCTATTGCTACAAAATTGCGCCCTTTATCGTGTAAACAAAATTTATTTCCTCCTCCGGGGGGTCAGCCCCCCAACCAATTCATATCAAAATAAATACCATCCAAGATATTATACGAAACTACCTACCTACAAAGATTTAACCATGTGGTCCCAAAATTGCGCCTTCTATTATGTGAACAAGATTTATTTCCTCCTTTGGGGGGTCAATCCCTTAACCAATTCACACCAAAACAAATCCTATCCAATGTATCATACGAAACTACCTACTCACAAACTTTCAATCCTATTGCTCCAAAATTACGCCCTTTATCATGTAAACAAGATTTATTTCATTCTCCAGGGGGTCAACCCTCCAGCCAATTCGAACCAAAATCAATCCCATTCAAGATATCATACAAAACTACCTAGATACAAATTCTCAACCCTAATACTACAAAATTGCGCCGTTTATCGTGTTAATGAGATTTATTGCCCCAGGGGGATCAACCCCTCAATCAATTCAAACCAAAACCAATCCCATCTAAGATATCATACGAAACTACCTATTTACAAACTTTCAACCCTATTTCTTCAAAATTGCGCCCTTCATCGTGTAAACAACCCTAAAATACATAAGCTTATACATACATAAGTATGAACATAAATATATATATATATATATATATATATATATATATATATATATATATATATAAATATATATATATATATATATATATATATATATGTATATATATTTATATATATATATATATATATATATATATATATATATATATATATATATATATATATATATATATATATATGTTCAGAAAGATTTCCGCATTCGGAAGTATTTGAAAAACTTGTTTCACGGAATGAACCGCGTAAAAGATTTGAAAAATCTCGAACGTTTCGGCTCCTTTTGCGAAGCCATCTTCAGGAGAATTAGAAGGGAAATAATTCAGACTCGTGGCCTCAATCTGCCTACTTCCACGAATCGAATTTAGGAGGAATCGGAAACAATACGATTGCGTTGGTCTCAACCTGCCTACTCCACTAACCGTATTGCTTCCTGTTCAACTCTGAAGTCCTCAATCTGCCTACTCTTCAGAGTCAACTGACTCTGAAGAGTAGGCAGATTGAGACTTCAGAGTTGACAGGAAGCAATACGGTTAGTGGAGTAGGCAGGTTGAGACCACGCAATCGTATGGTTTCCGATTCCTCCTAAATTCGATTCGTGGAGTAGACAGATTGAGGCCACGTGTGTGTATTATTTCCCTTCTCACTCTCCTGAAGATGGCTTCGCAAAAGGAGCCGAGACGTCGAGATTTTTCATATCTTTTACGCGGTTCATTCCGTGAACCAAGTTTTTCATATATATATATATATATATATATATATACATATAGTTTTCCATATACAGATCGCGTTCTTTCCCGGTGGGACACCCTGTATATATATATAGGTATATATATATATATATATATATATATATATATATATATATACATTATATATATATATATATATATATATATATATATATATATATATATATATACCTATATATATATACAGGTGTCCCACCGGGACAGAACGCGATCTGTATATGGAAAACTACACATAGGAAACTTTTGAAAATTTGACAGTATACTAATGTTGAAAGGGACAACTCGACTAAAATATTTTCAAGATGGTGTGCTTGTTGTTGCTTATTTTAAATTGGATACCCTATATATTAATACATTTTTAGATTTGACGCAAGATTAAAGGCAGATTTCATGTATTATGTCCTATACCTAAGTCTAAGCGTTTTTGATATATTTAGGTTTTTAAGTCAAAAATGACGATTGCAAGCCCTAATATAATTATCAATTGTTCCTATAAGGACTTCCGTATTACTTCCTTTGGGGTGGATTCCTTATTGAAAAAGACTTGCTTTAATAGATTTTGTATAGGGTGTTCGAAAAAAAAGATCTAAAATGAGATTGAGAAAACTGACAAAAATCAATTTTTTCAAATGGAAACCCCCCATTTTTCTTATTTTGTAGTATTTAGCATTTAAAAAGAAGGTAACTTTGTATGAGGTTATCTATACCTAAAATTTGAAGTTTTCGAAATACTGCCAATTTAAAATTTTTTAATGCGATTTTGCATTTAATCGTTAAACAATTAGATCTAGGATAGCCACGATCGTATTTGACATTTCAAATCATCGTAATGGCACCCCGGTTAAATTATACAAACGAAGATTATTTTAACTTATTTATTATTTATGGACAATGTGATAAATTATTTCATGTGATACATGTGCGACCCGATATCCTCATAAACAAAAACCATCACCAAATACTGTTAAACGAATTATAGAAAACTTCAAGAATTTTGGATCCGTAAAGGCATAAGTGTACAAAAAGAAACCAGTTGTTAACAATGAAAATATTGAAAGAACAATTTTGGGATATTTTGAGGCATATCCAACAAAATCTTCAAGGCAGATAGCATTACAATCAGGCTTATCTAAATCGTCAGTTCTAAGAATTTTACGGAAACACAAATATCATCCCTATGCTATCCATATTTTCATTAGTGCAGCATTTAAATGAAAATGATTTAGATAAGCCTTGAAAGTTTGAATAATTTTCGTTTGTATAATTTAACCGGGGTGCCATTACGATGATTTGAAATGTCAAATACGATCGTGGCTATAATAGATCTAATTGTTTAACGATTAAATGCAAAATCGCCATATAAAAATATTAAATTGGCAATATTTCGAAAACTTCAAATTTTGGGTATAGATAACTTTATACAAAGTTAATTCTTTTATGAATGCTAAATACTACAAAATAAGAAAAATGGCGGGTTTCCATTTGAAAAAATTGATTTTTGTCAGTTTTCTCAATCTCATTTTAGATCTTTTTTTTCGAACACCCTGTATGATTAGTTATCCGAATACTATACAAAATCTATCAAAGCAAGTCTTTTTCAATAAGGAATCCACCCCAAAGTAAGTAATACGGGAATCCTTATAGGAACAATTGATAATTATATTAGGGCTTGTAATCGTCATTTTTGACATAAAAACCTGAATATGTCAAAAACGCTTAGACTTAGGTATATAACATGATACATGAAATCTGCCTAGAATCTTGCGTAGAATCTAAAAATGTATTAATATATAGGGTATCTAATTTAAAATAAGCAAGTTGGTATCTACTTCCGGTATAACCGGAAGTGCCACCATCTTGAAAATATTTTAGTCGAGTTGCTCCTATCAACATTAGTATACTGTCAAATTTTCAAAAGTTTCCTATGTGTAGTTTTCCATATACAGATCGCGTTATTTCCCGGTGGGACACCCTGTATATATAAATATATATATATATATATATATATATATATATATATATATATATATATATATATATATATATATATATATATATATATATATATATATATATATATATATATATTTGAAATTGAGTTTTTGATGCCAAACATCATAAAAAGTCACGAAGCGAAAAACCATCTTGGTCCTTGGTCCTAGGTGCTAATTGCACCCATTTTAATGAGCAGGTTTTCAAAGTGAAAACCTGCTGAAAGTGGAGATGAGATGAGGTTCAGTTTACTAGTTGAGACATAAGAAAAGAGGAAAAATTATAAGAACTCCTATCTACTCTGGGGAACGAACCCAGGCTCTACCGAATGGTAATAAACGCGCATGACTTCTCGGCTATTAGTTCGGTGAAGCTACACTAATCTGCTCTCAATCAGAGAATTTTATAAATAGTTATAGAAAAAACTTCTCTGAGAAATCAATCAAATCAAATTGAAATAATTGAATTATGTTTGCATCATTTCTCATAGAAATAGTAACAAATTTTCTCTATTTTGAAATAAGCACTAAACATTTAATTAATTTAAGAATTTAAATAGTTATTTATCTACAACCGTGCGTAAATTATGTTTTTACACACCCATATTAGTGCGGTAACTATTACTTTAACGCACTAGTGCGGTAAAAATCAGTTTAACGCACTAGTGCGGTAAAAATCATTATTATTATTATTATTATTATTGCCTATGGTTTTTCTTTTCAAATAAGCTATTAATCTTGGAAATTTGTCTATCTGAATGTTCTTTTTTATGGACAAGGTGGACTTCAGCATTGAATAATAGCACCAAAGCGACTTCTTTTCCATGAACTTATCTTCAAAATAGGCAATTAATACATCTTCATTAATGTTATCCACTTTTTTATGGGAGCACCATTCGATTAACATATCATAGGCCTTTTCGTAGCGAATTCCGGATTTCTGTGGTAGCAAGTTCGCCGTAGCAGCTTCAACTAGCCGTGAAATCTCCATATTTTCGACTGACATTTTGACTGACAACTTCAAAGTGGCGTTGCTTTTTTTTTGTCGCTATGACATCCTAATTTTCATAACAATAAAAAAAGTTGAAACATTGCTGGTGACCAAGTTGGGAAATTTTGGACTATAATTAATTTGTATTTAATCAAAACGAACGCTTGTAGATGAAATAGTATACATAACTCGCGTGGTAAATGTTTTTAGCACACTTAAGTGAATGAAAGGACTCGCATGCGGCTCGTTTTTCAAACTTCACTTAGCGTGTGCTAAAAACCTAGTTACCACACTTATTATGTAATATACTATTATGTACCAAGTGCGTTATAGGATCTAGTAACACACCTGGTATATACAAGATTTTATTTTTCACGAAAAAATTATCTTGTTATAATGAAAAATCGATTTTAAAATCGGTTCATTGTTCCTATACTTTCCATTTTCCTTCTCATAGTAGGCATGTCATTTGTTGATATTTTGACGTTTGTGAATATTTTTGTCATCATATTTAGTGAATATCATTGCTTCTTTCTTTATGTAGTCTTATAGAAATAATGGAAATGAAAATGAATTTACCCAAGAATATCATAGAAAATGCAGCCAAAGCTGCAAATAATTCATTGCCGGGGAAATCCAGAGTCGTATACGACAAGGATTATGAAGTATTTGATCAATCGAAGTTGCTTCAGTTGTCCTCTTACAATGAGCGGTCGTTATGATCCATATTGCCCGCTCATAACGCCCTAGGGCATAATGAGTGTATTTATAGCAACCGTATCTAAGGTAAAATCAACAAATAATATACAAGTGAAAAATAAATTATAATAAGTCTCTCATTATTGTTAGTTTGAGAGTAAATAATTTCGAAATCCAAAATCGATTATCCTGAAACCAATAATAATGAAATGATTAGTGATAATTTCTCAAATATTTCATACTTATGTCAAAATAAAATAAATTATTTTATGAGAACAAGATTTAATTGGCTTAATATAGCATGCTGCATTAAAAGAGCTTTAGTCCATTATTTTCGAGTTGAATGATATTACTTAGGGCATTAGAGCCATATCATCAGTGATCATCATCAGAGATTATAATAAGTTCCTGTAAACCGGCGTGAAAAGCTGGTAAAATAAATATATGTCAGAATATATTAGGCGTATAGTCACATTTTCCAACCACTGATGATGCGATAATGAAGGTGAAGGAAAAATAAAATTGACAATCCTGTTGGATGAAACTGTTTATATATTTCTGTTCATCATGAAATTTTTTCAACTTCTGACCGAATATACAAATTTCTACATTTTATTATAATATAATATGAATTCAACACTGAACTGCCCATAAAAATTAATTTTAAACACAAACTAGCAACATTCATGCAACTTATAACCTGATGGTATTCTACAACCTTGGAGGTTGTGGTTGAGTTTGAATAGCACGGAGACGGTTTCCCTTCTTATGCAAATTTCGATTGCTTCATAAAAGAGAGACATATTACTTGTAAGCAAACAATGCTCATAGTTGGATTCCAAAATCCATTTTAGTCTACCTAATAAGTTCATATGTTTTAGCTGACTTCCTCAACAACTCAATTGTAGCTGATTTATCTTCCTTTATTCTTGAAAGCAAACAAATAGTCCCGACGTTAGTCTCATGTCAACTATTGCATTAGTCAGCATTGTTCTTAACTTCTATTTCAGAAACTAGATTCCTTTTACGTCAGTATAACTGTAATGAACTGTAGAAAATTACTGTTTTACTTTGTTTGGGTTTTCAGAATATGCTCGTTGAAAACGCTCACTGAATGATATTTGTTGTAGTTATACAAAAAATCGTTTCAAGGAAGTGATAAAACTTGATTTAATAGATGAGGAGTTTGGCAACAACGTAATAGCATTTTCATTCATTGAGAAAGGAGAATTAGTGGAAAAGGTATATTTTATATGAAGTTTCGGGGCTAAGTAGGTACACTTGAATTGAAAGGACATTTTCTTGTCTTATTCGGACATAAAAATATATATATATATATATATATATATATATATATATATATATATATAATATATATATATATATATATATATATATATATACCTATATATATATATATATATATATATATATATATATATATATATATATATATATATATATATATATATGAATAAAGTATAAACTTTAAAATAAAAAACACTTGGCTTGTGTTTCACAATATAAAAAAAATATTTAGATACTGTATTAATCAGTAACGAAAAGTCGACATGACTAAATACAGTATCTAAATATTTTTTTTATATCGTGAAACATAAGCCAAGTGTTTTTTATTTTTAAGTTTATACTTTATTCTTTATGATGTTTCACCAAGTGATGTGCGAGAATTCAATCTCAGTTATATATATATATATATATATATATATATATATATATATATATATATATATATATATATATATATATATATATATATATATATATTATATATATATATATATATATATATATACATATGCAAACATTTTATGTAATTTTGGACACGCGATTCACGTTGCGGTGATACTAGCCCGGGCCAATTCTCATCACCCCAAGCCGGCGACTATTTTCCGTTCGATTCACATCTGGACCTGGTCGATACGTGATGCACTTCGCGAAAGGGTTAACCAGCATCATTTTCTATATTTTATCAGTACCTAGGTACTGATCTTTCATACTACTCAATGGAGATCCTTCAATATTACCAATCATATTGAAAAAATCTGATTTAAATTTTTTACTACCACTTTGACGAGTTTTTGAAAAAATTTTACTCATTCTATTTGTTCTTTCATCAGATAAAATTCTTTTTATACTTAATACTATTTTTTCTATGAAGTGAATTTATCAATCTTTATTTTAACTTTTTGAAAACTTTCGTAGTTTTTCGTTTTTTTGTATTACGAGGGACATAAATAGTCTGCATTTGAATTTATCAATTGTGCCCTGATCATTTTAGACGTATTCCAGGTATACTTTTTCAATTGTTCTCTTCATAACCCTCGCAGATCGGTTTACTTATTCTCATTTTGAAAATCGTCTAGTTTCTCATGAAATTAAATATTAAAAAAATCTCTCTTAGCAGAATAATAGTTCAAATGACCAATATACATTTTAATTTTTGTATATTCAATAAGTTTTGTCAAGTTAATCTATTATCTTCACGAAAAGAGATACCCTATGTGCTTTTACGTTAATAGGAGTAGTTTCGAAAAAATAATAGTCCATCTTCAATCTAATCATGTTCAATCTTGTCACATCATTTTACCGTAATCCATAAATTAATTTTCTTTTTACAGGATCATCGAAGTCAACGGCAAAATCGTCTTAACAAAAACACGGGAAGATCTTGCTCGTCTTCTAGCTGCAGCACCGGATCCGGCGCAAATGGTAGTTCTCAGAAAACTCTCGAACGACACTTCATCTGTAAAAACAAACATCGACTACAAAAAAGAAGTGACCGCCTTAAGAACGGAGTTAGACGCCGTAAGGGAAAGGGCCGAAGAAGCTCAGATAGCCAAAGATGGTTTGAGATCTGATAACTTAAGGCTGACACATCGAATTTCCTACTTAGAAGAGCAGGTAACTTCATGAATTAAATTAACTAAGGAATGTAGTTTCGCATACCTAAGTAATAGATGAGAAAGAAGGAAAAATAATCTTTGTTTACAATGACTGAAAGTTATTGTCATTTATATATACATAAATATATATATATATATATATATATATATATATATATATATATATATATATATATATATGGAAAACAGAATTCTTCGTGTTAACGACACACGTTCGTGGCAATAAAATGAAGTGAACTAGGACATTTATTTTAAACTAATCAAACAAACCTCCTAGCGGAGCTGGTTATAAGAGTTCACGAAGCATCGAAATATCAACATCTACCCCAGACGGTAATTGTTCGAAATGTTAATTTGTTTATCACAATCGATGGCAATTGATAGACAGACTGTTTCGCCCTTATCGAGGCTCATCAGTATCATGTTTTCTTCTATTCTGAAAGATGTGGTTCAATTGTTTCCGACTGGTGGCGCTGTGTCATATTTATATGTCATGGAGTTACTAGAAGAAATATGTATGACCGTTTGAAATGTTGGTTTGGTTATCACTCTCGGTGGATGGATGACTATCAATTTCCATCGATTGTGATAAACAAATTAACATTTCGAACAATTACCGTCTGGGGTAGATGTTGATATTTCGATGCTTCGTGAACTCTTATAACCAGCTCCGCTAGGAGGTTTGTTTGATTAGTTTCAAATAAATGTCCTAGTTCACTTCATTTTATTGCCACGAACGTGTGTCGTTAACACGAAGGATTCTGTTTTCCATTCATTGCTACCTGTAAAAGGTATAAAATTGGAGCGCTTGTTACTTGCGGCGTGTGAATGTTGAATTACATCAAAATGGATGTATCAACTTTACTCTTGCTTAGCGATTATAGTAACCACCTTCGGGTGTCAGGACGTAAGAGTTTCGTTGCCGAAATGTTTTCTTCTATTCTGAAAGATGTGGTTCAATTGTTTCCGACTGGTGGCGCTGTGTCATATTTATATGTCATGGAGTTACTAGAAGAAATATGTATGACCGTTTGAAATGTTGGTTTGGTTATCACTCTCGGTGGATGGATGATACTGATGAGCCCCGATAAGGGCGAAACAGTCTGTCTATCAATTTCCATCGATTGTGATAAACAAATTAACATTTCGAACAATTACCGTCTGGGGTAGATGTTGATATTTCGATGCTTCGTGAACTCTTATAACCAGCTCCGCTAGGAGGTTTGTTTGATTAGTTTCAAATAAATGTCCTAGTTCACTTCATTTTATATATATATATATATATATATATATATATATATATATATATATATATATATATATACATATATATATATATATATATATATACCTATACATATATATATATATGCTTGCCATATTCTTGGTGATTGAAACCGGGACACATTAATGTGGGATGACCTAACCGAGGGGTTTGGGGGTATTCCATAACCCCCAGTGGAGCGAGGGGCCCGGGGGTCTTACTTGGAATTTTTTTTTGAAATCAGAATTAATGTGTTAAGTGTTTAGCCTTCTTTAGAGCTTCTCAAGTGAAAGGGGGAGGAATCTGGAACCCTAAATTGTTAATTCTACACACCTTCTAAAAATAAAAAATAATTTTTTTTCTACATGAAAATATAAATATTTTTTAATTTTCAATGATAATTTTTTCTGTTCTACCATCTGAAAAGAAGTGTTAATAAAATAAAACTTAAGATACTTCATAAAATTGTTTAGTTGATCAATTACTCAGTCTTATTTCTATTATTTTCAGTAAAACTACCACTTTTTGCCTAACTACAAAAACAATTATAAAAATTCTTTTTTGTCGTCAAACTGAAAAAACAAGTTGACAATTTGAATGTTTGATTTCAAAACAAAGCGCTCACGTCTTACTGTGATAAAGAAATAGTGTACACCTTTCCACTAGGTAGCGTCCACGCTTTTCTACTAGGCCTGTTGTTATGGTTAAACTGCTTACAGCTATTATTCATTACTTTTTACATCTTACATCCTTTTCCCGGCACATCGATAAAACCGGACGGGAGACCGGGACAAGAGCAAAATACCGGGACAGTCGCGGTCAAAACGAGACGTATGGAAATCCTATATATATATATATATATATATATATATATATATATATATATATATATATATATATATATATATATATATATATTTATATTTCTAATACAGTTATTTTATGTGAAAATTGAAAATAACTTTGCAGATACTAATAAACATTTTAGAGAAAATATGTGGAAATATTAAAATAGTATCACAGCTTGCACTACAAAATTTATTAAGTAATTAATGTGTTTCAGGTATCCGAACTTTTGAGCAGAAAACTATCTGACCCTGAAGTAAGGGAAGTAACACAGAGTCCTATTATCTCAACATTAAAGACAAACCAAAATGTAACAAATATCAATATAATATCACAGCGATCTGACCCAGCATCTCCCAGTGGAAGTAACTGTTCCAAAGATATTCAAGTTTTCCAGAAAGGACCTCAAGTGACTGCTTTAGTAGCGAATATTCCCGGCATGGAAGTGAATAGAGATAACCACACATCTCTACCAGTTAGATCGAAGAGTAGCCTCTCAAATGTTTCAAGCACACAGATATCAACATCGGGACACCAATCAAACGATAATCACAGCTGCCACAAAAGTCATAGACATAAACAGAAGAGTAGGAATGGAATGTCTTCTTCTTGCAGCTCGCGCACTCTTGATCAAACGAATGACAAGATAACGTACAGAAAACATTCTCACCATCACCACCACTACAGAGAAAAAGATTATAGTTCCGAAACAAACTCTGCTATTGAACAAATCGCGAGATATAATAAAAAGAATTTGGAAAACGGTCACAAAACTGTTGAGAAGGAATCAAACCAGATATCGAATAATATAATGGATCAAAGTTACCAGAAGGCTACAAAAATTGTTAATGAACTTACAAAAAGAAGTGACATTAATTCGTACGAAAAACATAGGCAGAAATGCCTAATGGCTTCTGAAAAATACAATGGCGACATCTTAAAACATTATAATGCCAGAAAATCCACTTCAGTATTAGATTTCCGTTCAGAAATACATATAGGTCCGAAATATTCAGAGTGTAAAAGTACAGAAGAATTAAATGGATCTGAAAGTGATAACAATTTTAGGCAACGTATTCAAAATTCTCATAGTATGAAATCCCTAGATTTTGATAGCGATTGTAATTCAACCAAAACGAACGGAAAACATTTTTCTTGCAATAAATCGATGGATTACGCTTCTGAACCACTCAATTCTAACAAAAAGTTGAATAATTATTATACGGATCAACAAAAATCTCGTCCCATGCCTCCAAAGAAACCTCTGAGATTGTCTTTGCACAAAGCTCAAAGTCTGCAGTCTGTAGAATCAGGACCAAATGATCACAAAGATCCAAGAAAATCATTGAAACGTTCTTACAAAGGTGAAGTATCAACTTTGAGGTTCTCTGAATTAAATGGAGAATACAACGGGCATAATAATGCTTCATTGAAGTGGAATTTTGGACAAAATCAAAGAATTGTTGAGAATGGAGTTGAGATGACTGGAAGTTGGTGCTAAGCACCGTTTCACAGAACTAGAAGCAATATATATAATTATATTTATGTACAAAGTATAGCTTAGATGAAAAATTTATTTAAACTTAATTACACTGTAATAAATGAACTGAATTTTGAGCATTTTTTAATATTCTTTGTAGAATCAGACTTTCAAACAATTCCGTTTGTGTCTGATTTCTTACTTCAATATATTGTGAACCAATTTTCAGGTTATTTGATCGAATGACAAATACAATAATATTCGAAAGGTTCACTCAAACCGAAATTTGGAGTTCGGGGAATTTCTCTGTATCAAATTTAAAAAAAAAATTATTTTCCTTCTCAAAAAATTAAATTGAAAGGTACCAGAAATTGAAAAATGTACTATCACAATTCATACACGTTTTTTTTTCGAATTTCAAACAACACCGTAGATAAAAAAGCAAATTATCAAAATTTTATGGGAGTTAGGTATTTAAGCTTATTTTTTACCCACAAATTTTAATTAATTTGTAGCATATTTTTCGAATGAAAACATTTAGATGGTGGATGAGATATTTTAAATGTAATATGCATGAAACATATTCTGTTAATCATATCAAAACATTGTGATATTAGATATTACAATGAATTTAGTAGGTACACTGATATTATTGAATTACTACAATGTTTTTGATTTCAAATAATCTTCTGAGAATATGAACCTTACATTTGGACGTATATTTATAAAAAGTATTCCTACATAGTCAATCGTTTTCTGATTAGTCTTTATATAAGTATTAATAATGGATGTTAAGATTCAGATCAGTAAAAATCATAACTATTAAAAACATTTTTGGAAAGTTTTTGGTACTGCATTGAATTTAATAACAAAAACTGACAAGTTGAAGTTAAAAAACTAATCACTTGTGATTTAACCAACACTAAATGAAAATTGAGCAGGTGCTTAAAATACAAGAATATCTAGAACGTCTACTTCAGACTCATTCAAAATTTTGACAGTAGTGATGTGACATCAATAAATTTTAATAATTTCATTATATTATTTCTCTATATCCCATTGTGAACTAATGTCGCTGCTGAACATCAAATTCTGAAAAATTCCAAGTGCAAAA
Organism: Cynegetis impunctata; assembly: GCA_030704885.1. NCBI lineage: Eukaryota > Metazoa > Arthropoda > Insecta > Coleoptera > Coccinellidae > Cynegetis > Cynegetis impunctata. The sequence goes on along the minus strand of JARQZK010001479.1, from coordinate 690,935 downwards.
TGTATATTTATTGGAAGCCCCTTCTGTTTCTTGGATTTATTTTCTGGATCATTGTGTTTTCGACAGATGTCCTAAGACGACAAAAAATTTTCGATTCATATACCGTTGGTGAGTATTCACAATTGATTATTTAGCTGTAATTAATAAATTGAATTCAAAAGAGGTCCTGATGGCAAATATATGTCACCAAATTCAAATACTCTAACATCAAACCTTCATACTGAATATATTATTATAATTTTATAATTACGCTTTCGGCGTCTTCTGTGTTGGAGCTCTATTTATTGTAGAATTGCTCAATAATTATTCAAAATCTACTTTATTATACTAGGTAAAACGTTGTAAATAATCATAAAGAAATTCTTTCTCTGAAATAAGAATTCTTCCTTTTTAATTTTATATTCTTAGAATTCATAAACCTACTTTGCATTAGTAATCAGTTTCAAATAGAGAAAAGTACTTTAATAGTTCTATAGCAGTACTCTTGAGAATGAACTCACTATCTGAAATAAAGTTGTAGTTAGTACTAGTGAAATGTGTCTTTAATTCGATTTTTTGTTGTTTAAATGTATTGAATTATTCACTTTAGAATTTCTTTCCGAGATATCAAAAAAGCAAGCTCATTTTGCTAGGTATAAAAATTTATACCAATTCAAAATGTGATATATTTCTTATTGCTACAAGTTCTAGTACATAATCTGTTAAAAATGACATTGTATCATATGATCCAGTAACTTTGTCGCCTGAAAGTATGGGGTAGTATGCGTCAAATCCATTAGTTCTGATTTTTTGCAGACTTGTTTATGAGGTTGGCCTTATGAATAATCCAAGTGACCTCGAGCGCCAAACGCAAATTTGTCAAAAATCGAAAAAATCGGTATTTTTTCAAATTTTGGCGATTATAACCATAAAGGACTAGTTTTTGAAAAAAAAATTCAATGCATTTTTTGAAGTAGACTCAACTTTCTACAATATGATACTGAAATTGTCTCAGTAGATCCAATACTTTCCGAGATTAATCCTCTCAAAGTGAGTGACGTTTGAACTCAAAATCTAAAAAATGTCTGATCCCAGTCCCAGCGTGGGTTTGTGTTTCATATGTAAGAAGACTTTAAGTGAAGGTCAAGTGCGCCTCTCCTGGGGGTGGATATCCACGCCACAAGGCCTCAACCTCAAAATGATGACCAGAGATGCATACCCACAACACCTCTTGCGGATGATTTCTTGCGAACCTTAACCGGGACCTTCCAAGAGGGCTAAATTAATTTGATTTTTTGATTTTGGATATTACTCAATTTCCTAACCATAAACTTAATAACTTTTGTTGTATTTATCTTTTTTACTTCATTATTCGTAGCTTAGCTTAAACATCATCATTCATACTTCTCATTTTCTTTTTCAACATCCCCTCATAAAAGTACAGGGCTTCGATAGTATAATCAGGGTCAAAATTCATTCAGAACGACAGAATCGCAAAAAATTGGGAAGTTCGAAAAAAATTATGAACTTTGAAAGGTTTGATCTCGGAAAGTCTTGGGTCCACAGAGACAATTTTAGTATAATATTGTAGCAAATTTAGTCTTCTTCGAAAACGTATTGAAAAAGTTTTCTCAAAAACTAGTCCTTAGGGATTATAATCGCTGAAATTTGAAAAAAAAACAATTTTTTCGCAGTTTTTTCGAGTTTTGACAAAGTTGCGTTCGGCGCTCGAGGTCACAAACTTCGGTTACTCATTAGGCCAACATCAAAAACAAGTCTGCAAAAACTCAGAACTACCGGATTTGACGCATGCTGTAATGTATAAAGTTACCTGACGAATAATAATATGGTAAGGAACCTTGTTCTGAACTCTTTATATGCACAATTTTAAATATGCTCTTGGTTTCTTTGTTCCAAAACGGAAGTTTTCTATTATTCACTTAAAAAGTTCAAAACTCAAACTAGAAGAAATTGAAAGGAGCTCGAATAACGCACTTGATATGCGGCTGTTGTGATGTGAATATTTTCCTAGTCACAAATTTGAGACCGAAACCTTATTGTATTGTAGTTTGTAGTAGGTAATATTTATGATCTTTTTTTTTACAGAGCCAGCACCTATTTATGTTTCTACAAAGAAATTCATCGAAACTGAGAAGAAAAAGTCGATAATTTCTGACGAACCTACTCCTTCAGATGAGAAATTGAGTTCCAGTTTTGGACTCACAATGCTTGTTGCAAATGTATTCATCTTCTTGTTCTCCATTATTTTCCGTTCAGTTGCAAAATTCATAGCCTCCATAATCTGCAAAGGAGAAAAAAAGTAAGATATTTAGAATAAAACTTATATAACAAATATATATATATATATATATATATATATATATATATATATATATATATATATATATATATATATATATATATATATATATATATATATATATATATATATATATATAATATATATATATATATATATATATATATATATATTATATATATATATATATATATATATATATATATATATATATATATATATATATATATTATAATAAGTTTGATAATTGTTTCTTTAAGAGAAGAAAGTTAGATCACTCACCTAACGGCTTGTAATTCAATTTTATCCAAGGAATAAGTTTTGTTAAACTTAAGTTGCGTAGGTATACGATATTTTATTCATAATCGAATTATTAGGTACATATTCAATATGTTATATATACATATATAGAACTAAAACTTTATTTGATATTATGTTTGTAATATGTCTTTTTGATTGGCTTCTTCAATAATCTAAGCCCTAATAATATATATACATACTGAAGTAGAGTCAACTGACAATTTAAAATATCGTAGTTTCTTTCAATATATGCATCTATATAAATATGACGTATTGTCAGGAAATGTTACGTACTGTACCTACATCGTACTGCAAATTTTTGAATAAAGGTTCTGGTCACTTCCAGAGGCGCATGACCAGGGCAACAGTAATGTTGACCCTTTATAAATTCTACTCCACTGATAATTTGAGCATAAATTCTCAATTCTCTAGTACTTTTCATGTAAATAGCGTACTCTCTATAATCGTTAATTTTTGAGTTGTTTAAGGTCCAACACAATTATTTTGGTATTAAAGTGTTATAACAATGTCAGTGATTTTTGTATTATATATATATATATATATATATATATATATATATATATATATATATATATATATTGAATTATATGTAAATATACTAAAGCTATAGCGTATTTCGAAGCCTAGAATTTTTTTTTCTAGAATTTTTTTAATTAAAATGAACTTCTTTATTTCAAGACCAATGAGAGTCTTGTTAAAATGAATTTGAATTTTTATTTCGGAAGTTATTAGTTATTTCAACGACTCAGATGGTTAATTTCGTTACTATAGACTCATATGGCAAAGTGTATATCTTCATAATCATTTAATATATTAATGAGGACTATAATCCTATGAAATCACATGTTCGAGATAGTAAAATTTAGCCCCCACAGCCACGAAAATTATTCTCCATTATTGTTTTTTGGTGGTTATATTGCCAGCAAGCGCCCAAGATGCGCCCAAAATGTTAAACTCGGTGATTTTCACGAAATCTTCAGTCGATCTGAACGGTGCCCACTCATTGACATAAAACCTGCTTTCCGTAGGATGCTACCTTTGCGGTCCTCTTCGGCTCTCACAATTAGGAGAAAATACCGAATCAATTATAAGTTTATCATCAAAATTTTGCTTTTTAAGTCAGCTGTGAAAATATAAATGTTAGCTTTCTGTACCTACTGCTTATCTACGTAAACTTTAACAATGCCAAATCTCACACTCCTCCTCGTGCGAAATATGCATAAAAGGTGGAACGAAGTTTTCTTCCGTATTACTATTATGTATTAATATATAAAGACTCTGAATATATGAAAATGATAATTCTGTATTTTTTCAGATCCGAAGAAGTACCTGCATCAGATTCAAAGAAATCAGAACCCATAAAATTGTCACCTCCTGATAGATATGACTTCGTGGACCCCATCCCATCTACAGCTGCTTCTGAGTCTGCTATCAAAGTGAAAAAATTACTCACAACCGAATCCAGCTGTCCTAATTTAATAAGATCGTGTAAACGTCAAACGACTCAATCCTGTCAAACGATTTTTCACGCGCCGCTATTCACAAAACAAGAACAAGTACTGAAAACAGAATGTGCGAAACTAAGGGAAGAAGTCCTATCCCTTCGCTCCAATTCGCTCAAAGAACATGCATTACTTTCCAGAAAACTTGATTCTATGTCGAAAGAAAAGAGAGAAATTTCCAAAAGGTTGAGTGTCGTGCAGAAAGAGAATCAGGTCGCCAAAACTCAGTTGGATGAGATTATGGATGAGAGGAAATTATTGCAGAAACGTTTGGAAAACGCCAGCAAGGAGTTCAGGGTTAATACAAAAACTAAGAAAGTAGCTCTCGCAAAATTAGAAGAAATATCATCAACGGTGAATGATTTGAAGAGACAGCTAGAACAGGTGGTTTTATTAATTTCTCGAACTGTTACTATTTCTTTAAATGAACTTCAAAATATCTGTTCATCCCAACGTTGCCAGACGTCTGTTTTTTGGCGGGACGTCCCGATTATTAGCACGAAATTGAATGTCCCACGTGGGATAGACTTTTCGGGGATAAGTTTTAAAAACTACTAATTATATACATTTGATTAGTATGTCCCGCTTTCGACAAAATAATGCCGCTTATTTTAGTGGTTTCAAAATCCCACTTTGCCCGAAAAAAAAATTTGGCAACGCTGGTTCATCCCTACTAGGTATTTTATCAATCTCGATAAAATATCTGGATTAGGTTTTTCAAATTTCCCGGCATCTAATGCTGGTCAGTCAGAGACAGAGGCAAGCCAAACGAGACAATGATCGGATCGGATCCGAGCACCGTACGAGGCAGCTGAGTCATGCGCTGCGCTGTCTTAAGCTACGGTTCCATCAGAAGAACATTGAGAAACCTTTTTGTTGCTGTTGCTTGTTTCCGTGAATGTTGTTAAATGTTCCTTGAAATTTCTTCATGTTTCGGCATCAAATGTTGACTGTATCAGCTTGTCACCTGTTTCCATTTTGAGCGGGCTACTTCAGAAGAAAATACGAAATATTGGTAAACAAATCCGTGTTGCTCTCGTAGTGGAAACGTAGGGGAGACCGGTCACAAAAGTAACATTTTGTACTATCGCCTTAGTATCTCGTTAGGTGTTATTATTTCGGTGAAATTGATATAGCCATACATAAATTACGTTTATGTTCTATACATTAGCATCTTGAATTACCTTACTATTGTGTATTTTGCATGAATCACAGAAACTTCAAAAAAATTTGTCATTTGTTACTTTCGACCACGTTGGCGGGCCGAAAGTAACACGTTCTGGGTCGAAAGTAATAGGGCAGTAATGAATATGGTATGATTTATTCAATCAAACAAATATTTATTGGAAAATTCAGTGTCAGTCTTCTCTATTCAGACTCGCAATTATGGCACCCATAATTCATTGACGCATTCAGTACCTATGAGACCACATTTTGCATTCGAAACAATATAAACTTTGCTCATTCAGTCGACTATTGCTAAAATTTTCTTAACAAACGAGGTAGAAGCAATCTTCGTCGTCAAATTTATTTTCCTTGTCGACAACTGCGCTAGTATTTCTAGCTTAAATTTTTTTATATATCTATGCAGTGTAACATGGCAGACATTCAATTTTTTTCACCATGGCTCTAATTTTTTCACCATCATTAAAATGCTCTTCAGCCGCTTTTCGATAGACTTCCATGTTAGTTGTTATTCGTGCGGTGGTTATTATGCGTTGTCGCGGCATTTTGTTGTAAATAAACACACACACATAAAAAGTTTACTTATAGTAAATCAATACGGGGACAAAAGTAACATGTTACTTATGTACCCATAGGGCTGCGTTACTTTTGTACCCTACAGCATTTTTGTTAGAACGTGAAAGATAACCTTGAAACGGAACATGCTAGACAACAACGAATTTAAGCACTGTAAAATCAATCTATTCGAGTATCAATATGCAAATATTCAGATTAATATCATCCCTTTAATACTACATAAACATCAAATAAGTAAACGGCAAAAAATTTACTTTTGATTTGTGAATTCACGTAGCGTCCCCTCACACGATCTAACAGTGCGTGGCGCGAGCGGCGATTGAATGCAACTGAAGTTGGCGCCACTGGCTATCACCTGACAGCAGCTAAGTGGCGTTTTGACAATTCTTTAAACGTACAGAGCATTTGTTACTTTGGACCTGCCGTTACTTTTGTACCCGGTCTCCCCTATAGAGAACGCAACTAGTAAAAAGTCGTGTCGCAGACATTTTCAGTGTGCAGTGCTCCATATTCTAGCTTACTGTCAACATGCAGTGGAAACACTAGTTGAGTACTCAGAAACAATAAGCGACTATTGAAAAACTTAGTTGCTTCAGTGGAAACATGATACTAACGTATATTGCCATAAGTGTCTACCCATGGCAATAAGATAAAACATTTAGCAACAAATTTCCCCTCAATGTGCCTCCGGTGGAACCGTAGCTTCAACCCTTTCACTCACACATTTTTGTTTTTCAAGATAAAAATCTGAAATTAGGAGGGCTTACTCTTCTATTTTTTTATAACTTTTTGATGTACTCGAAAAAATTCTGTCATCCATTTTAAGGGGTGTGATATGTACAGGCTGTCCCATTTTCGATGTCCTTGCGGGGAAACTCGCTTATTTTTAAAGATAGAGATTTGCGGTTTTCGCGAACGTTGGCTACTTTTTTGTTAATCTCACGATACCGTAAACAAACTTTTCATAGCTTGCTTCGTTTTTGAGATACAGGGCGAAGTTGAAAATATTGCATTTTGGTCCGCCTCCTGTATCACAGCTGTCTTTTAACTTATAGAAAAAGTAAAAACTGTTTTTTATACACTTTTTACGTAGAATCCAGTGGCGTATTTTTGGAATGAGCTGTCATTGTTTAGATATAACCCAATGTTATAATTTTTTAAATGGAACACACTGTATATTTTTCCATATTGAAAACACAAATACCTTGCGCTTTTCAAAAATATATAATAATTATATAAAATTTTAAGTATTAGTTCTGTATTTAGATAATTTTCTTTTTTTTATGTCAAGTCAAGACAAATATCACTTTGATAGATCGTTCGGCACAGTAAACAAATATATCACTTCCATTTATATAAGTAAGAATGAAAAGTAGTCATTAAAAAAATATTATTCAATATAAGTTACTAAACAGAGATATATTTAATGATTATAACAAAAATAGAAACTTGTATGTAACACTGCTACAAAACAAAGTTCTATTATTTTTCTGTTGAAAATGTTTTGTAAATATTGTTCAAATTACTTCGAAAACTTCTCTCGTGGCATTCATCAGAGCATCTCGATTTTCGTGCCGCGTGTGGTTTATTTTATTTTTTATGTAGCCCCATATAAAGAAATTTAATATAGATAAGTCAGGGGACCTTAGTTGCCAGTTAATGGGGTCATTTTTATCAATACACTGGTTTTAGAATCTTTCATTAGGATAAATATTTTCTATATTGAGCCAACGGAATTTCGTCAAGTAGTTCAGAAAGAAAATCATCCAAAATTTTCAAATATCTTTGATGATTCAAGTAACCGTCGGAAATACATTAGTTTAAATTTATTGTTTTGTCAAATTGTTTAATAACGTATATTAAACAATATTTTTTAATGAAAACTTTTCATTCTTACCTACATATATAAATGGAAGTGATATATTTGTTTACTGCGTCGAACGATCTATCAAAGTGATATTTGTCTTGACTTGACATAAAACAAAGAAAATTATCTAAATACAGGGCTAATACTTAAAATTTTATATAAGTATTATATATTTTTGAAAAGCGCAAAAATTTATGTTTTGAATATGGAAAAATATAGTGTTCCATTTAAAAAATTATAACATTGGGTTATATCTAAACAATGACAGTTCATTCCAAAAATCTGACTACGCCACTGGATTCTACGTAAAAAAGTGTATAAAAAACAGTTTCTACTTTTTCTATAAGTTAAAAGACAGCTGTGATACAGGAGGGGGACCAAAATGCAATATTTTCAACTTCGCCCTGTATCTCAAAAACGAAGCAAGCTATGAAAATTTTGTTACGGTATCGTGAGATTCACAAAAAAGTAGCCAACGTTCGCGAAAACCGCAAATCTCTATCTTTAAAAATAAGGGAGTTACCCCGTAAGGACATCGAAAATGGGACAGCCTGTACAATATACTGTACATACTGTAAACGGTATATATGACTTGTACAATATATTTCACATTTTGAATAAGTGGTAGAGTACTTGATATTTTGTAAAATGAAATGAAATTGAAAAACAACATAAGGTTACAACTGATCATTGATTTGTGTGATATAAAAAAACAATTTTGTTTTTTTGAAATGCCTAAATGTATATTGCACTTAGTACAAACAAAATTCATCCTAGATGTACATTCAGGGAATTTTCATCTTGAAGAAAAAGATTTTTCATCAAAATTACCTTCCATATCATCTGATCTTCCTCCTTTCACCTTATTTTCATCATCATAATTATTTATTACTTCTACGTTCCTATCTCCCCACCCATAATCGTCATCAATAAGCCCTTCAATATCTGATAAGCCCCCCTCAATTAGTTTCAATAGTTGTTTTTCAGTTAACGGCACTATTTTACCCATTTTTCAATTCGTACTATGAAATAAATCTAATATAACAAGAACTATAAATAACGTGGAGTTTTTTACCATATTTGTCGATTTCCGTTTACTCACAATGTACAATATATTGTACAGTAATATTTACTCCAATATAGAAAAAACAAACTAAATTTTCAGCAAGTTCACTATGAAAGTAACAAATACGCGTATCGGTTATTACCAAAATAAATATTGCAGCCATGTCACAACATGTTTTAAAGTTTGAACATTCCAATTTGAACATTCTGAAACAACTGCTATGACTCAGTAACAGGTACCATTAATAAAATTTTATTGGGTAAACTACTCAACGCTAGGTGAAGGAAACAGTTTAAAATAGTAATAAGGATGTTTATAGAATACTGTACTTTGTGAGTAAAGTGAATAGAAGCATACTACAAATTCGTTAGGATTTACGTGAAGTGATGTACAATATATTGTACCGGGTGTCTGATTAAGAGAGGCGCGCGGCTGTATGTCACAAACTATTCGTTGTAGAGACTTACGGTAAAAAATTTTATAACCAACCAAGTGGCCAACAGAAAATCCTGGAAATTATTTTCAGGTTTCTAATATGGCCGCCAGGGGGCGTAACCGCCATCTGAAACTTTTAAAGTGACTTTTTTCTGAAATTCATCTATTGAACATACCAAAAAAATATTTTTTGTTTAAAGTTGAGCTTTATTCGAGTTATTTTCATTTGACAATTTTTGACGTATCTATTGAAATGAAGTGGTGGGGGTGATTCAATGTTTTTTTGAATAAACAGCTGTAACTCCTGAACGACTGAACGGATTTCAACAAAGTTAACCTCGTTGGGAAAAGCATTTATTGCTTCATCGAAAACAGTTTATCTGTGGTCTGTCAAATTTTTAGTTATGCCGGTAGAGAGCGTTTTTTGATATAATAACAGAAAATTGCTAATTTCTTTTAAAAATTAAATGCAAAACTTTTTTTCCATAAAAATTTATTATGATGATGCCAAAATAGGCTAGTGAAAACCGTATCTCGATATCTTATTCCTAGCCTAAAATATCGAAGAAAAAAAATTCAGTTATCATATGATTCAGAAAGACGCCATCACACCGGCATTTATTTTCATTTATCTATACTTTTCCAAGAATCAATGATGAAATTTCATCATTCAGTGATTATAATATAAGTACTAGTATTCTTAGTTCAAAAAAATTTTATAAAATTGTTTAGGGGTATAATAATCAATAAATATAATTTGTGAAAGTGCAAGAAGGTAGTCAGAATAAGAAGAGAAGGCCATGAAGGAAAAATAAATGCCTAAAATCAACTTGTCAACAAATATTAAAAATGAACTTATAATGGCAGTGTGATGAGTTTTTGTGGCACACACAAGTAAGGACTGAAAACTATTGAAATGCATTAACAATGAAGATGTTGATATGTTTGCGGTATATTTTGAAAGTTTTCAAAATGCGGCAATGGCACAAAGATTATATAGAACTCGATTTCCAAATTGGAGTTCACGCAATGCGGGAATTTGTTGGGCATATTTGAAGATAATAGAGAATTTTCATCTGAAATTTATAGGGTCGAAGCTGCCAGTATTACGCAAATTTCGGACTAAACGCGGAAAAATTCTCACATGCCGTAGACGCCGAATATAGAGCACTGTATATTCCTTTTGCCAATGGCACATTCTGAAGAATTTCAAAATATACCGTCAGTGATATTAATAGCTTCATTGTTTGTAAAATGTATTTCAATCTTTTTCAATCCTTACTTCTGTGTGCCACAAAAACTTATTAAACTGCCACTATATGTATAATTTTAGTATTTGTTGACAAGTTGATTTTAGGCATATGATTTTCCTTCATGGCCTGCTCTTCATATACTGACTATATTATTGCACTTGCATATTATTACATTGGTTATTATGCTCCCACTCGATTTTTTTCTGAAGTTTTTGAATAAGAATGTTGTTTTTTGAAAATCATAAAATTATTAAATTTCATCATCGACTCTTGGAAAAAATACAGTTAAATGAAAATAAATACCGTGTAATGTGTAATGGCGTCTTTTTGAATCATATGATAACTAAATTTTCCTTCTTCGATATTTTAGGCTAGGAATAAGGTATCGAGATACAGCTTTCACTAGCCTATTTTGGCATCATCACAATACATTTTTAAGGAAAAAAAGTTATGTTATTGCATTTAATTTTTTAGAGAAATTAGCAATTTTCTGTTATTATATCAAAAAACGCTCTCTACCGGCATACCTAAAAATTTGACAGACTACAGATAAAATGTTTTCGATGAAGCAATAAATGCTTTTCCCAACGAGTACAACTTTGTTGAAATCCGTTCAGTCGTTCAGGAGTTTCAGCTGTTTATTCAAAAAAACATTGAATCAAGCGCACGCTTGTAGAAAAATATTTTTTTGGTATATTCGCTAGATGAATTTCAGAAAAAAATCACTTTAAAAGTTTCAGATGGCGGTTACGCCCCCTGGCGGCCATATTAGAAACCTGAAAATAATTTCCAGGATTTTCTGTTGGCCACTTTGGTTATAAAATTTTTTACCATAAGTCTCTACGACGTATAGTTTGTGAGATACAGCCGCGCGACTCTCTTAATCAGACACCCGGTACACCGTGAGCGAAAGGGATAATTGACTGAAGCGAGGCTGTTTCGTTTTGGTCTCGGCTTGTCTCTGCGTCAAGTCTGTTTCCGGCAAAACACTTATAGAATTATAAAGTAACTCATATCTCGTTCAGGTAACTCGTGATAAGCAAATCCTTCAAGGAAAGCTGGACATGCTGAGAAATGAGTACGAACAAATACAAGAACGTATGAGGATGATGCAGCTGAAGGAAGCAAGTAGGATGTATAACGACAGAGTCATGACACTGGAAATGGAAAGAGCTGAACGAGATGATAATATGACAAGGAAAAACGAAGAGAAACTGATCGAAGAGCAATCGACTTGCGATTCCAGTCAATGCAGTTTGAACCACAACATCAGCAAGGCAAACTGGCAGTATTAATTCCTTCTCAATTATAATAAGAACCTGTTTACGTTTCAGGAATCTGTGTTTCTTCCGTACGTTATCTCTCAGACAGAGGTTGATATGAAGAATATCCAAATAAAAATTTTACAATTAGAGAACAGTTTGAAGGAATTCAGCTCAAAGTCGGACAGTGTGTGTGATATCGAAGATGATATGAAAAAAGATTCGAAAATAGAAGTGGTAATTTCTTAGAATAAATATTAACACGTTTGATGTTAATTTTACACAGATGGGTATGATATTGGATAGAACTTGATGTTAAAATTTTTCCTCTTGCTCTCAAAAATACAAATGAGATTCACTCCCTTTTATTTGACATTTTTAGTATTCAATATAATTGTGCATAGCTTTTTTTGGATAATCTGACTACTGCCAATAATTCACTATGAAAAAAATTCATATTTTATTAAGAATGTCAAGTTCTGTCCATCAAAACTGGAAAAATATTCAATAATCGAATACAACGTGGGTATAAATAAATTTTCTCATTAGATTTAGTGAAATTAAAAAATTGTTCGTTCGCAAGATAAAAAAAAGAGAGAGCAACAAAGCTCCATCAGTAAGGTCATTTATTCCTCTGATTTTAGTAATAACAACAAAAAAAAATTATCATACTTCTTCATGGAAATTGCGGCAGCCGTAGTAAACATTTCAATCCCCAAATGAGCAAATGTCTAACATCAACTTAATTCAAATACAAGTTTTTAACATTCTAACTGAGTTTGTAGGGGCGGTAGTAAAGATATAGTAGGGGAGCCCAAGCGGGGATTTCGGGATTTACTAAAGCGCGGCAGATTAATATACAGGGGGATACCTTGTACCCGGTTAAGTACCTCCACAAAACATGAGGCCCATATATAAGGCCGCCCGTGAAGGATACAGGATCAGATTAGTAAAAAAAATTGACCATCAGAAATTCTCGAGCGCGTCAGATTAAGGTAGGGTGAGTTAATTACATCCTAAAAAGTGTATATTCCACTAATCTGACAATTTGAGAGTGACGTAAAGAAAGGGGAGGGCAACAAAGTTGTAAAAAAAACGTCATCTCGACATTCTCGAGCGTAGCTAAATTTTTTTTATTTTGAAGGAAATAATTCAAGAATAATGAAAAACATATAATCTGACGATTTCCACAAGCCGAAATAACAAAAATTCGTCTATAAAGTTAAATGCGTGCAGCTGCGTGATGCCTACATTTCCTTCTCCGCGTTTAATTTTTTTGACTTCCCGCTAAGAAAAATTAAAAATTTTAAACAATTCGGGAAGTTACTGGTTTCACCCCGTTCTGCGAAAATCGAGTTTTCATCAGATCTCGACGTTTTAAGATCATAGGAAGCTTCCCTGACTACCTCCGCGATGTTGTCACTATGTCTTTCTGTATGTGTGTGTGCGTGTGTGTGTATGTGTGTGTGTGTATGTGTGTGTGTGTATGTGTGTGTCTGTGTGACTATGTGACTCGCTTATAACTTTTGAACGACTAAACCGATCGGAATCTACTAAACGGCGTTCTAAAGATTTCCCTCAAAATTAGATGTCCTGTGAATTTGAACCGATTCGGACCGATAGATTTTGAGAAATTTTGAAAAATCTCAAAAAAAATAAGAAAAGTGTTTTTTTTTGGAATAACTTTTAAACGGCTTTATCGATCAACTTCAAAAACTAATCCGCCTTTGAGCTTGAAAAACCACGCCGATCGCCACCAAGCTGGTCAAAATCGGTTGATTCGTTCGAGGGATATCGTGAACGAAAGAAACCCGAAAAAGTGTTTTTTCGGGATTACACCGAAATGTTTGGTTCGATCAATTAAAATTGCAAAATTACTTATGAGGATGATAAAATTGCGTCGAATGCAGCCAACCGCGTGAAAATTGCTTGATCCATTCAAAAGTTATTGCGGTTTGAAAATTCCAAAAATAGTGTTCTATGAAACTTCTATCAGACTTTCGAGCTGGGAGAGTTCAAATGCATAGAAATATTATTTCTTTGAACTCAGCGAGCTCAAAATATCACATAAATTATATTTTGAGCTCAAAAATGTCATAAGTACAATTTTAAGCGCCCAGGAATGGAATTAGCGGGAAGTTGCAGGGATGGCCTTTAAGGTGAACCGTTTTTCTAATTTTTTTTTGTCAGATCAGGCGAATCCCTCTAGATAATCGTCAGATTATGAGACAGTACGTTAGAAAATCTGACGCGCTCGATTAAATTTTTTATTTTTCATTTTCAACCCTTACGTACAACCACCCGCATCATGCAAACGATCAGATTAACATACGTACATTATTAAAAATACGTAGGGCATTGATGCTATCAATATCTGACGCGCTCGAGGATGTCCATGCAACAGTTTTTTTTTTACATATTTAAAAATCTATAGCAGCTTCCCCCACCGATGTAAAGGTATATATCATATAACATTTTTTTCTTCTTATCATCTAAGCTTTGCAACCCAATAGGTCTCTACGACGCTCGAGTAAATCCCCATTTAGCATCGTGGGCTCCCCTACTAATACGCAAAGCTTAGAAATGCGCAAAAATTGGAAAGCCTCAAAGTTTGGTGAAACTTGTACATAAAACTTGCAGTGGTGAAAAAATTATTCGAACCCCTCAAAAAGCACATTTCTAGCATCAACTCAAATCACATATAGATTTTCAGCTTTCTCACTGAATTTGGATTTTCTGTGGAGATGCGCAATGCTCGAAAACTCATGAATTTTCTACATAAAATTAGCAGCGGTTAGCGAAAAAAACAGAAAAAAACAAACACTTTTTTGCAACGCTCACTGTGCTTATTCATAAATTTCTGAATCGCTGACTCAATTTGGAGGGGCTGCAGAAGTGCACCATACGCCTTTAATAAAGATCCAGATAGCTACATTTCAGGTATATTTTTCATAATTACTCTTTGCTATTGACCTGAAGAATGTTCGCTATTGTACCTGTTCATCACATTTAAGGGAGGCCGGAAATATAGCGGAATATATGTATGTATATATATATATATATATAAATATATATATATATATATATATATATATATATATATATATACATGTATATATATAAATATATATATATATATATATATATATATATATATATATCAGGGGCGGCTAGTCAAAGGAGGCTAAGGAGGCTAAGCCTCCTCAATAATATTCCGTGTATCACTAATATATATATATATATATTATATTGAATAGTCAGCATTCAGCATATTCATATTAATCAAAATCATATTATTTTATGCACCTACCTTCCTTTCAACCTACATTATATAATATAATTTATTAATTAAGATAGAAGGTATTTACATTTACTGCATTTCATTCATTTCAAGATTTGTGGCAACGCTGCGGAAAGCTTAGAAAGGTATATTCTCAACGTTCATTATGCCTGCCACAGAAAAGCAAACTCACACCACTCAAAAACAAATACTCCGAATGAATACTTCATTGAAATAGAAAACCAAAACACATGTACATGGCAACACCGATAAAGTCCAGTAAATGTCGACCAATCACAACTATAGAATCTCCCTGACATCGAGTAAAGTCGTTGATTGAATCGTAGTATGATCCTAATTCGTACTGTCTGAATAATGGACGCCGGAATCAGCTCGCGTTACGCGTATTGTTTTAAAATCAGTTTGATTACTGAAATTAATATCAAAAATTTCAATGGTGACTTAGTGGAATATTTGTTATCCCATAACTTTAGTGTCCTAAGTTATGAGGATAATGTTTTGATAAAAACAAAAAAAACCTACCCCTGAATTAAACAATTTGGTGCAGCGTAACAGAAAACAAAACCGCGGTTTTAATACATTATGAGAGACATCCTTGCCTAACCGGATCACAGGTAAAAAATAAATTATTTTGTTGGCAGTGTTTACTTTTTACTAGTGAAAATGTCTCTGTTCGGGGCCGCTTAGGATTTGAGGATTTAATTCTATACCTAGTTGAAAGTGAGGAATTTTTCACCGATAAAGTAACTTTAAATACAGCACGCGGATTAATATCTTACTTACAAGATAAGGAATTTTTATATTTTTTAAACATCTTTAAATTAATTTTTGAACAAACAGAAATAGTTTTTCAAATCTTACAGCACAAGTTTTCAGATGTAATTTACTCACGAAATCGGCAGAAGTTTCTTTTGGAAAAAATTTCAGAATTTCGTGCAGAAGTTTATATTAAAAAACTATTTTCTGTATTTCAAGCTACTGATGATACGACTCAATTTAGCCCAAAACGAAAGAAATTCAGTTACGCAGATATGGAGCTTCACTATAAGCAAATATTTTATGAAATTTTGGATACTATTAGGGATCAAATAGAAATAAGGTTCTCTGATTTGAAAGAACTGCATTTCTTCGACTTACTCAATAAAAATTTGTTTACCGGATTTTCGGCTAATTTTCCAGATAACCTTTTGGAAAATTTATGTCAAAAATACACTTTTTTTGATAAGGTGGCGATAAAAAAGTGAACTGTGTGTTGTTTATAATGACAATGAAATTTTGGGGCGAAATGAAAATCATGTGAGGACTATTAAATATCTTTTTGATAATGATTTGAATCAAGAATTACCCCAAGTTTATAAACTCTTATGTCTAATTGTTTCTATCCCGGTGACATCAGCTTCCGTAGAGCGCTCGTTTTCCACTCTTGAGAGAATTAAAACTTATTTACGAAATTCAATGAGCCAGGATCGTTTGAAAAATATTAGTTTGTTGTCTATTGAAAAGGAATTGGTGAAACTTTTGGCGAAAGACAAAAAATTTTATGAGGATATTATAGATCATTTTGCTAACGTTAAAGATCGCAGAATCCCGCTAATCTTCAAAAATATATAATAACTTTTTATTTGCTCTCAACAGCTGTTAAAAAATTTGTTAAGTAGGTAGGTAGGTACCTATTATGTGAAAGAAAAAATTTGATGAATAGATGAATTGATTAATTGGCTGAGAATGATTTTCTTTAAATTATATTGACCTTGAAATCCTAAAAATTTTCGCCTATGGTGTATTTTTAACACCTCTTGTAGCCTCCCCAAACCAAAACCTCACGAGCCGCCACTGATATATATATATATATATATATATATATATATATATATATATATATATATATATATATATATATATATTACACATCTACAAAACATCGAAAATCGTGATGCTTTAGGTGTAAAGGAAATATTAAAACCAATTACCACCTATTCATTGACTTTCAAGCAATAAACTATTATTTCGGAGAAAAAAATTTTATACATTAATTGCAGACTAATATTTATTTCCATAGATCAAAAAAGTATCCATTAATGAACCTGATAAACTAGAAGACTTACCAAATGATGTTTCACGAACAGCAAGTGATGTCACATGCAGGAAAACTTACGATGAAATAAAGGTGAGTTTACACCTTTACAAAGAGGTTTTGATTGGCTTCGGTAAAAAAAATTTCAGAGGAAATTCATATTGTAATCACAAAAATCAGTATTCCTAATAGTATGGGAGCTCAAGCGGGGATTTTGGGATTTACTCAAGCGCAGCAGAATAAGAAACCATGCACCCTATTAAGTATCCCCACCATACATGAACCCTCAATATGGGGGCGTTCGTCTACGGCAGCCAATCAGATTAGTAAAAAAAATCGATCATTCGAAAAACTCGAGCGTGTCAGATTAAGGCAAGGTGAGTTGATTACATGCAGGAGAGTATGCATTTCACTAATCTGACGATTTGCCCGTGGCAAAAGGAAATAGTAGGAGACTAAAAAAGTTGCAAAAAGAAAACGTCACCTTGACATTCTCGAGCACGGTTAAATTTTCATATCTATTTTGAAGGAAATGTCACGATTTTTTTTTGCATTTTTGAATATCGGCGATGAGTTTTGGTCTCGTACCCCCACCATGCAAACCGGCAGATTAACATACTTCCGTTATCAGAGACGATGCGGGGTGTATAAACTATTGATATTTTTTACAGTTTTGAAGATCTGCACACGTTTTTCCCCCCAGTGAAATGGCATACATCATACAACTTTTCTCTCGTTTTACCATCTAATATTCACAATCCAAAAAGTCCCCACTACGCTCGAGTTAATCCCCATTTAGCATCTCGGGCTTCCCTACTATAATAATATTTGAAATCAATTTAAATATTTATTTTTTGCGTAAGTACAAGATATTAAACTAAAATAGTTAATTGATAAATTCAATGAAAATTACACAGAAATTGATGTATTTGGTTTATCGGTTTAGGAATTATATCAAATATTTAGTTTTGAAAATACCAGTCATATTACCTAATCAACTAAATTTCTACTTTAACGAAATTTCAATTGATATTCAATGAGTAGGGGAAGGAGGGGCATGACCGTATATCTAAGGAAAAATTGAAATTATGAAACGTGTAATACATTTTGTTTTACTTTTTTTCTTGGCATATACTTTGCAATGCCTTATGAAACTAGGACGTAATATAGAAAAATAAAAACTTAATATATTTTGAAATATTAGAAAAATAACAGAAAGTATGCAAAGTTGTGCCCCTACCATGAGGCAAAAGCGGATGTCATCGGGGGCAAAATCGCATATTCGACTAATTAGACATAATACATCGATCACATTCAAAACTGTTGAGTTCTTCTAAAAGCCAACCTGTGCAACCTTCATGTGCCTAATCGTTACATTTTGTGCACTTAATCCACTGATCCGTCTTACTTTTTTCTGAGTATTTTTCTTGACAATAAAAGCAAAGAGTGTCATTAGCCTGATTTTTTGTTGTAGTGTTTTCATTAGGTTTCTTGGTTATCGCCTTGGCCCTTTTTGTAGGAAGAGACTTGTTTTCTACTATATTTCTTTTTACACTGTTTCTTTTTACCCTGTTGGGAGTTTTTGCTTTTGATAATGTTTCTGTCAGTTCTCGTTGATATGGCGATTCAGTTATAATTACCGTTTTGCCTCTACGTCTGTTTCGACCCTCCTTTCTATTAGAATGTGGAATGGGCATTAAATCTTGAGGTGAAATCAAGAATTTCATATCAGTTGAACTTTTAGCTGAAATATCTTTTTCAGGTGTTTTCTTTAAAGGGCTGCTTTCAGGAGTAGTCTCAATTTGATGTTGGGTTGTCACAGTTTCTTGAGATTTCGTACCTGAATTCACATTATTGGGTGACTGCACATCTATTCCAGATGGTCCAACAACTGCATCAGGTTGCAAAATTCCAGATGAACCAGCAATTTTCTCATGTTGCAAATTCAATTCAGATAGGCTAACAACTGGTGAGCCGACTTCTACAGGTGATGTGGAAATATTGACCTCTGAGTTGTTTTGAATTTCAGGTCTGTCTGTTGTTTTTGAAGGTGCAAAGTCTGTCTCTGTAAAGACATGTTGGTTTGTCGGGTAAATACCAGTTTTTTCAAACCCGTGGACGGCGATTTGCATTGTAGTGGCGCGCTGATAGGCTCTGCCAAATAAACTCGCTACCTGAAATTGAGATACTACTCGCCCTGGATTCATTCGGAGCCAAGTCTTAACCTCTTGAGTATAAAATTGGCTCAATGGCGAATTAAAGCTTACGTCCAGGGGTTGACATTTATGTGTGCAAAACCGACTGCGTGTGGTGAAACCAGATAGCGTCCGATTATGCCCCGTCCGATTTTGCCCCGAAGGTAGATCAAGTAAACAATCCAACATATCCCAAAAATCGTAGAATCACACTTAAGGCTTATTTAGGAAGCATAAAAGTTAGTCTATACCAAACGCCATACAAAAAAATTAAAAATAATACGCATAGTAAAGTATTGGCTAACCGAAAAGTAGGTAAAATAAGATCACGTACCTTAAATTGGATGACAAAACAATTGCAATATAAATCACCTTTAAAAACCGTTTGCCATGTGTCGATAAGGTCAAGAGAAAAACGCGAAATGAATTAGTGCCGACAGGTGGCGCTTTTAGGAAGTAGAGGGGGTGTACGGTTCTACCCCGCTATGCGGTTATGCCCCTCATTCCCCTACGTCTCAATTGGCTGTTGGGATGGCAAAAGTTTAATAGTATCTTATAATTGTATCTGAACTTTTTAGGTGGATATGTTGAGGAGTGCATTGAAAGAAAAAATTAGAACTTTAGAGAACATTAAGGAAAAGGGAGACGATTCTTCCGTTACAGGCGGATTCTCCGAAACAACTGTAGGTGACGAGGAATTTGAAAAATCCTCCGAAGAAAATATTTCAGCAAGAATAGTTAGTAATTCCGAAGCGTTTCAACGTTTCTTGAAAACCATAGGAGCAGACAACAGAGTTGAGATAATTGGCGATTCTGTTCGCTAAGTGATAACTTCATAATTAAAGTTCACGTGAATATATAGTAGAGCTGCTTGTGATGTGAAAAAGATTTAAATAAAAATAGTAACTGGTAAATTTTCATTTTTATTCGTTTTGCTGCTGTTAATAGGGCAGGTGATGGTTACAAATTTCAACATATTAACCTCTATATCAGTAAGCTTCATTAGAAAAGCAAGTTTTCATAACGTATCCAATTTATTCATTCAATTAAGATTTTTTTTTCCAAATTCAAACCAGTTTTCCATCTTTTCGGGTTACCAAATTTCAACACGTATTGCTGCAAAATTGCATCTTCTATCGTGTCTTCTTCTTCTTGTGGTGCCGTACCCGGTTTCGGGTGTAGGCGACCTCTTTACAACTATTCGTGCTGTGCGTGATACAGCGATACACGAATAGAAGGGACCTACAGTTTTACGACGGTTCCGAACGTCTTTACAGAGAGGCTTTACTAGGCAGAATACTTCTCGGTGGTTTGCCATTGCCTTCCGAGAGGTGGCTCCGCATAAATTCGTTGGTTCGGCCGGGATTCGATCCATCGACCTTCTGTTCAGTAGCCCAACGCACTGACCACTGAACTACGGAGCCACTACTTCTATCGTGTAAACATGATTTATTTCCTCTTCCGAGGGTCAACCCGCCAACCAATTTGTATCAAAAGCAATTTCATCCACGATATCATACGAAACTACATACTTACATAATTTCAACACTATTGGCGAACGTAGGTAAGCAGTACGCCCCCTACCTTTGTCGAATATTACTAACGTATGGGCCATAGATTGCTTTGTTCACATCAGTTTACGTGTGTCTTGTATGAGATGTAGTGTTGTTTAATTTTGTTTGAGATCTTTTATAAACGTTTAGAAGAGATGAATCATGATTGTTGTGAATCCTATTGTTCATCTTGGGCAAAAAATCAAGAATATAGCCTACAAGTGGTGGATTTACCAGCAGGCTGAGTAGGCTGGAGCCTAGGGCGGCAAATTTAGTTTATAAATAATTTTTTATTTCGATTTACAAATTGAAAAAAAAATTATTATACACACACAAAATACGAATTTCCAAAATTGGAGATAAATTAAAATATTTAACAAAAATAGAAATATAGTCCTATATACAGTGCTGAATAATAAATATTTCAACATCTCTACATAAATAATTGCTAAACGCTTTATTAATTATACATTATTGATCATGAATTTTTAGAATATCGCAATAGCGATTCGATATTTTAGTTGAAATTTGGTTATTTTCACATATTTTCTTCACTGATAACTGCTATAATTTTTTCTTCGTGTACCTAATAATTATGAGATCTTACGGAACTCAATCTTGATATAGGTAATATCGATGGTCTAATCATGACTGCTGCAGCAAGTTTGTAAATTGCCAAATTCAATTTCAGAAAGTTATTTCTTTATGCGTAAAAAATACTGACTGAAATTGACTAATTTTTATTGAATAAAAAACTAGTTCACTATCTTATAGTGATATAGACTGTTGGTTTAAATTAATCAAATAACTGATATTTGAACGACTGACAATAAAAAAATTTCCTCCACAAAATATGAAGTTAGAGAATATGCTGATTAGAAAATTGATAAATTTTATGAGTTAATTATTTTATTTGTAGTAAGAAAAAGTTTGGAAAATTCAAATGAGCATACCTTAAGCGCTCATGTCGTACACGAATTCTTTCACAACGCCATTTTTTTCAGAAAATACCAATCGGAATGAATTAATTATAATAAGATAAAACAATACTGCAATTTATTATACAACGGTTTCTCTCCAGTCGATTGAGTGCATTAAAAAAAATTGAAGTGAAAAAATGATTTTTTCGAAAGTTATTGTGTTTACTGTGAACACGATCTTCAAAAATCCATACGATATGGCATTAAAATTACTTTTTTCATATAAAAAGCAAGAATAATATTAGTTTATACATATTTGTGTATCTCTTTTGGGTTTTAGGCCAAATCTTTAGCCAATCTTCAAGGGATTTATCGATTTATCTAAATCAATAATCAGGTGCAAAAAACGGATATTTGTCTTATCTGCATAAACCTTACGTAAAAAAGACTCAATATTCACATTTCCCAAGAGCTGAGAACTTACTAGACTGTTTTTATGTTTTGGAGAATTTTCATGTTTTTTAATCTTTTACCAAATGTTTGAGATCACGAACTCCTACCTTTATCCAATTTTCATCGCCTCCAAATATCAACCACACAAAACAAAAAAAGCATCACTTTCATGTTTCCATCAAATTTTTGCCTAAAACCCGGCCGATTTTTAAATCCTTTCCGTTCCTGAATTATATTCAAAACAGCGGTCGTACGTCCATTATCTTTTAAGTCAACTTTTTCCTACAAACTTAAATGCTAAAAACAACTTTTTCTAACTCACGCAACCTCATTAAGTTTATAAAATCGGGAAAAGAAAAAAACAATACAGCCCTCAGAACCATCCGCCAACACAACAGGTAATCTTCATGGGGGTTGCGGGCCTTGACACGTTGAGGCCGTAGCAGTCTTCTTCGCCGACCGCGGATTACGACATCTTGCATTGCCGTTATTGGGGAATATGTGGACTCGTGGCTCAAACGCCCGTGCTCATCGAAAAAATGTAATGTTGGTTGCTGTTGTATTGGAATACTGGTATAGTTTCGTAAATTACGGTGGAGCGTATGGATTTGTTTAGATTCTTAGAATTATCAAGTTTTATAGTAACTAGTTCAAAATTATATATGATTTTATATATTTATGAGTTAAAATTAGAAAAATAATTTTTATGAGCTCAGCGATCATTTTTCTTTCTGATGAGTTGCTTTTTAAATACATGTACATCGTATTCGTTAGGTACGGTTTAGTGTGAGAAAACATCGAATTTAGATTTTCATGCAAGAGTAGAATTGCGAATTCAAAGTCTCGCAAAAAAGTATTGTAATGCTTTTATAATTTTACTTAAATTATAATACTATCAAATAATTAAGAAAATATATATTTATTGTATTGTTTTTAAACTGTGAGTGCCATAATAAATATTTATATTTATTTCTCCAAATCTATATTTTGTATGTAAGGTTTATTCATATTATGTAAGTATTGTATAGTTCAAAGACATGCCTTACCATACTTTAAAAGTGGTACATGATAAGATATGTTTGGCTTAAAACAATGGTTTTTGATCATTCTTTGCTGTAAAAATAATCAAGGATCTAACACGGTACATAGTTCTCAATGATACTAACCATACGGGAAAAGTTGATGTAACGAGGATGATGGAGCACAAATCGTAAAGTTGGAATTTTATTGATAGAAAATTGATATGATTGTGGACTAAGATATCAAAATTTAGGAGAGGCAAAAATTGAATAGCCTACGGGCGTAAAATCTGTAAATCCGCCACTGTAGCCTACATACCTTTACGAAAGCTGGACAATCCAAAGTTTTATTTCAAACAAAGTTGGGAAACAAGGAAATGATGGACAGAAGAAAAGTGTAAATTAATAACTTGAAAATTTAAAAAAAATGTCTGAACATATGAGGGTTTGTGCTTCACAGTTTACAGAGAATGATTATTTTAATTATATTTAAGTTTGTGGGTTTTCCATATAGAATTATACCAACTGATGATGTGCAATTTTCAGCTAACCGAAAACGTAGGGTTTTTGAAGTCCAATGCTGTTCCCACGAAAAAACTTCCTCTTGTATCCGAAGCTCAACCTGGGCCATCATCCAGAGATTCTAGATAATTGTATTTTCATTCATGTAACAACCAGAGATACTATCAAAATAATTATATTGAATAATCTTTATTTGTACAACCAAAATAACAGTCTACCATAACATCAATGATATAAAATAATACTTGACTCTATAGCTAGGTTATACTTATTAACGTAACAAGGCCGTTATTTGCGTATCGGCCGTGTGTCGTTAAAAATTTTTCGTAATCCCGTTGAAAGATTACATTTTGATTCCGAAGAAAGAAAAAACCCCGTACCTCGCAATTCTAAAGAAAAATACCAACGTCGTGCACTCTGTTGTCATGGAACAGTTAAACAGTTTTATAAACAACGTCAGTTTTTTGTGTTCTCAAGTTCGCTTTAACGACGACGATGGATGAAATTGATGAAATTGAGGAATAAAATCAAATTCCTTCAGAAATATTGAGAGAATCATGTGCAGTGCACCGAGTGTTGATTAACTGCCGAAAATAACTCAAGAGCGATATCAGAAAGAATATGAAAATTTTGAAATGTGGCGTAAAAGCAAGAATGTAAAGGTGGTTAATGAAGATGTATTATTAGCCTATGCGAAATGAAAATCAGAGGTTTATTCTCCCAACTCGCTGTGGACCAAGATTTCAATGTTGTTATTGTAAGCAGAATGATGTTTTGAAATAAATATTTGAACAAGTGATTTCTTAACGGCCGCCGGCCGTTATGAAATTATAACGGCCGGCGGCCGTTAACATTGACTTTTCAATTGTCATCTGAATACCGTTAAATCAAAATAACAGTATGGGAGTACGAAAAAATTAAAATATTCGATTATATAACCAGGAAAACAGAGATTCTATAAAAAAAACAGTTACTCAGAAGTGCACCGTACTTTTAGGAGAGTTGTTATACGTCACGAAAATTTAAAAAATAATAATATAATAATTCATTACGTTCAAAATATTCAAGTAGAATGTTCATGTTGATTCTTCTTTTATTTCATATTGCTTCTTTCAGTTTTGCTGGTAAGTACTTAATTTTGTCCATTATACTCAAAACCTATTCAGTTGGTAATGAAACCAACTGGAAAAAACGAAGTCCAAAAAACACAAACTACGAAGCTAAACGTTTGAAAATTCAATATAAAATGAACGTGAACACAATTCCCGATCAATGTAAACAAACCACTAATGGCCCAGAGAGTAGTACTGATATTAGCCGTTCTGGCGCTACGATCTTAATTTCAGTCGCCAATAGTTCAAAAATTGCATCCTCTATCATGTCAACAAGAGTTATTTCCTCCCCGGTGGTCAAATCTCCAACCGATTCGTACCAAAACCAATTCCATCCTGTACATCATACGAATCCTATATACAAACTTTCAACCCTTTTGCTTCAAAATTGAGCCTTTTATCGTATAAACAAAATTTATTTCCCCCATCAGGGGGCTCATCCCCAAACCAATTCGTACTTAAATCAATCCCGTCCAAGATATCATACGACACTATCTATTCACAATCTTTCAATCCTATTTCTCCAAAACGCCGCCCTGCATCGTGTAAATAAGATTTATTTCCTCCCCCAGGGGTCAACCCCCCAAACATTGCGAACCATAACCAATCCTATCCAAGATATCATTCGAAACAACCTACTTACAAGCTTTCAACCCTATTGCGATTTACCTGCTTTTTCAGAACTAACCCCTTGTTTCATTTTGGCGGACTCTGATAGATTTTTCTCCTTGAGTTGTTCATTTTCACCTGGTTATTCTGAATAATAATCAAAATTTCATAGAGATGAGAAAATTTTATAATTTGTGACTCACACAACATTTCTAGACAAACATTGATTTCCTTCACTATTGTAACCATTCACCTTCATTTTCTGTTAACCTAGATGCGAAGAAAAGGACGGAAATGAAATGAAAGTGCAATGTATTGCACAGGTATTTTCGTATCGAATATCGAACCCCTTACCCCAATTACTTACACAATACATGATAAGGGTTGCCCTAGTTAAATCGAAAGGATATGTCGAGATTATCCAAAATCGAATCAAAGGAGAAAATAATAAAAATTTAACAATGCACATTCGCCTACCTTTTCGAAGGAATCAAAGAATTTCGGTACAAAAATTTTCTAAACGTAAATCGAGCGAATCTTTGACCGTAAAATGGGCGGAACTTCAAGCTGAAGGTTGTGTAAGGTTACCACGACCCTTCAAGATACTCATGTCATTTTTCAAAATGATATCTTGAAATACAATCGTTCTATTATTTCACCGCACAGATGATTCAGGATTAGGATATATATGAAAGGTTTTATTGATTTTTTTTCTTGTGTAATGTTTAACCAATCAGAACGCTCAATTTAGTTGAGTTATTTTGTAGAAATTCTATTTTTTGACTCATGTGTGGATAAGACAATACAATCCGTGAATTTTGCATAGTTACCGCGTATTGATAGATGATTTACCCTTGACGACGTATAATCGTTTTGGTGTTTCGCCTCGTGTAAAAATGTGAATGTTTTCATTTCGATGTCTGTCAAAATAGTTATTTATGTACCAAGTGCGTTATATAGATCCTAACGCACGTGGTGCATACAAGATTTAATTTTCACGAAAAAATTATTTTACTATAACGAAAAATCGATTTTAAAATCGGTTCATTGCTCCTATACTTTCCATTTTCCTTCTCATAGTAGGCATGTCATTTGTTGATATTTTGACGTTTGTGAATATTTTTGTCATCATATTTAGTGAATGTCATGCTGCTTTCTTTGTGTAGTCTTATAGAAATAATGAAAATGAATTTACCCAAGAATATCATAGAAAATGCATCAAAAGCTGCGAATAATTCATTGCCGGAGAAATCCAGAGTCGTATACGACAAGAATTATGGAGTATTTAATCAATGCAAGTTGCTTCATTTCTCCTCGTACAATGAGCGGGCGATATGATTCATAATGCCCGCTCATAACGCCCTAGGGCATAATGAGTGTATTTATAGCAACCATATCTAAGATAAAATCAACAAATAATATACAAGTGAAAAATAAAGAAAATAATAATCAAGTTCAAGTGAATGTTTTCATATTGAGGATTTTTTAACGTCTTCCAAAAAAAAATAACATTCAAGTGAAGTTTCGTTTAATTATTTAATATGCAACACTTTGGTTGTAGTTCTGGCGGTGTTGTTATATAATCGTAACGAATACCAACTCGAGCAAACGAAAATAATCGTTGTACTGACGTTGTAGGACACTAATTTAAAATTTTTATCAAAATGAATTTTTTCTAATTTTTGTATGAGTTCTAATAAGTTTTTTACACAAACTCATTAGAACTCATACAAAAATTAGAAAAAATTGATTTTGATAAAAATTTTAAATTAGTGTCCTTCGACGTCTCCAACATGTTCCCTAACATACCTACGGAAGAGTGTATACCTCTAATCGAAAACATCTTAGAAAAACAAAAAACACTTCCAGCAACAAAAACAGAATTCTCAACATTATTTAATGTTGTTTTGAGACAGAACTTTTTTAGATTCCAGAACAAAATATATTTACAGAATTCAGGTCTTCCTATGGGTTCTCCCCTCAGCCCGTTATTAGCAGACATATTCATGGACAACATGGAAACCACAATATTAGAATCAGATCTATCTGAAAAACATATTATTTTTTTGTACCGCTATGTGGATGATATCTTGGTTGGATTCAATGGGACAGACCGACATATTAAATTATACCTAACATATCTAAATTCAATACATGATAAGATCAAGTTCACAGTAGAAACAGAAAAAAATAATTCGTTAAATTTTCTCGACCTAACAATATCGAAACAACAGGATAAATTTTCATATAGAATATTCAGGAAACCTACTTTATCAGACGCCATCATAAGTTATAATTCTTTCAGTCCAATTAGCCATCGACTCGCGGCTCTTAACTCAATGATTCATAGGGCTTTTTCGGTTCCTTTATCAAAACAAGACCTTATGGTAGAACTTGACGTGATTCGCGCGATAGGTATTAACAATGATTTTCCACTAAAAATAATAAAGAGTTTAATTTCGAAAAAAGAGAAACATTTTATCAATTTGAAATTATATGGACCATACTGCAATAACAAAAATGTACAAAAGTTTGTGAGCATCCCTTTTACGCACATCCCCTCTTCGAAGATCATTCAATTCTTTAAAAATAATAATTTGAATACTGCTTTTTCGAGTCACAGCAGATTGGATAGAATGATTTTTAATAACAAAATGTCAAAAGTCGATCCAATGAAGAGAACAGGAATTTATAGAATGGACTGTGAAGAATGTAATTCAACATATATAGGTCAGACCGGGAGATGTTTTGAAACCAGGCTAAAAAAACATCTAAAAAACGGACAATCAGCATTTAGGGAACATCTAGAGTCAAAAAAACATAACATCTCATCCTCTTTCAAACCAAAAATTCTTCATTACTGTGATAAAGGTATGATAATGAACTTCCTGGAAGCCATGGAAATAAACAAGATCCAAAAATCCCATAATTACATTCTTCTCAATGACCAGTTAGACTTAAACCACTCCCCACTGTTAAATCTCTGATAACTTGGACCCATCGATTACATTTTACCACCCCCAGGTACCGAACCGAAATACTTATATATTTTCAAGCGATGTCTTTGCAATTATGTATTCAGTCTTGATAATGCTGTAACAGGCGAAACTAGTCGAATAAAAAGTTATTTTCATTTTGTGGTTTTTAGACAAGTTGTTTCTTATTATTTAATTTTTAATATAAATATGAACTACCACAGAGTTGATTCATCGTCCATCGAATTTATATTATAACTGATTATAATATAACTCATGTGTAAATAAGCCAATACAATCCGTGAATTTTCCATATTTACTGCCTATTGATAAGTGAATATACCCTTGACGACGTTATATAGGTAATCGTTTTGGTGTTTCGCCTCGTGTCAAAATGTGAATGTTTTCATATTGACGATTTTGCGACGTCTTCGAAAAAGAATAACATTCAAGGGAAGTTTCGTTTAATTTTTCGAAATGTCACTCGACGTATTTTCTTAAAACATCACTCGAGCAAAATACATATCGTGATTAGGAAATATAGTCGATTATTTTCGATGCTCTTGTCATATAACTAATTATAGTATTCTTATTATGATGCAGATATTTCTAAATAAATACATTAAGTATGAAGAGATATTGTTAGTGAAATATCCTTTGTTCAAAACATGTATATAATCTAATAAAAGGAAGTAAATGTTTAAAGTTTCATCTGATGAAGCCACTGTTCAATGAAAGGCATCATGAATTCAATTGAAAATTTCAAAAATTGAAAGTATATTTCCTCATTCATTTCCAATATTTCTAATAGACCTGTGTCGATCGTGATTGATCGAATCTTTTTGATTCGATCGCAACCTATACACGAGTGATCGAATCATGAATTTCTAAAAGACCAGATCCTATTTAACCCGATCCCGATTTACTTGACAAGACTAACCAAATTGCACTTTATTTTCATATGTTTTTACACAACAGTATATAACTAATTGCTTGCTGATACAATCGTTTACATGCTTTCATTCATCGCATTCTTTCTCGTGTTGTTTTGAATTTTGACACATAATCCAAAAGGAACCGATATTTTCAGGAACGCCCGCGTAGAAGAGTCGCGACCTGTCGATCTCTCAGTCTTTTGGGTCGCGAACTCGATCGATCGCGTCTTGATCGAGATCGAATTCAGTTTGAGATCGAATCAGTGACATGCTGATATATGTAATGTCGATCTCTCTGTCTTTTGGGTCGCGAACTCGATCGCGTCGTGATCGAGATCGAATTCAGTTTGAGATCGAATTAGTGACATATATAGGTATGACCCGCGACACGTGATTTTATATTCAGGTTTTGCTTGCGTGTTTTAGTGAACTTAGTTAATATTATCGTCGTCTCCTCTATCCACATTTATATATATTGATGAAGCGTCTATCTATAATAAAAGAAGCTCTTTAAAACCGAAAAGAGCCTCTCAAATTTTATTTCTCAATCACAATTTGGAGTAAATTATCATTTTTGATTTTAAAAACTATTAGTTATTCCCTTTTTTAACATTTTTATGTTGTTTTTCACTCATGTAGGTTATCTTATTAATATATATTCTACCCGGTTCACCGGTTCAGCATTCTTCATTCGTTACAAAGGAACTGCGACCTGCGACCCAAATGATCGAAATGATCGAATCTTTTTAACCCGATCACCATACGAATGGGTCATGATCGTCCCGGGTCTCGACAAATGATCGATCGACACAGGTCTAATTTCTAAGATATTACAAAACCCAAGTATCCTCTCCGCGATCAAGTTTCCAGTTAATTTCTTTAGAGTATAAAGACACAAAACTCAGTCTTGCTGAAAGGGGATTTTTTGGATTGAAGACATCACTAGACACAGAACTTTATTTGAATGAATGACTAAGTGTCTTGTCAGCAAATGAGGATTCGAAATCACTCAGATCACTGAGCTCCTTCGACAGTCTCAGTATAAAACTAGGTTATTTATTTACTTTATGAATGAAATAAAAAACTCGTGAGCAGCAAAGCTCCAAACTAAGGCCATTTTCTCCGCGAGAAGTGCATCGCGTCAAGCGCGGTTGAAGAAAAGAGAAGGAACGTATTTTAATATGAACTCAATCCACGTACCAAATTTCAACCTTCTAACTCAATCTGCAGAAGCTGTGGAGTATGGAGTTGCGCAAATTTTCAAAAACCACGAAAAAACAAGAAATGTCCACGTAAAAATGGCGGTGGTTGGAAAATTTACCCAAATTTCATATCATTCAGTTTAATGGGAGCCGCTGAAGATGCCAAAAAGTGAGTTGTAACGTGTAAATTCTCCACTTAACCGCCGCTACTGAACTCTGCATTAAAATACCGTGATTCCATGCTATAAAATGCTGAATGAATGACTTGCGTACGACGAGAATATCAAGATAGCGTTAAATTTGCACGTGCACGTATAATATCTCTCTCTTTTGGCAAATAGTTGTTGAAGATACCACATCGTTAAGTGTTAAAATTATAGTCAATATCTATTGAACGACTATTCAATATATTAAAATTATTAAGTATCTGTGGCGTCTGATAGACGGTAAGTTATGAGAAGAAATATAATTATTTCGCATAAATGCATTATCTTGAAAATCTGAATTGATTCCTTGTTTCATTTTCCGCCATTTCATTTTTTTATTTATCTATATTAAATTATTTATCTTTCAATATTGAAATAATCATCTTACATTTCTTAATTTAAAATATTTTTAATTTATTTGCTTATTTCACTCTCTCAATTTGACACAAGATTTTTGTAGGCTAACGATGGCAAATTTCACGTGGTCATATCTTATGTTCAGTTTAATGTTGGAACATATATTGGCTTTCTTAGCATCTTTGCTTGAGATAAATCTAAATGTTGATTTGAATTGGCCATCGATACCCTACAGAGATTCTTGGGAGATTTTAATTTTGAGATTGTATGTTGATTTGCCCCGAATTATTTTAGTCACCTTGGCTGGAGCTAAATAAACCTTGGCTGGAGCTAGAAAGCTTTTTGATTGGAACTAAAAACCACCTTGACTGGAAACATAAAGGAAATTCTAGTGAAGCTACGATACAACCGCTGCTAGAACCACCAAGCAACTAGGGACGAAGATTAGGCAATCAAAGGAGTACAATCCACCAAGAATTGAATATAGAACGTCGATAGAAAATTAAATAAATAAAAACAGATAAGTCTCTTTGTAATAAGAAAGTTGTAAATACCTTCATTTTATCTTGTTGTTATTTCTGAAAACTAACTAGAACTAGAACCTATATATGTATTACCAATCTCCCAACTAGCTCGGGCATATATATCTCAAAAGGGAAAGTGGTTACAAAGTAAATGAATGAAAGCACAAATATCTACATAACAATGGCGGCTGTGGGAGAAATTTACCCAAATGTTGATAGTTTCGTTCTCTCCACACTATTTTATACTTAAAAATCACACGTAATCTTCAATTAATAACAAATTCGGATTAAACACATATCAATTCGCATATACGAATAAAGCTGTGCGTGAGCGTGTACTGTTCCACATTTTTAACCCTAGCTTTAATTCTTCTAGTGTAACGTGCTATAGTTACTGTTAATTTTTCAGTACTGTTACATTTCTGTTTCTCCTTTTGAGGCCTAGCTTTCATTCGCCCCATGTTCTGGAGTGTAACGTGCGATGAATAAATTATTTCCAAAAACAAATTATGTTTACATTTTACTTTAACTTTATTTATCAAAAAAACATGACCATATTTGAAATTTTTCTAAATCGTTGAACAAATTTAGTTGTTTATTCAATTAAAGTGCATTTCTAGAAAGATTTTGAACACTTAAGTGTACTAAAAGTAAAATAATACTCGTATTTGAAAAGAAGCACTAATATATATCATTGTTGCTCGATATACCCAATATATTTTCGATCAATTTTTGAGAACAGAACAAGGAAACCA
This sequence comes from Cynegetis impunctata, assembly GCA_030704885.1. Classification (NCBI taxonomy): domain Eukaryota; kingdom Metazoa; phylum Arthropoda; class Insecta; order Coleoptera; family Coccinellidae; genus Cynegetis; species Cynegetis impunctata. The sequence continues at coordinate 658,457 of JARQZK010001479.1, read as the reverse complement.
TTCAAAATTAACAAAAGCTCCACAAGCATTCGGCCACCTGACATGGAAGAATAGGTGACTTCTTGAATAGAATTCTATTTGTGTAGTAATGGAGCTCATAGTAAATTCAGAGTCCATCAAACTTTTGCGAAGTGCTTGCGGGGTGGGCCAGGGGCACTCTTATGAATGGGTACTTGAATTGAAAAACGAGAATTGAGAAACGATAGTACAGCGCTTTGTCCGCGATTTTCGGGGTCTTGAAACGTGATTTTGTGTAGGCAGGAAGTGGCTTATTATTGACTATTCGAAATACTTCAAGTTACTTTTAACAATGATATCGAAAGCACTCAAAAGACGGCCGAAATTCATCATTTTCTGATATTTGAATAGGCGTACAGGAGAAGCGTGTAAAATGATAGGAAGAGCAACTCATTTTTTTTCATATCATATCTCATATTGTATATATTTATATATATATATATATATATATATATATATATATATATATATATATATATATCAAAATCTTTATTCTTGAGCCAGAATATATACGTGATAATTTTTGAATTTTTCTTGGGAATGTGGCTTAGCTAAAATGTATATTCATTTGTCTTTCTATATAATCATTTATTCCTTTTATTCCAACGTTTCGGCTTCACAAAGCCTTTTTCAAGGACTACAATGGAGAGAAAGAAAAATTATTGTCACCAAAGTTACAGTTAGAAGTTACATTTAGTCGATAAATTAAAAAACACTGAAAGAAACATAACAATTTTTATAATATCACAGAAAAATGTTTACCTAGTTTCAATTATCTCCGGAACACTGTCACTTATTTCATTAAAACGTATACACAAAATTTCGAAAGAATTGATATTTAGGATTGTTTACTTATTTCACTATACTTTATATACGCGTATGGCGTGCAAATGATATTAAACTCGCCGAGATTCGTTTGATTGACCGGTGGCCTGGACGTTGCAAGAAATATAAACTAAGAACCAATATATGGGGAACCAATATTTAAGAAAAACAGACGAACATTCATAATTTAAAAGAATTAAAATTTTTTTTTTCCCATGTTTTTTATTCACGTCGTTTCTTTATTTTTTATAAAATGTTGTGGTATATTTTGCTCAAATTTTGAATATCTGTTTTCTCGTTTATAACGCGATTATTCTTTTTCATATATATCATTTCCAGGATTTCTCGTTTTCTCTTGTTGGTTTCCCTATGTAGTATTTTGGTATTCTCAAACTGGAACTCATGTTTGTATTTAGCTTTATGGTTTGAAAGGGCTGTTATATTTTTTTTATGATATTTATGTCCGTTTAAACGGTTTGATAAGTATTGGCTCGATTGTCCGATATATACAGCATCACAGTTTGAACATGGAATTTCATATATGGTATATGTTGTCTTATTAACAGTTTTTGTTTTTAACTTGGAGTAGTTTCTTTTAAACGTGTTTTGAGTTTCATGCCCAATTTTTATGTTTTTGGGTTCCAGTACCTTCTGTATATTCTCCGACAGTCCATATATGTACGGAAACGATGTGAATCTCTGTCTATCGCGAATTCCACCCTCGTTTTCTTCAGTGAATTTCTTCATTCGACTAACAAAAATTTTATTTACCATGTTGCAGGGATAATTGTTCTTTTTTAGAACTTCTTTTGCTTTTTTTATTGCGTCAGTTCTGAATCTATGATCTGAAAGTTTAATAGCCCTGTCAGCTAGACCAATTACGACAGTTTTCTTCTGGCTATGTGGAAGATTCGAAAGGTAGTTAAGATATCTACCAGACCACGTTGGTTTTGTATACCATCTAGTAAGTATTTTGTTGGCTTCATTATGTAAGAGAGTCATGTCTAAGAAATTAATGATTTGGTTTTCTTCTACTTCTATAGTGAATTTCATCTTATTGTGATAGCTGTGGCAAATATCCAAAATGTATTGCTCCCTACCTTTTGGAATGGCTGTGAGGCAATCATCAACATATCTAAAAAAGAAGGGCAAGTCAAAATCTAGTTTTGGCAATACCGTGTCTTCCAAATCTTCAAGCACCAATTGCGCGATAACGCTGGAGATTGAAGAACCCATTGCGCATCCTTCTATTTGTTTGAAATATTCATTCTGATAGCAAAAATATGTTGACGTCAGGGTTAGTTTTATACCTTCTTTAAAGGTTCCCAAAGGAATATCTGTGAATTCTCTGATTTTGTTCCATTTCTTTTCCACCACTTCGGAGAATAGACAGAAGGTACTGGAACCCAAAAACATAAAAATTGGGCATGAAACTCAAAACACGTTTAAAAGAAACTACTCCAAGTTAAAAACAAAAACTGTTAATAAGACAACATATACCATATATGAAATTCCATGTTCAAACTGTGATGCTGTATATATCGGACAATCGAGCCAATACTTATCAAACCGTTTAAACGGACATAAATATGATAAAAAAAATATAACAGCCCTTTCAAACCATAAAGCTAAATACAAACATGAGTTCCAGAATACCAAAATACTACATAGGGAAACCAACAAGAGAAAACGAGAAATCCTGGAAATGATATATATAAAAAAGAATAATCGCGCTATAAACGAGAAAACAGATATTAAAAATTTGAGCAAAATATACCACAACATTTTATAAAAAATAAAGAAACGACGTGAATAAAAAACATGGGAAAAAAAAATTTTAATTCTTTTAAATTATTAATGTTCGTCTGTTTTTCTTAAATATTGGTTCCCCATATATTGGTTCTTAGTTTATATTTCTTGCAACGTCCAGGCCACCGGTCAATCAAACGAATCTCGGCGAGTTTAATATCATTTGCACGCCATACGCGTATATAAAGTATAGTGAAATAAGTAAACAATCCTAAATATCAATTCTTTCGAAATTTTGTGTATACGTTTTAATGAAATAAGTGACAGTGTTCCGAAGATAATTGAAACTAGGTAAACATTTTTCTGTGATATTATGAAAATTGTTATGTTTCTTTCAGTGTTTTTTAATTTATCGACTAAATGTAACTTTTAACTGTAACTTTGGTGACAATAATTTTCCTTTCTCTCCATTGTAGTCCTTGAAAAAGGCTTTGTGAAGCCGAAACGTTGGAATAAAAGGAATAAATGATTATATAGAAAGACAAATGAATATCCATTTTAGCTAAGCCACATTCCCAAGAAAAATTCAAAAATTATCATCATATATATATATATATATATATATATATATATTAATATATAATATATATTATATATATATATATATAATATATATATATATATATATATATACATATATATAATATATATATATATATATATATATATATTAAGTATATATATATATGTAATATTATATGTATATATGTATATATATGATATATATATATATATATATATATATATATATATATATATATAAAATATATGAATACTGGGTAAATTAAAGGGCAAACTAGTGTGAATTTGTTGTCTATATTTCGGATGATGATTTATATCCTTCCTGAGGACTCAATATAAATATAAAATGTTAAAAACATAAATATTGGAAACACATTTTTTATTATTTAATCTACAACACTCCATTTTCATATTAGGTATCATTATTATTTATATATATATATATATATATATATATATGTTTATATATATTTATAAATATATATATATATATATATATGTTTATATATATTTATATATATATATATATAAATATATATATATATATTTGAAAAACTTGTTTCACGGAATGAACCGCGTGAAAGATTTGTGTTTTTTAAATACTTCTGCTCGCGGAAATCTTTCTGAACATATATATATATATATATATATATATATATATATATATATATATATATATATTTATATATATATATATATATATATATATATATATATATATATATATATATATATATATATATATATATATATATATATATATTAAATATATATGTGTTAATCTATTTTTAGCAAAAACAGGCCATTTAAGCTTGAAAGCCCGATTTTATTAATATGTTGACGTTTTTTCATGAAATTTACTGATTGCTTAAAATATCAAATCTCGATAAATAGTAGCAGAATATTTTAATTCCAAATTTGTTACTTTCAAGAACAAAATTTGATTTTTAGTCATATATATCTACACACAAAAACATCAATTTGTATATATAACATTATATAAATATATATATATATATATATATATATATATATATATATATATATATATATATATATATATATATATATATATATATATATATATATATATATATATAAATTTGTTTCTAATGTAAGTTCTCAGTATTTGGTCACATTAGTTAATACAATTTAGTTTTCATGCAATTTGTTTACTGACGTTTCGACCATTTTATGGCCTTTTTCAAAATTTTATAATATTTAAAGGACTTATATCTTAGTCCGAAAAGTAGATTGTCAAATTACTGAAATAAATAAATAATAAAACATCTCTACCATACATATCACATACAAAAAGACACTGTGCTAGTAGGCAACTAATTCCGTACGTATATCGGAGAAGTATAAGGTTCAGTGGTATTATTTACATCTTCCTTGTCGTTTAATGCACATTTAACATTTCTTTGGATTTCCAAAGATTCGAGAAATATATATATATATATATATATATATATGGGTATATATCACAGTTTTTTGATTAGGAGAAAATGACATTTTGATTTAATATACATACACCTCAGCTTACCTCAACAGCCATATTAACTGTTTCTCCAGAAATATAATAAAATATGTTCAACGATATACAAATAAAGAGTGTGAAAAGCCCCTCACCCTTTCACACCTTCGGTGTGAGATTAAGCAAGCTTCTGTCAAGGGATGATACCCCTAATAGCACCGAACAACAGTAGAGATATTCAAACTATTCAAAAGGGGCAAAATGCCATGGAAATTTGTAGTTTTACTTCACGCCGACGCTCTTTTTTGTTCGTTGGTGTGATTTTCAAAGACACATTTGCACCTGACTAGTCGGTACATTTTTGTGATATTTATCTCCGCTTCAGTTAGCCTGTGATGCTTCGGATTAAGTAAAGAATGAAAATCGCTAGAAGAAATATTTTGAATGGTCGATCATAAAAGAGTGGAACGGTATTCCACAGTAGAGTAGATAATTCATTTTTCGCATGAACAGATTTCCCAAACTTATGTCTTAATAATATATATATATATATATATATATATATATATATATATATATATATATATATATATATATATATATATATATATATATATATATATATATATATATATATATATATATATATATATATATATATATATATTTATATATATATATATATAATTATATATATATATATATATATATATATATATATATATATATATATATATATATATATATATATATATATATATATATATATATATATATATATCTCTATATATATATTAATATTGAATTCTCGCACATTACTTGGTGAAACATAATAAAAAAAAGTTTAAACTTCAAAATAACACACTTGTCACTATATAAAAATAATTAGATACTATATTTACCAGTAAAGGATAGTCGACATGTTTCGAGTTATGAACTCATTATCAAGACTGACTACATGAGAGTATCTATTAATTAATTACCCCTTATAAACGAACAAATTAATTTTTAGGTATCACCTTTGCTATTGTCTGTTTATAAATAAGATAAGTAATACTCTCATCTAGTCAGTCTTGATAATGAGTTCATAACTCGAAACATGTCCTTTACTGCTAAATACAGTATCTAATTATTTTTATATACTTAGTGAAACTCAAGCCAAGTGTATTTTATTTTAAAGTTTAAACTTTATATAAGTATATATATATATATATATATATATATATATATATATATATATATTTTAAAATAAAATCACAGTCGTACTAATTTGTATTTAGAAGGTAAAGGAAATCGACTGAAAGTTGAATATTAATCTCTTTATTCTACGCCAAGCTTTCGAAACACATTTGTTTCTTCCTCAGGGCTACTACAAAAATATTCAACTTTCAGTCGATTTCCCTTACCTTCTAAATACAATATATATATATATATATATATATATATATATATATATATATATATATATATATATATATATATATATATTTATTTATTTATTTATTTATTTATTTATTTGAATTGTTGTTGCCTGTGAACTATTTTTAACTTTTTGATAATTATTAGCAATAAAAGGCTTGGTGAATCTCAAAAAACTCGATTTTATTAAAAAGTTTACGTTTCGCCACGACATTCATGGCTTTTTCAAAACTTTTGAAATATTGAAATTCCTTTGACATTTATTGTTTTGAAAAAATTTGAATAGATAAAAAAAGACTACTATGTTTCATCAAAATTTTTCGGCTGTGGCCGAAAAATTACCCTATTCTTTGACTATTCTGTGAAGGTTTCTGTGGTTTCCCTTACCATCTAATAATAACAGATTTGAATGTTAATATTGGACTGAATAGCACGTAATAAATAACAGAGAACGGCCCCACAGCCGAAAAATTTTTATGAAACAAGCCACGAATGTCGTGGCGAAACGTAAACTTTTTAACAAAATCGAGTTTTTTGAGATTCACCAAGCCTGTTATTGCTAATAATTATCAAAAAGTTATATATATTTTATATATATATATATATATATATATATATATATATATATATATATATATATATATATATGTATATATATATATATATATATATATGTATATATATATATATATATATATATATATTATATATATATATATAATTATATATATGTATATATATATATATATATATATATAATGATATATATATATATATATATATATATATATTAGATATTACATATTACCATGTATTAATCAAAATAAATAAGGTCATGAAGTAAATTGAACTTTGATGATTACATTTGTGAATCAGAAATGTATTGAAAAAATTTCTAAATTTACCCACAAAAATGCATATCAGATCAAACAAAAATCTCAATTAATACATCAAATCCACATTTGAATGAACTACCATCTTATAGAACTTAACGAGGAGAAAAATCAACATAGTTCTTAGTTGAAATACATTTAAGTTATTGTTCTTTTGGAGTATCGGTGAAGCCAACTGAAGTATCTAGACTACTATTTTCCAATTATCTAAATTGTTTTTATTTTATAACTATTTTTTTACAAGAATTATACATTTTGAAGGTTATTTTTGGTATCTATATTACCAACACTATAATTATTACATTAGGTTAAAACGTTAACAAGATAATTCCAATGTTTTCAATACAAATGATTTCTATGAATGAGTTTCCATTATATCTACGTATTAAATTAATTCCAAAATTACTTTTTAGGGAAACTATTTTTGATTATATAAAGCCATAGTTTCATCATAAATACTTAAATTGATGTTTACAATATTTGGTTATAATGTGTTGAAATATTGTTGTAATTTCGACAATGGGTCATTCTTTTTTGTATGTGAAATACGACCATCATTCATTTAATCCTATAATAACTCACAACACGATTAACGAATTGGTATGAAACCACACAAGTCTCGAACAGACGACCACTGTCCACCTCATTTATATGAAGGAAATTACAATTAAAAGCCCTATTTCCTGTATCCCTCATTCATTTTCCATCCATGAATACCGCCGAATATCAAATGACATCATTAGGGGATATCATATAACAATAACAATGACCATTACATACCTTTTTACGACTGTCAATTTGTGTTTGTAAGTATTGAAACAGCCTTTCCGGTCAGTGTAATCCATTCTATCAGATTTCGGTGTTTTCCATTCAATATTTTATCTACTGGTTTTTAGCTAGATGCATAAAGGGGCACCGAAAGCGTGACAGATCCGGGTTGTTTGAATAGAACGTGATTTTATTCTGTAAAATGAAGACATTCTTCTGTGGTAACATCCGAGTGAAAAAGGATACTCAATTGGTTGAATGTGATGAATCTTGGAAAATAGTTTTCAGTCGTATTCTATTGAATTTTAATTATTCACTAAGAAACTATTGCTCTTACGTAATAATACAAGAGTTGATAAAGTTTAGCACTGATTCGTTCTTTTTAACACATATTTTTAACACAAGAAATTTCATTTTGTTAAAAAATTTTTGGAAGCATGTAACTTTTTATGAACAGGCTTTAGAGTATTTGTTTATTTTTTACAAGGAATCATTCCCTGAAATCTTTTGCACCCTGTATATATATTCATATATATATATATATATATATATATATATATATATATATATATATATATATATATATATATATATATATATATATATATATATATATATATATACATATATATTACAGTTTATAAAATTGAATGTCTCTACTTTAGATGTACAAATAATTTTCTGTGTAATTTTCTGTATTAATTTTTGGCCAAATGATGTTTTAAATATGTCCAAAAGACTAGAAGAAGAAGAGTAGTATTTTCTGTAAATTTAATTGTCACTCGTTGCGTAATGCGCATAATACATCGATAGTAAAGATGGCTGTTGAAGTAAGATCTTAGATGTTGGGGAATCTTTTTCTTCCAATTTTTATTATAAATTGTACCTTTGTGTCGCCAAAGTTAACATGTCATTGTATTACAAACAAAACAATGTGGAGAGAGCCTTTGTTTTTTCTGGAGTTACCAGCTAAAGTCGTAGTATCGTAAGTCTACTCTGGTTACAGTTTTCTTGATGTTTCAACTTTGTAATTTTTATAGTTAGCTACTGATGATGTCTGCAATGGTAGACGAAATATAGAGCCTTTAGTACAGATTGACTGGTTATTGGAGACGCCCCCTTTTTTTAGTCGGACTATTACTCCGTTACTTTCAAATCTATATATATATATATATATATATATATATATATATATATATATATATATATATATATATATATATATATATATATATATATATATAATACTCATTCGTCTTTTTTATAACAGGTCGTGACAAAACCTTAACTATCCAATGAAGACTGTTTTAAACTGGCCTGTTTGCTAAACATTATTATTATACCAATTGAGTATATATTTTGAGCATTTATCGCAATGTATGGATATTAAAAATGTTTTTTTATATCTAGTTATGAACAAACTGCACGAGTCTTTCTCGCGTAGTTGCATATGAACCAAATTTTCAATTATCATATTTTTCAAAATATTAAGATGCAGTGGTAAGGAGAACAGCATTGAAAATTGACTCATTCACATAAATAGGGTAGGTATACTTAATTGACACGTTTTTCGTTCGACGTGTCGAGTTGTAGATTGGCTGATTGGTAGATTGAATAAAATAATTATTTGTTGAACTATACAGCAACAGGACTAGTGGATGTACAGTCGAAGCAGTCAATCTGCTTTAACGCTGAATTGAAAATATATTTTTTCCGCAAACATCAAAAAATGACGACTTTTTCTACCTCAGTTCTCAATGTTGAAGTTGGATTTCACAGACGTCCTTATGTTTTTACTTTTTTGTCCGGCCGTGCATGAGCGTACAAAAAAGTACACTTTTTTGTACTCTGACGTCACTATCAAGAACGTCGGGCGTAATCTGTAAGAAAAATTTTATATTTTTTAATACATGTCATTTGGGTACTTACCAAGAGCGCACAGTCCTATAATGCGATAAGATAAGTGACTTTAAATGTTTCTGACAATTATTTTGTTGAATTGTCAAATTTGTGTTGCCTTGACATCTACAAAACCAGTAATGCCCGCCACATACGCTACGGTAGACCGGAGAGGTCTACCTGCGCAGGTATACCTGCGCAGGTAGATCGGAGCGTATGTGGGAATAGTATTTGCATTTTTTGTACGTACACAGACCTGCGCAGGTATACCTGCACAGGTTTCCTATCCGGTCTACCGTAGCGTATATGGCGGGCATAAGCAAAGCAATCTAGTTTTACGTTTCTTCACATCTAATCCTTTTCAATCTTCATCTTAATTCTATCGTTTGAACACCGTTTGCGGAAAAAATCGCATGTTTTATTCGGAGAAAAGCACTTTTTGTGGCTCGACTAAAATTGACAAACATTTAGTCTCGCCACAAAAAGTATCACTTTTACTCCTAATAAAACAATATACTATTTTCTCCCACTTCTCGAATATATTCCGCAAATTATAAAAGTCTTAAAGTTCTTTGTTTTTCTTAAGTGATAAATTGAATAAAAACTAGATCGGAGTTGAAGTTTACTATGGAAAAAGTATATGTTACTAATCACCGTACTAATTATGAAAGTTTCTGCTGTTAACAGTAACTCGGAATATTTTTGCTGTTGCTATTATGTGATTGGAAATCGATATTTTGACTTTCTGACAAAGTTGTTTGCAAAATTAGAATTTTACTGTTAATCAAAGAAATGTTTCTTCTTCTTTGTGTATAACAATACACATTATTTGGGGGAAGAGTTGAATCAAGTTCGTACAAAGGAAGATTAATACCAGATAAAGAAATATATCCTAAATAATGATAATCGATATAAACAATTCAAACATAGTATTCAACAAGTTCATCCAGATTCAAAAAAAAATTAAATTATTTTACGAAAAATCATTCAAGTCGAAAAAAAGGACATCACATAATTGTTCTAAAATTAAGTTAGATTATAAATAATAAAATCGTAATATAAAGCCATGCGATATTGATACATTTTCAGTTATTGATGCAGTAGTCACTCTTTCTAGTCGAAATCAATTTATTAGGCTCAAGTTCATGAATGGTTGACTTGGGTGTAAGATATTACTACATTTTTCCAAAATCACGACTGAGGAAGTACGGTACAACGCGTTTCATTGACTGAAAAAGTGGAGTGCGCCAAAGAAATGATTACTTCTAGTGAAGCGAGACGGAGTGTGACTGGGTGGCAAGAAGTATTATTATACTCACTTGAGATGCTGAAGCCATTCGAAATATCTGGGTGCTTGGGTCCGTATTGTACTTAGAAATGGGCAATATTATATTCTTTTGCTATTTGAAATTAGATTTTGTGAATCTGTTAGAATATTTATTCATATTAACAGACGCCCATGAAACATGAAATACATGTTGAATATATCTATGTTACATTTCTGCAACATACTTTTCGCTATTCAATTATTTTAAAATTTATTTTCATTTTTTTTTTTTTGAATCAATAGGAAGATTGCCTATATGGCCTCGACCTGTGTCATCAGCCAACAATTTGTTTTTTTTATCTTCTTAGGTCTTATGGAAATTAGAAAACACAAAGTAAACAATGATTCTTAATATTAAACCTAAAGCATTAACAAAACCAAACAGGACTTCATAGACATTCATGTTGTCAAGTGACATGAGGAAACTAAGGTTGAAAGGTTGATGAAATTTCAAAATTTTATTCAGATTTGAATATAGGACTTTTCTATGATGGTGATAATTGCTGCATATTAACAACAAATGATCAAGTGTACCTATTTCGCCACAATCGCATAAAGGAGATTCGTTAATACCTATTTTGTTCAAGGACATAACGCGTGACCATTTTATCAAAGAATATATTTAAATCTTTGTTTATGTCATAGTCTAAATATTGAAACTGACAAAAATTTCAAAAAATCTTATAACGATTTATCGGATGGAATTTGAAGTATATATATTATTTTAATTGACATATATTTTATCTGTATTCAACTTTTACTAAGTATTATCCTCTGATTATCTATAAACTGTACGTACCAATATTCTTATATGTTGTGCATTGATTATAGGTACATAAGATTCTCCATGATAAGTTATTGATATTATCTACAAGACTGTCTAGCTGATTTAGGAATACAATATATATATATATATATATATATATATATATATATATATATATATATATATATATATATATATATATATATATATGTCACCGGAAGATAACAAGATCCGTAAGTTTATAAATTTCCTAGTAAATTTATAAACCTTCGTAGGATTCTAAACGTGAGATAAATTTTATTATTTCACGCCCACATTTTCGCAAATTTATCAATTGGGGGGTTCACCCAATCACAGAAGAGTTTTTAATTTTACGCTTCCTTATAATACAGCAAATAACACACTGCTCTCTGATTAGTCGATGTTGACAGTGGCAATGCTTGTGTCCATAGACTTAGGTACAATCAGACTTGCCAAACTATAAAATTATCAGTTTCAATCAACTACCTAATAGTATTTTTACTTTAAGACTAGGTAGCTACATATAAAACAGGGTTACTTTTTTACATAATATGCTAGTCACCCCTATTTCACTCTACCAAAATAAAACAACAGAAATCGTGTTCTACGATATTAAAGAAGTTTATTAAAAAAGAAAAGACTATCATAAAACAGGGTTAGGTTAGGGTGTAAAAAACATGTAAGCGTAAATGCTTTTATCTTCAACATTTTGGCTGTCCGCAGCAATGTCCAACATTAAAAACTTAACAAAAACACACGAGAAACCGGTTTGTTTATGTTCCGTGGCGAACAGTGGCGACGGAGAGGAAGGAACACGTGACTTATTCAACCAATCAGAGCGCACATGGCGTTTGGTTATTGCTTATTTAACAATTTGCGAGAATGTGGGCGTAAAATAATACAATTAATCTCTCGTTTAAAATCCTACGAAGGTTTATAAATTTCCTAGAAAATTTATAAACTAGCGGTTCTAGTTATTTTCCGGTGACATATATATATATATATATATATATATATATATATATATATATATATATATATATATATACACTTTGTTGTCCGTCCGTCTGTCTGACTGTCAAGACCCTTTTTCTCAGGAGCGATTGAAGGTATCAAGCTGGAATTTATGTCAAATACTCAGGTCTACTGTCCCTTGGAGCTGTGAAAAAATCAAACTCCTAAGCCAACACAATTAAAAGATGCAGCCGTTTATACCGCAAATTTTCGACACTCGCAAGGGAATCGAAACCTACAGGGTACTTCCCTTGAACTCAGAATCTTGAATCAGCAACCTGTATATTTACAAATAAACGAATGGATTTTCCAAATCGCTTGAAATTGGGTGAAATGTGCTTCAACAATCGTAAAGTAGTAAAATTTTTGGGAGTCTATTTAGATTCCATGCTTTTGTGGAAAGATCACAATTTCTATATAAAAAGGAGTGCCGAAAAAAGGCTACAGTTACTAAAATATATTTGTCATAATGGTTGGGGAGCAGACCAAAGTATTTCGCTGCTTTTATACCGTAGCTTCATTAGATCCGTTATAGATTATGGGTGTATATTTTATGGGAATGCATCGAAATCTAACTTATCCAATTTAGACACCCTACAGAGAAAAGCTTTAAAACTCTGCATAGGTTTATTACGAAGTACCCAAAACGATGTAGTCCTTTCGGAATCCGCTGAGGTTCCCTTGCACTCCCGTCGCGAAATTTTGGGGTCAAGATTTCTGCTGAAAAGAAAGTCGTCTTCTAATCCCATAATAAAATCAATACATAATTTATTTATTCTTACATTAACGGAAAAATTTTGGATTGTTAAACAGGATCCTTTCATTATTCATTGCTATAGCTCAATAATAGAACTGTTTGAAGATCTGCACATAAGTACAAATCTTCCGGTATTTACCCTAGAATATAAATTTTTCAAAATGTCCTGCCATGTCGAGATCCCACATTATCGTAACTCATTCGAGAGGGAGGACTTTCTCAGTTTTATCAGCAAAGGTTTCAGTGGATATTATAAGATATTCACAGATGCCTCGAAATCACCCTCAACCTCCACTGGAGTGGCGGTTTACGATCCTTGGCAAAAAACCTCGGAAACTATAACTCTGAACAAGAATTGTTCCATTTTTCATGGGGAGTTATTTGCAATCAAACTAGCTTTACAATATATTCTTACTCAGAATTTGAATGCTCAAGGCCTTAGATTTCTCATAATATCAGATAGTCAAAGTGCATTATTATCCCTAAAACATCTTAAGTTTGACTCATCTTTAACACCTGTTCACAAGGATATTCTCTGTTTGTTAAATGAACTAGAACAAACAAATCAAGTAACATTTTTGTGGGTTAAATCACACACTGGAATATATTCAAATGAGAAGGCCGATGAACTTGCTAAATTGGCAGCAAATAATCCGGTCGACCAATCAATGTGCCTGCCATCTGAACTGTCCGAAGTGTACAAAAAAAATATTCTACAAAAATGGAAACTCCAATATCAACTGAATACAGGTGGAAAGTTCTACAAAAATATCCAAACGTACCCGCTTCCTAAATTGTGGTTCAGCAGCATAGGAAATAGAAGGGACTTTGTTCGCACAATATCTCGTTTGAGAAGCGGACACAATATTTGTCCAAGCTATCTTCATAAAATAGGCCTCAATGATAATCCTCTATGTATATGCGGCGAATACGGATCACCAAATCATTTAATTTTTACCTGTACAAACATTCGTAATGAATCGAGGGAGTTATCAATGAAATTAAATTCTATCATCAAATTATATCAACCCTTCAGCTTGAATTTTATTCTCAGTCTGAATAATTTGGAAGCAAACGAAATACTCTACGATCATATTAGATCAATCGGTTTGAAATTTTGATGTGAATCAATTTCTTGACCTACAGTCCTCTGGTTTTACTACGTTGATCTCCCTCTTGTTTTATCCTCATGTTGGTTCCTTTCTTCCCGTGGCTTAAGTGTTGTTTGTGTAAGAAGAGAAAATCGCCTTGACGAGCCCCTAGGCGTTCTGTATCCCAGTCTATCCCTGTCGTTTAGCTATATAACAGTCTCTCAGTATTTCAGAGCTTTGAGTATCTAATATTATTAATGCTGGCTAATGATTTAATTCAAGGCCATTCTGACTAAATCTGGCATTCAGATTTATTCTCCCTTTGATTTAAAAAAAAAAAAAAAAAAAAATTTGGTACGAAGCAATGTCTCATAGAACAGATAAAGGAAAAGCCGTAAATTTTTAGTTACATCATATAATATTTTTGTACCCACGGTGCTAGAGTCCGACTCGCACTTGGCCGGTTTATTTCAGTAACATATGCTATTCAATAGTATATTGTTTTATTAGGAGCAAAAGTGAGACAATTTTAGTCGAGCCACAAAAAGTGCTTTTCTCCCAATAAAACAAGCGATTTTTTCCACAAACGGTGTTCAAACGATAGAATTAAGAGGATATTTTTAAAAAGGATTAGATGTGAAGAAACGTAAAACTAGATAATAATAATAATAATTATAATAATAATATTTATTAATCTCAACAATTATTCACATTACAGATATAACAATATTGCACTGAATAAAATAGAGACAAGTCAAAATGAAAAGAACTTACTTTTTACAAAATGTAATAAATTCATTTATTGAATAAGGTTCGCCGTCCAAAATGAAACTATAAATGCGATTTCGGAATAACTTAAAATCTTCAACAACTTGTAAATGCTTAGGAAGCAAATAAAACAAACGCATGGCCCTATACAGAGGTCCTCTTTCAAATCTAGTTGTACCATGGATTGGAAAGAAGAAGGGATGAACTTGCCTAGTATTATTTTTAATGATATATGGTAAAAAATAACTTTTCTGCAACTTAAGGAAGACAAAAAGACGATAAATGAATAGACCAAACACTGTTTGTATTCTGTTGGATCTAAACACTCCGCGGCAGGATTCTCGAAAGCCCAAACCACACATTATTCTCAATACCCTTTTTTGAATGAGAAAAATTTCGTCAGGACTAGACGGACTGCCCCAAAAGATAATTCCATACGCTAGTACAGATTGGAAACTGGCGAAGTACAGAGTTCTCATAACTGCAGCCTCTACCTTGCTTCTCTGATCATGATAAGCATATAAGCAGCAGAGTTCAGAGTCATTCTCAACTTAGCCGCATGATGATCCCACCGTAGATGTTTGTCTATAGCAACACCCAAGAAATTAACTGAGTCCTCCAAGGTTACAGTACTGCTACCAAGGCACAGAGAGGTAGGATAGCCTTCCACAGACTTTCCGCCGCGAATGAAGATACCCTGAGTCTTGCTATGATTTAGAATTAGACCATTGTTGTTTCACCACTTATCTACAGCCAAAACCGCATCCCTACCCGCCTGGATACAGGATGCGATATCCCTTGATATAACCAAGAAATTGCTGTCGCTAGATTGCTCTGCTTACTGGTTTTGTATATGTCAAGGCAACACAAACTTGACAATTCAAAAAAATAATTGTCAGAAACATTTAAAGTCACTTATCTACGCATTATAGGACTGTGCGTATTTGATAAGTACCCGAGCATTAAGAAATGACTTGTATTAAAACATATAAAATTTTTCTTACAGATTACATTATGTCGGATTCGGAACCCAACTGTACGCCGCCCAACGTTCTTCATATTAACGTGAGAGTACAAAAAAGTGTACTTTTTAGTACACTCAAGACCTTACAAAAAAGTAAAAACAAAAGGACGTCTGTGAAATCAAACTTCAACATTGAGAATTGAGGTTGAAAAAGTCGTCATTTTTTGACGTTTGCGAAAAAAATATTTTTTCGAATGACAATAATTTTATAACGGTTGAAACTAAAGATTGAAAGAATCAACGCACTGTTTACAACAAAACCAAAGACTCGCTGAATATTTAAATATGTACCTATTAACATATACTACTGAACTCAAAAATTCAATTCAATTTTGGTAAAAAGAAATTGGTAATGGTGGGTGTTATTATATCCGCCACTCTCATTCACAAACTATACAAATTATTCATGGATCTTTTACATATAACATTTTCGATCCTCCCAGACCGATGTACATATAAGATAGGGAACTGAAGAATAATCTGGATCATTCGATGAATTCTAATCCATCACAAAAAGAGCAAAAAATCGTTATGCTCTCTCGATACCTGCATTAGACATCACCTTCGAAGATGCATCGTCTTCATTTACAATTTAAAGAAGTCTAACGTACTTCTGTTGAAAGCACAGGAAATGGGAGGTGCGCCCTGAAATACGACCAGAAAACAAGTGAACTTACTTAGATTTTCCTTTAGGTTAATGTTCCCAGAAGGTTCAAAGAAAGGTGAAGTTGGTCTGTCGATTTTTTATAGTTTTCAAGAAGTTGAAGGAATTCCATTCCCACATAACGAATAACGACATTATTCTATATCTACCATACATACCATACCACTCTGATATTGAAGTCAATAGAATAAGTAGTGAGAAATGATGATTTGATTATGTTGAGTTGATATTATCTACAGACTACTTAAAATATTGTAATAAAGTGATAAAGCAGCAGATTAAGTTTGGAAATAATTGATTCTAATACTACCTACAATATATCCATACTTGAGCAATAATTCTAGTTTCAAGTTTGGGATATAATACTCAGTGCATGGTACTTATTATAGTATTATAGTAATAACTGCAATTTTGTGGGAAGGAGTAACAACAAATTCGAGATAACACAAATTAAAGAGATTTTATAATTAGC
Source organism: Cynegetis impunctata (assembly GCA_030704885.1). Lineage (NCBI taxonomy): Eukaryota > Metazoa > Arthropoda > Insecta > Coleoptera > Coccinellidae > Cynegetis > Cynegetis impunctata. The sequence goes on along the minus strand of JARQZK010001479.1, from coordinate 640,923 downwards.
TCATTATTGAATTCCATTTTCGTTGATTTTATTTGGAATGATATAAGTTTTTATTTAGAATATAAATTTGAATTTTCTACGTGGAAAGAATGCTTTACGAACACATTTTTTTACTCTTACTTCATATGTACTTGCTTCCCAATATAATAACTCAAGTTTTTAAATGGATATTTACCCTGTATAACGTCTGCTGAATAATTGAGAAAAGTATGGAAGAAATAAAATCTAATGTAGATATTTTTTGAAAAAAATAACAGTTCCGTTCTCGAAAATTGTAAAAGTTATAAACAATTTACTGAAAGATGAAAATAGGGGTTCGGCTTTCTGCAAATACCTCAAAAACAAATTTAGATTTTCGATATCTAAAAACATATTCAAAAAGACGAGGAAATTTACTATAACAAACTCTCGACACCCGAAACTGTAGAATCAATATTTATAATTTCTCAGAGGGATAAACATACGACCGAAATCTGGCTTGCGCAAGTCAAGCCCATTTTGGACACTTTAGTAATAAACATTATTCAACCATATTAAATACAAAAATTTATGTACGAAAAAAAGAAGCGCTTACTGAATAGATGAATCAACAATAACTTGGTGGCAGAAAGTTTTTATCGCGATTTTTCAATTAGTTATGCAATTGTTAATTATTAATTTTTTTGGATTTGTACATGAAGAGTTATAACTGTTCAACTATAGGTTTTAGATTTTTTTCTTTCTTGGAGCTTTTTTTGAAAGGTTTTAGAATAAAGCCCCATTGAAAAAATTTAAAAATTTCAATTTGTCCGCTTTTTATTAACAATTTACTTAGTTGCAAAATGAAAAAAATTTTTATTTTTATTAATTTCAAAGAACCGTTTGTTATAATCGGAAGCTGCATAAAAATTGTTCTTTTAATTTTCGTGTCCTATTGCATAGAAAACTCCTATAAACAATTGCGTTGTTTATAGGGGAATTGAAAAAAATATATATGATTAATTGATTTTTTTAACTTTGCAACCACGTAAATTATTAATAAAACACTGAAAAATGATTTTTACGGTGATCTATTCAAAAGCCTTACAAAACTAGCTACAAGAAAGAAAAAAGATCTCAGATTTACTGTTCAACAGTTATAACACTTGTAATGTTCTTGTTCAAGCAGCAAAATATTATGAATTAACTATTGTATAACTAATTGAAAAATCGCGATAAAAATTTTTTGTTCATTCAACTATCCTGTTAGTGCCTGAATTTTTTGATTTTTGTATTTTATATGATTAAATAATGTTTATTGTTAAAGTGTCCCAAATGGGCGTGTTTTGCACAAGCCAGATTTTCCGTTTAGGGACGTATTTTATCCCTTCTGAGAAAATTATAATTATTGATCCTCCAGTTCCGGCAGTTGAAACTTTTTTTAGGAAATTTCCTTTTCTTTTCGAATCTTTTTTTAGATGTCAAAAAAAAATCTCATTGGGTTTTTGAGATATTTGCAAAAAACCAAGACCCTCTTTTTTTCTTTCAGTCAATTGTTTATAACTTCTACAATTTGCGCGACCGGAACTTTATTCTTTTCAAAAAAAAACTACATTTTTTATTCCGAATTGAATGACAAAAAAGCACTTGTTGACAAGACTACTTCTGATATTTAGACTTTGGAAGCATAATCAGCAAAATAAACAAATATTGCTCAGAACATTGTTTAAAAATTATACAGATTCGAATTTTCATCTTCTTGCATCTCATCTTCTTACATGCTAAAAAATAAAGTTTCCTGCAGTTAATAAAACTTGTCTTATGACTTAAGAAAATATAGTGTTGATGAAAAAAACAAGAATAAAAAATTGTTAATTCTATTATATAAACGCACTCTTCATTATTTTTTAAGTTTGAGTTTATGAATAGGTACCTATTCAACTTCATGAACATTCAAAATCAACATTTCAAATCAAATGTATCTTATTCAAAATATATTCCAACATTAGTACTAAGTTAGATTTTAGAAATAATTTCAATATAAAGGAAACTAGATTGTTTTTCACCATTAGCGAAATATGTTATAACATGCATGCTTGCCAATATTTACTGAACTGTTACTGTGTTGAGATATTGAAAATAGTATATTATTTTATTAGGAGTAAAAGTGATACTTTTTGTGGCGAGACTAAATGTCGAGCAACAAAAAGTGCTTTTCTCCATGCGATTTTTTCCGCAAACAGAGTTCAAACGATAGAATTAAGATGATATTTTAAAAAAAGATTAGATGTGAAGAAACGTAAAACTAGATTGTTTTGCTTACTGGTTTTGTAGATGTCAAGGCAACACAAATTTGACAATTCAATAAAATAGTTGTCAGAAACATTTAAAGTCACTTATCTACGCATTGTAGGACTGTGCGTTTTTGGTAAGTACCCGAGTATTAAGAAATGACTTGTTGTATTAAATATATAAAATTTTTCTCAAAGATTACTTTATGTCGGATTTGGAACCAAGAGTGTACTTTTCTGTACGGCCGGACAAAAAAGTAAAAACAAAAGGACGTCTGTGAAATCAAACTTCAACATTGAGACCTGAGGTTGAAAAAGTCGTCATTTTTTGACATTTGCGGAAAAAGTATTTTTTTTTCACATTAAGTTTTTTGATATTTCGGTTTCATCACAGAAATAATAAACGTGCTCAAAATTATATATAATATGAAATATTTCTAAATATGTGATGGATTTAAAATATATAAAATCATAATTTTTCAGGAATTTCAGCTGGTTATAAATTAAGATGATAATAATCGAACTGAGTTGTGATGAAGTTATCCACTTTTTGCTTTCAATTGACTCTACACTCAGACATATCAATTCAGCTGATTTAGAACACAATATGACTTCATTCATGTGAAAAAAAAATGTTTATTTCCGACATAAATATCAAATCATACCGTCTCATAACTTCGAGATTCTTTCTTCTTTTATTCCCTTCCTGAATCCACAAAGAAATCTTTCCCTGAGTCACTGTATATGAAATCACATTCTGTCAATTTTTCCGCATCATATCCACTTAGTAAGAATGAGCAACCTCTAAAGGAGACTATTAATTTTTCTAAAGGACCATATTTTAAAGCAATTTGACCATATTAAAGGCAATTGATTCGAAATTTCTAGGACTACATTTCAGGCGAAAACATCTGGCCAATGTCATATATCACTTCGCCTTAAACGACGAAAAATCTTTTACTAATTGTTCATGGCCAAGTCCGACCTTTTGTCCATTCATGAGACCTTCTCTTCACATGGAACCCATCCACCGTCTTCAATGAGCTGTGCTGCTGCCCTTTTTGTCATTTGTTCACACAACCATGAAGAATAACTCTGCGTGGTAGAAGAAACGCGTGGTGAAACATGGTTGACTCGTGTGAGGGGCGCAATTTTTATTATAAATTTAATACCCTTTTCTTTTTATAATACGTTACTAATTTAAATTCACTGTTAATCATCGATATAAAGGGCTCTTCCAAATAATGGATATTATTCATCTCATTTGTCAAATACAGGTAGATGTGCTCTGATATCGGCAATTTTAACAAAGAACAACAAAGTTTATTTATTTTCGACCCCGAGCAGTACAAAAATACTGGCGGGTCTATACAAAAAAATAATTATTCTTATCCTCAAATAACCAAAACATAATATCTCCCATGGATTCCTATATGAGAATACCTTTTTGATATACAACAAAATAAGTAATATCTTCTGTGAAATATAAGTATAGAAGTCTTCATTTCTTTCAGAACTTTTTTAAATTATGGCACATTTTCTTCGAATTTTTTAGATTTATTTTCTTCAAATGTTTTATTGTATTTAATTTATTAATATAGATTTGGAATTATTTAGGCAAGGTCGTGAATATATTTATATTTTTAAAATAATAAGCTTTATGATTATTGTTGTTTCTGTTCATATTTCGATTATTCATTTTAATATCTTCAGTATTTGTTCAATTTTCTTTTTGAAGCCCTTATATATATATATATATATATATATATATTATATATATATATATATATATATATATATATAATATATTTAATATATATATTTAAATATATATATATATATATATATATATATATATATATATATATATATATATATATATATATATATATATATATATATATATATATATATATATATAAGTATATATATATATATATATATATATATATATATATATATATATAGGTATATCTTCAGAAGAAGCTTTGAAATTTTTGAAACTTAGTGAGATGTTTATTAATAGAACATAATGTGTTGGACAAAAATTTGTATTTTTGTCTAATTATTCTTTTTACTACAATACTTATAAAACAAGACTTTCCAATTTATTATTAATATTTTTCAATTTCTATTTTTTTGAAATATTATCAAGGTTATATGCCGTACTATATTCATATTCCACCTTGAACAAAATCAAATTTTTTTTTCGCAATTGAGAAATTATATTCTTTTTACGTAATTAGGATTCAAAAAAATTTTACAATACAATAAAGTGTATGGTGTTTTTATTTCAATATTACTCATTTGTAAGATATTATGTTTGGTATTATATGAAATATGATATTAAGGAATCAACAATATACTATTATTATATACCTACTACTGATATTTTATATAGTATTTGAGAATTTGTTTCGTTTATTGTGACAAAAAAATTTTATTATTTTCTTCTAAACTGGAATAATATCATTGATTTTTGTTTGCTTCCGTTTGCCCTAATTTCGTTAGTGCGCCTATGCTGCATTCATGTCATAACAATTGACAAACTCTTATAGATCCTTCAAGAAAAGATCAACAGGTATCGACAATGTAAGAGTGGTGGTAGTGGAGGGGTAAATGGTCTTAAGAGCACGTTGTATACTCAAAAATTGACATTCAAGTTTCGTAATCTCAAGTGAATTTTGCAGTTGTCGAAAGAGTTTTGGTTTTCAAGAACATATACCTAAGTGATATTAATAATTTCAAAATGAAGAGTGTTACAACGCATACGATGCCGATTGTTTCTGAAAGTAGAAAGGTAAAGAAATATAAGGATTTTTATTTTTTTAAATACTTTTTTTTAAACAAAAATATTGTTCTTTCCAACTTTGAAATATATGTGTTTGGGATTTCAATTATTTCATGAAAATTGAATGTGCATTTTTCAACAAAACAAATTACATTAGAAAATTTTTCAATATTTCTTTTTTTAACAATAATGTGAGCGCGTTAACGTAAAGTTCAAATCGTGTCATGTTCACACAAGATGATTTTATAGATTAATTATAGTTATTTTTTATATTTAATTATTAGTTATTTACAATTAATTTTTGCCGATCGAAAGTCTGTTTTCTAGATATACCTAAGCTCCATGATATCCATAATGTCAGATTTCTCATTATCGCTACACGGCTACACACAATATTTATTATCAACAGTTTTACGATATTCATTTTTATTATATATTGTAAATTATCTATAAAAATATTAGAAAGTAATCTCCGAAACTACTCAGCCAATTTCAAAAAAATTCTTTCACCAATCTTTAGAATAGACTTTCAATAATGCAAAGAAAGTCGACGAAAACAAAAAATTCTATAAAAGAATCTGCCATGACAAATACCCTATGTCAAGTTTTATACATAAATTGATAATATAGGTATTAGCTGTGTATTAACCTTATCATATAGATAAATGTTGTCGCGAATTTTTTTATAGACCTTTTTGAGTTCTGCAACTTTTCTATACCACATATTTGAATACCTCTTGTCGTTACTAGCACAATTCTGGACACGTAGTTTCTACAGAAAAGTTAGTAGTAGAAGTAGAACTCAAAAAGGTTCATAAAAAAGTCAACCACAACATATATCTATATGTTAAGGTTAATACCTACACAGCTAGTAATTGTTCAATTTGTGTATTAATTAACCGTGGCATATAGAAATATGTCGTGGTGGAGTTTTTCAAAGTACTTTTCTATTCTACACTTTTTCTATAAGAAGCATACGAATATATCTTACCGTTAAGGCAGCGTATTTGAAAAACGAATTCACTACATAGTTTTTTCGTCGACTTTAGTTGAAAAATTGGTCGCCACGAAGAGCCTTTTATTCTAATTGGATATTATATAGCATATATCCACCCTGAAAGTTCATTCTTGATATTGCAGAAACAGTATTTCACACAATGGATACCAAATTATGAGCATCATAATATAATAAGTTACATAGAAAGATTTGCTGACCAAAAAAATTACAATATATAATAAAGGTACTCTTGAATATAAACAGCATCCACTCATTGAATATACAAAAATTTCATAATAATACATTAAGTAAAATGAAATTTAATTATTTGGGTATATTTCTTGAGTTGGAGTTGATTAATTTTAAATTTGGTTAATCTGAAACCTAATTGAAATTTCTTATTCGTGTAATGACTTGAAAAAAAATTATTATAGAAAGACCAGTATTTTTCTCTTCTGAATCTAAAATGCCATGGTTTAAATCTCCCAAAAATATGTATCAATTTCATCTTCCAGCTGTGAAGTAATATAATATAATGAAAAAATTGGGTGATTTCAATCAATCGCTAAAAATAGTTTCAGTGGCTCTCTAATATTAGAAATTTTTTCTATATATCCCTTGCTCTTTATTTTTTTCTGCATAAGAAAATATTTTATACGATTTGACAAATATTCAGTTGAGTTATTTGTTTTTTTATGCATAATCCATCTGAATTTGAATTTGGACATAATAAATTTGAATGTCTTATCTACAGTGACTCTAACAAGACCACTGTAGTCTTATCAATCGACTAGCGCCACCCAACGATCTCTGGATACAACTAATAGTATCTTGACTTTAGAAAGCCGAATAGCATTCTGTAAATTCTGCTCGCGACATCTATATTTCAGCTGTAGCAATACGCGATATTAATTACAGCTCGCAACAGCTGAAGTGAGCAAGACAAACTTAGATGTCGCTAAACGTAAACCGAGGTTTCAGTTTGTTTACGGCAAACTGTTTTCCAATATCCAACCAAGATAAAATAATAATATTGTATTATATATATAATATAAAAGAACTACTTGCCTTTTTATATTAAATCAATATATAATTCAATTGAATTAAACAATATTTAATTATCCTTTCAGATCAGAAAACCACTGATGGAGAAAAAAAGACGAGCTAGAATCAACGACAGTCTCGAAACTCTAAAACAAATCCTCTTGGACTCCAAAACATTGCTCAAGGAGGGTACATCAAGGAAAAGCGGACAAAGAACAGCGAAATTAGAAAAAGCAGACATTTTAGAGATGACAGTTAGATACTTGCAATATCTGCACCAAAAGGCGAACTCCGTACAAAATCAGAAGAGAACTAAACCAGCAGACGTGATCAAATCTGCTGCAGATAGTTCCTGCGATGAAATTAAGTTGGGTGTGACATTAATTCCGACAAAACTTAAAACAGGACAAATTGTTTTTGTAATGCCTCCATCTGATCTTCAAGGCCAAAAAGAAAATGATGCTATGAGTGAAAATTATTCCGTAAAAACAGATGAAAAGGTATGGAGACCATGGTGAAATGTTCGTTTCAATAAATTTTTATGTATAAAATTACGATACTGGCTGTGATATGTAAATTTGTAATGATTGTAAATAAAAATGACTATTATAATTTTTCGAACTTCTCATTTTTTGCGCGATATTATATTCGCTGTATCTATATGTCACAACGATAATTTTTTTCTTTATGAGATTTTTTGGCACTAATATATATATATATATATATATATATATATATATATATATATATATATATATATATATATATATATATATATATATATATATATATTTATATATATATATATATATATATATATATATATATATATATATATATATATATATATATATATATATATATTTATATTTTATATATATAGGCAGGAGGGGGCCTGAGCCTCCTCAAAAATTTATTTGGGGGGCAGAATCCCCCCCAATAATTTAAGAAAATTATTAGTTATATCATGCTTTGTAAAATCACAAAATTATGTTGGCATTTTTCATTTTAATCATTTATTAATTTAGAGCAATATTGAAAACTTGAAATGAGAATTAAATACATACAGAATGTTAAGTTTTCAGTTTCGAAATATGAGTACTGTACAGTTTAGTACTGTATTACTATATTACTAGAGTACTGTATTATTTATCAAATACTCCCATATTTTTTTATTCATATTTTATAATACTCAAATATTTTTAAGGCATCAACTTTGAAATATTGTTTTTATTTAATGAACCCTGAGACTTATTCAAAGTTTGCTTAAATTAGCTATTTCACTTATTAATCAAAGTGCTATTACTGTGCGACAGCAATATTTAATGTTTTATTCTTTTAATGCTAGTTTAGGATTTATTAAAATATAATTTCAGTCTTTTCGGAGCTATATATTCACTACTTTGTAATAGTCTGAAAGCATAATTATTACTCTAAATTAAATCAGCTTTTTACGAAAATAGCGTGTGTGTTTCGTTCTTCAAAGCCAAAAACTGTGTCAGGCTCGTCGACTTTCCCGGAGTTTCGAGTTTTTGGGGTTCTAATGTTGATCGTATGACTCTAAAATGCTTAAAAAAAAACTTTAAAACTGGAAAATTTCCCCCGATATGGCCTCCCCAATATTTTTTATAAATCGGCGCCTCTGCCTATATTTGGATTTGTCCTTAACTTTGTTAATACATTTCAACTGTAAATTAGAAACAATGTACCTTGTTTTTCACCACTATTTTTTGTTAATATATTTATTTTAAATGTTTGGATGCTATTGAAGAATTAAGAATGCTTGAAGCTCTGAGAAGTTTTCAATTGAAAGTATGTAAACGCAGGTGAAGTCATATATTCATTTTTCCGAGAACTGAGTAGAGTTTAAAACATCTGGCAACGTTGGATGCACTCGTTTCCGAGAGTTCAATCTTAGTCATGTCCGGCGGTGGAATATGTAATATGTCTAGTATGTACTCCGTGTTTCCCTGACCGTATTGCGTTTAGGTGTACTATCACTATTCCCACTCTGTTCAGTTGTTGACAGGTCACGTGACGGATTCCCCAATTAAATGGAAAATGCATTGAATCCTTGAAAATAAATCACTTCTCAAACAGCTCCGGTAGGGTGAATGTATAGTATTGAGATTGTAAAATATCAACAGTTTGGATGTCCAGTGTTGTATTATAGTGTGTAGTGATCATCCTAGTCAGATGCTTTAGGTTAAAAATACGAGTGGAAAATATCTCAAGGTATTATTGAATTTGAAGTCATAATTCATAGGTATATTATAAGTACGGTGTAATTAATTTGACCAGTCTATTCTACCGATTTCTATTTGAGTTAATCGTTTTTCAAAACCGGCACTTTCACTTCCAGATATCTTCAGATAAAATGTGAATCATGATTATTTGGAAGCTGTATGTCCAGGTTTATATAATAAGTACATAGGTATATTATTTTTAGCTTGGCTTAAATCTTCTGAATTTTGTGGACATAATATTCTTCTATTCTAAGAACCATTTGATATTTAATATTATCAACTATTGAATTATAGTAATCATTTGAATAAAATCATGTACCTAATAAATGAAAACAATTTTAATTTCTAGAAATATTTTGGGGTATGTAGGTAATCTTTCTTTATTTAATCTTCTATTCTCTACATTCAAAAATGTATGCATTATTATAATCTATATGGTGTGTATAAAAATTGAAAGAAAATATCTTGAATTTTGTGGAAATTCAAATGTTTTATGAATAAATTATAGTAAATCAAACAGAGTATGAAATGGAAATGCATTGAAGGGCTAATAAAAATAAAAAAGATAGAAAGTATAAGTTCCCCATATTATGCAACAACAGTAACTAAAAAATATAGGTATAGAAACAGTCTACTGCCATTAATTTATTATTGAAATTTAGGAATAGTAGAATGTCCAGTAAAATTTTATTCCACCAACTTAGTGTCGTAATATTTCGCAATTCCTTGCTAATAATCATGGCTAGACTCACTTTGTGTTAGTTAGTGTGTCCTCAATGTGTCTAAAGAATCGAAGGTTTTTATAAAATTTTTATAATTAGTGTACTCAAGACCATGAAAATATCTATAGGTATGAATATGAATGATTACGCAAAACATTCGTATACTGCATTGTATATTATAACAAAATTGTTCTCGTTCACACACAATATTTTTTTCTTTTCCAAGTTCTTGTATTCACTCGATGCATCGAGTGTTGTGTAGAGATTTAATAGTATCGTAATATTCTAGTGAGCATTTTGATTTGAATAATTATTTGGAATTTAGCTTCCAAAAATAATTATATGAGTATTCTATGAAATTGAAAATGTTTTGGTAAGTAAATACTTAGTTCCAAGTACCTATTCAAAAATATCTCTCATTATATATGAAGGCCCAAATGAAGCCATATTCTGAGAGAAATAAATTGGTTGGGTATTCATTGCTTCAGAGCCCTTGACAGAGTGGCGTATCAGTTTCATTTTCCCGAAGGTTTATCAGATGACAAAGTAATCTCAATTTAATTAAAATCAACTTTGAATATTGTAAATTTATTGTAAGGATTTTTACTAGTGTATCCCCAACATTTTATGTTATTTTCAACTTCAAAAAAGTGACATTATATTTAAGGTTTTTTGTTACCTTTGTATTTTGATAAAGAGAATTGAGTCATTTGGATATTGTAATTAGGTAGGTAATAGAAATCAACAGTAGGTACGCACTTCACTAGAAAATAATATGTGTCAAGGTAATTTATAAATTTTCCAAAAAAAAAGAGTACTTAATTCTTGTTCGCTCCCATGCGGACAATTTCATATAACGCCATCTCGTGAATTTTTGTGGTACTAATCTTGTTGCCGATGGATGCTAATCAACTGTTACCTTAAAATTTTGTGAGATGGCGCTTTATGACATTATCCAAATGTTGGATGTTTTAATTCTAGTTAGATCAAGGAAACAGTTAACTTTTCATATGTTGGTAATAATATGTGCTCATCACAATACCTAGAAAACCTTCGAAGAAAACATTCAACTTTAATTTTCTTTCTTATCTAAATATATTTACCCCGAAAAAAATCGATTTCTCGAAAGCTCGGTCGGATTTTTGAAAAAAAAAACTATAAATTTTTTTTATGTAGGTATTTTAAAGCTTTATCATAAATTATATCAATAATTCGATGCGAACAACCCTTCAAATTTTTTGTTGCATTATTTATAAACAATTTAGAATTGATGAATATCACCGGGCTACAAACGCGTCACCATGTTTTATGACGTCATAATGTTAAAGGAATTTCTCGATGGTACAATGTAAACGCTTCTACGTGTGAAATGACTAAAAATATCAGAAGTGTAGTGCAAAAAATTATTTATAATAGCTACTTTTATTTACTTATGTGCTCGGTCATGTGCGATTAAGGATTTGTAAAACCTGATTCCAATAATATACCTGTTGTATAACATCTTGTGGAACATTCAAAAACATTTGTTGGGAAGTGGTTTTTGTAGTATTCGTAGATAATGGTACGAAGCTGGCACGATAACTTTTCAGGTTTCATATCTTAGAAATATTTATTGATATATTGATGATAACAACAAGATTTAATCGATTGAAAGCCAGTACACTGTATCAGCTGTGTGCTACGATGAATAGAAATTAACATTGTGACGTCACACGCGCTCAGGTTAGTTCGGGATCTGTCGGCGTGTTTTCGATACTGAATTCAAAAATTTTTATTATAAATTTTTAATTAGAGCGAAAAAAAACTAAAAATAGTTTCGTTATAAAACGTATAATATGATCTTTCTATTCATCACAAAAACTTTTTATTTCAAATAGGCACCCAATTGAGGTACTTCAATTTATTCGAGTACATCATTCTGATTTAAATAAATCAATTGTAAATATTGTAATACACATATGGTATTATAGAACTGACGAAGAACGCATTACACTCATTCATTTTCATATAGGGAATTCAAATAAACAATGCGATTTATTCATTTATGTAGGGTCAAATAAAATGATCTTGAACTTCAATAATATTTGCACTATATATCAGTTACTCAAATAAAATGGTAATTCCCAAATAATGTTTATTTCGAAAATAGATTAGGAATGGAAAAACTGTATGTTAATCTAAAATTTGTATCTCTTGTCTCGACATTATAGTCGATTCTATACATGCTCTTTTATATTCCAATAGTAATATCATGAATTTCAATCAGAAATGTAGTTCGAATATCTGTTCTGTTAGAAAAATTAATACCTTTCTTTGACTTTGAATACCTGGCCAGCATTTATTCAGAATATTTCGAAGGGGAATTGTTCAAAAGTAAAACCTGATTACGAATCTGGTTCTCCTAGTTGATTTCTCTTTCGTTTGGAGAATTCTGCATTGATCGGAACGACAATTATTAACGAAAGAGAGATTCAGGTCACATATTATATACATACCAATAATATTTCAGGTTGTTCTAACTGTTTTAATTCGAGAGATTGATTTATTTTGAATAAAAACCAAATATCTCTAATTTGTTAATTTTTTATTCCTGTTTCATTTTCTTATGCAAAAAGATTCATAATCACTATCTTAATTACAACCGAGATTACAACTTTCCTTGAGTTTGTTTTGCAGCTCAAATTAATCTTTGCTTTCTATGACAAACAAAATTTTCATTAGAATAAAATGTTACTGATATCCGCAAATACATCGGTTGAAACTTTAAAAATGAAATACTAACTACCAGGTACAACCTACTTACTGTAATATCTATTTAAATACTAAAATACCTACTGCCCTCGAATTATTATAACCTAAAATTCCAAACTCTTTAGACTTTAGGGATTCTATATTCTATAAACTTAATGTTTATATCAAAATATTTTTTTGAAGATCCAATGTTATATATATATATATATATATATATATATATATATATATATATATATATATATATATATATATATATATATATATAGAAATATCAGGGGCGGCTAGTCAAAGGAGGCTAAGGAGGCTAAGCCTCCTCAATAATATTCCGTGTATCACTAATATATTATACTGAATAGTCAGTATTCAGCATATTCATATTAATCAAAATCATATTATTTTATGCACCTACCTTCCTTTCAACCTACATTATATAATATAATTTATTAATTAAGATAGAAGGTATTTACATTTACAGCATTTCATTCATTTCAAGATTTGTGGCAACGCTGCGGAGGCTTAGAAAGGTATATTCTCATCACAGGTAAAAAATAAATTATTTTGTTGGCAGTGTTTACTTTTTATTAGTGAAAATGTCTCTGTTTGGGGCCGCTTAGGATTTGAGGATTTAATTCTATACCTAGTTGAAAGTGAGGAATTTTTCACCGATAAAGTAACTTTAAATACAGCACGCGGATTAATATCTTACTTACAAGATAAGGAATTTATATATTTTTTAAACATCTTTAAATTAATTTTTGAACAAACAGAAATAGTTTTTCAAATCTTACAGCACAAGTTTTCAGATGTAATTTACCCACGAAATCGGCTCAACTTTCTTTTGGAAAAAATTTCAAAATTTCGTGCAGAAGTTTATTTCAAAAAACTATTTTCTGTATTTCAAACTACCGATGATACGACTCAATTTAGCCCAAAACGAAAGAAATTCAGTTACGCGGATATGGAGCTTCACTATAAGCAAATATTTTATGAAATTTTGGATACTGGGTTTTGGGGTCAAATAGAAATGAGGTTCTCTGATTTGAAAGAACTGCATTTCTTCGACTTACTCAATAGAAATTTGTTAACCGGATTTTCGGCTAATTTTCCAGATAACGTTTTGGAAAATTTATGTCAAAAATACACTTTTTTTGATAAGGTGGCCATAAAAAGTGAACTGTGTGTTGTTTATAATGACAATGAAATTGTGAGGCAAAATGAAAATCATGTGAGGCTCATTAAATACCTTTTTGATAATGATTTGAATCAAGATTTACCCCAAGTTTATAAACTCTTATGTCTAATTGTTTCTATCCCGGTGACATCGGCTTCCGTAGAGCGCTCGTTTTCCACTCTTAAGAGAATTAAAACTTATTTACAAAATTCAATGAGCCAGGATCGTTTGAAAAATATTAGTTTGTTGTATATTGAAAAGTAATTGGTAGATCATTTTGCTAACGTTAAAGATCGCAGAATCCCGCTAATCTTCAAAAATATATAATAAATTTTTATTTGCTCTCATCAGCTGTTAACAAATTCGTTAAGTAGGTAGGTACCTATTTTGTAAAAGAAAAAAAAATTTGATGAATAGATGAATAGATTAATTGGCTGAGAAGAGTTTCTGTGAATATTGTAAATAGGAGTTGTAGGTCTCAAGGTAGACACTCGAAAGTGAAAACAAATTAATAGCTTAGGGTGCTTGTTTTACTTTGATTTTCTTTAAATTATAAGGCGGTTGACCTTGAAATCCTAAAAATTTTCGCCTATGGTGTATTTTTTAACACCGCTTGTAGCCTCCTCAAACCAAAACTTCACGAGTCGCCACTGATATATATATATATATATATATATATATATATATATATATATATATATATATATATATATATATATGTATATATATATATATATATATATATATATATATATATATATATATATATATATAGAGGTATATATATTTCTCGAAAACATTGTGGATACTTTCCATAACATCGACATTTAAAGTTTTCTTTCACTTAAGTTTCAATGTTACAGCGCAATATCTTATCTAATTTCAACGAATATAATAAACAGTTATGTTGATCTTGCCTCGTCATTCTCTCAATGATCATAGCTCATATAAAATAATACTACTATACTATAGAATTAAGTGAATAAGAAAAGTTCTTTCGAAGTTTGTTGTTGTCGTCCTTACTTCGCAATAGTGTTACATGACATGATGTTAATGACTTAATTGTGAGAAAAGTTTCTCAGTTTCATGACTTAAAATTCAAGCACTACACAGCTACGGTTTTCTGTGATTATGCTAAAGCATTTGATTGCGTTAGTCAACAAATTTTATTACGGAAACTGGAGTTTCATGCTGTCCGAGGTATTCCACTACACTGGTCCGAGTCTTATCTTGGAAGTAGAAAACAATTCGTACGGACGGATAACTCCAATTCTGCTTGTAAATCTATCACTAGCGGTGTCCCCCAAGGTTCTGTTTTAGGACCTGTACTCTTCTTGTTATTTATAATAGTTATTTACGATACAAGTGAGTTAACAGAATCATCTTAATGGGGTTAACTCGCGTGTATTGTACAATATTTTATCTACTCCTAACCGGGATACTTATTTTTATACGATTCATTTTTATTATAATTAATTTTACCTTAATACCTTTGTTCAAATAAGTACCTGAAACACCATTCATGGCAATGTCAATTTGATATTAAATAATATTGATGTCACTTTACAGTCAAGTTTCAAAAATTGTAATCTAAAATGAGCGATTCGGAAAATATTCCTTCTGATATTGAAGAAAAGTCTTCGAGAGCCATTTCTGGATTGCTACCAGAAAAATCCAGGCAGAAGTATGAGTCTGTATACCATAAGTATGAAGAGTGGTAGTCATCTAAAGAAAGAGTGCGGTAATAAAAATGCGTGATTTAAGAAGCTCTTAACTCACTCAAAATGCGTGCGGTAAGAGCTTCTTAACTCACTGGAGTAGATAAATGATATTACGTATCTGAAGATCATTGGAGAAATTACGCTTTTTGCGGATGATTCGAGTATTACTTGGAGCAATCCTAATTCTGCGACGCTGCACTCTGAAATGACAATTGATCTTGGATTGATCAAGTCCTGGTCTGATGCAAACTTACTTTGCTTCAATGTAGATAAAACCGTCGCCTTTGTTTTATAGAGATAACTACCAGGATCTATTCCTGCAAAACCATGCCATTAAAATAGTCGATTCTGTCAGGCCTTTTTATCGACAATAATCTCAATATATATATATATATATATATATATATATATATATATATATATATATATATATATATATATATATATATATACATATACATATACTTTCGATATTTTTGACTTGTCTCGGAACAATCTAAATCTAATAAATAAACATTATAACACTTTCATCTGAAATCAGAATTGATAATGGGTAAAATAGAGGAACAAATTTTCAGAGTTTTTATTAAAAAATTCCTTTGTTGATTCAAAATTCAGGAATCTTATAGTATTTTACCTACTACCTACATGTATTCAAAACTTAGTCATTCGATTAATCATTTCTCTGCGACATTATCTAAATTTGCCTCTATTGTTTCCGCAATACTATTGTACTAGAACAAAAACCATTAAATTGGAACAAAAGTTCCATAATGCAGGTATCACATCTTGATTAATAATCGAATGAAAGGCTTGCTCAGAGTTAACATTCTAGAATAATGACAAGGTTATAAAATATAATATACTTATATTGAATATTTCGCTATTCTGTAGAGACTTAATTGTTCGTCAAATATATTTGGGCACCTTATTAAATTTTAAAAAATTAATAAATTTCAAGAGAAATCCAGCACTGCTAAATTGACTATTTTCAGTAATTATTCCTAGATGTCCACTTCGATTTTCTATATTGTATACATCGCAAGATGAAAAAATCGAGCTCATTATCAAGCAGGTACAATTTCCAAGTAGCTTGTAATATATCTTTCCATTGTGGATGATGTATATAAAATCTTTTCAGGTAGAAATATTTATTTTTATAAACTTTCAAAATTGAAAAAATTATATATTAATAAATTCATGAGCTTATCAATTCTGGAAGATAATGAATCACCTAGTAATTTTGTTCCCTAAGATTCTAAAGTTGGGAAACGTTCACAATCAATTGGACAATAAAGCATTGGAATTTTGAACATATATTTTGATTGGTGTGTAAGTATATATATATATATATATATATAATCTCTTGATAATTATTAGCAATAACAGGCTTGTTGAATCTTAAAAAACTCGATTTTATTGAAAAGTTGACGTTTCGCCACGACATTCGTGGCTTTATCAAAACTTTTGAGAAAAAATTGAAATTTCTTTGACATTTATTGATTTGAAAAATTTCTATAGAAACAGACTACTGTTTCACTAAAAAAATTTTCGGCTGTGGCCGTTCTTTGTAATTTATTACGTGCTATTCAGTCCAATATTAACATTCAAATTTGTTATTATTAGATGGTAAGGGAAACCACAGAAACCTTTACCCACGTAATGTTCGAAATAGGTCCAAATTATTTTGATTTTGAAGAGTCAAAGAATAATAATAATAGGGTACTATTTATCTTTTTTTCAAAAATTTCTCATTGCGGCTGTGGCCGTCTTCAGTTATTAATTACGTGCTATTCAGTCCAATATCAACAGACAGGTCCGTTGATATTAGATGGGAAGGGAACCACAGAAACCTTCACCCACGTAATGTACAAAATAGGTTTAAAATATTTGATTGTTGTCTTTAAAAAGACATTACTTGTGATTTTGGAGATCACATGTTCTAAACTATATTTTCTTTCCAGAAAAATTGAAAATTCTAGATGTTTAGATTTTGTCTAAGAAGATGAGTTGTTGTCGTTAGAATTTGTTTGTTGAATTAAATCTGCGTATATTGAACTTAAATGTTTGATATCTGTTCTATCATTTACGACTTCATTTAAATTTTTTTGAATATGTAACATTTCTAAAATTTCTCTGCGTTTTTGATCTTTTTCTATTTCTAAAATTTTTGTGCTATTAAAGTTGAAAGTATGATTCTCATTGTTTTTATGTTTTATTAGTGCTGTGGTTGGTGTTCTGGTATATTTGTGTGTTTTAATCTTTCTTCTAAATTTTGAAAAGTTTGTCCTATATATGATTTATTACAATTATTACAGGGTATACTATAAACAACATGAGATTTTTGCAGAAGAGGTGTTTTACTTTTTAATTTAGAATATATTTGTTTAATTTGATTTTGTGCGGTATGGGCTACTTTAATATCGTGTGGATTTAAAATTTGTGAAATTTTATTACTTAAATGAGGAATATATGGAAGAGGAATATATTTTTTGTTTATATTTTCTTTTTTTGATGTTTCTAATGTGTTGTACAGTTTATGAATTCTATTTTTAGTGATTTTCTGTATAAGTTTTATTGGGTAATCGTTTTTTATGAGTAATTTATGGACATCTTGTAATGTTTTATGTCTGTGTGTAGGTGAAGTAAGTTTAAGTGCTTTGTCTATATATCCGATTATTAAACTCTTTTTTTGTGACAAATGATGTGTACTATTGTAGTTCAATGTTCTTTGTGAAAAAATTTCTTTCCTATGCCATTTTGTGATAATTTCATTGTTTTTGTGCATGAGAGTAATATCAAGAAAATTTAATGTATTGTTCGTTTCTTTTTCTAGAGTAAATTGTAATTTTCTATTAAAGTCGTTGAATTTTTTGAGAATATCATCAATAAAATCTTCTGATGTTATTAGAAGGCAATCATCAACATACCTTTTGAAAGTTATAATTTGTTCATTCAAATTATTTAATACATTTTCTTCTAAATATTCTAAAACTAATTGAGCTATAACACTGGAAATAGGACTTCCCATTGCTACACCATCAATTTGTTGGTAGAAGTTATTTTCATATTGAAAATAGTTTGTACCAAGAGCAAATTGAATTGCTTCTATAAAATCGGTTTTAGGAATATTTGTATAATTTTTGATAATATCCCATTTGTCATTAATTATTATTGGAACCAAAGAATTTGGAATATTGGTATAAAGAGAAACAACATTTCCAGTGTTATAGCTCAATTAGTTTTAGAATATTTAGAAGAAAATGTATTAAATAATTTGAATGAACAAATTATAACTTTCAAAAGGTATGTTGATGATTGCCTTCTAATAACATCAGAAGATTTTATTGATGATATTCTCAAAAAATTCAACGACTTTAATAGAAAATTACAATTTACTCTAGAAAAAGAAACGAACAATACATTAAATTTTCTTGATATTACTCTCATGCACAAAAACAATGAAATTATCACAAAATGGCATAGGAAAGAAATTTTTTCACAAAGAACATTGAACTAAAATAGTACACATCATTTGTCACAAAAAAAGAGTTTAATAATCGGATATATAGACAAAGCACTTAAACTTACTTCACCTACACACAGACATGAAACATTACAAGATGTCCATAAATTACTCATAAAAAACGATTACCCAATAAAACTTATACAGAAAATCACTAAAAATAGAATTCATAAACTGTACAACACATTAGAAACATCAAAAAAAGAAAATATAAACAAAAAATATATTCCTCTTCCATATATTCCTCATTTAAGTAATAAAATTTCACAAATTTTAAATCCACACGATATTAAAGTAGCCCATACCGCACAAAATCAAATTAAACAAATATATTCTAAATTAAAAAGTAAAACACCTCTTCTGCAAAAATCTCATGTTGTTTATAGTATACCCTGTAATAATTGTAATAAATCATATATAGGACAAACTTTTCAAAATTTAGAAGAAAGATTAAAAACACACAAATATACCAGAACACCAACCACAGCACTAATAAAACATAAAAACAATGAGAATCATACTTTCAACTTTAATAGCACAAAAATTTTAGAAATAGAAAAAGATCAAAAACGCAGAGAAATTTTAGAAATGTTACATATTCAAAAAAATTTAAATGAAGTCGTAAATGATAGAACAGATATCAAACATTTAAGTTCAATATACGCAGATTTAATTCAACAAACAAATTCTAACGACAACAACTCATCTTCTTAGACAAAATCTAAACATCTAGAATTTTCAATTTTTCTGGAAAGAAAATATAGTTTAGAACATGTGATCTCCAAAATCACAAGTAATGTCTTTTTAAAGACAACAATCAAATATTTTAAACCTATTTTGTACATTACGTGGGTGAAGGTTTCTGTGGTTCCCTTCCCATCTAATATCAACGGACCTGTCTGTTGATATTGGACTGAATAGCACGTAATTAATAACTGAAGACGGCCACAGCCGCAATGAGAAATTTTTGAAAAAAAGATAAATAGTACCCTATTATTATTATTCTTTGACTCTTCAAAATCAAAATAATTTGGACCTATTTCGAACATTACGTGGGTAAAGGTTTCTGTGGTTTCCCTTACCATCTAATAATAACAAATTTGAATGTTAATATTGGACTGAATAGCACGTAATAAATTACAAAGAACGGCCACAGCCGAAAAAAATTTTAGTGAAACAGTAGTCTGTTTCTATAGAAATTTTTCAAATCAATAAATGTCAAAGAAATTTCAATTTTTTCTCAAAAGTTTTGATAAAGCCACGAATGTCGTGGCGAAACGTCAACTTTTCAATAAAATCGAGTTTTTTAAGATTCAACAAGCCTGTTATTGCTAATAATTATCAAGAGATTAGAAATAGTTCACAGGCAACAACAATTCGAATAAATAATTATATATATATATATATATATATATATATATATATATATATATATATATATATATATATATATATATATATATATATATATATATATATATATATATATATATATATATATATTTGAATTATTCTTGCCTGTGTTTTATTGTTCTTTATTTGTAGTTTCGTAGCCATAACAGGCCATGTTCAATAAAGTCGGTTTCCAAACGCAAATGGCATGTTATTGCCAAAAAAGACATATATATATATATATATATATATATATATAATTTTTTTTGCGGTCAGCGTCCAAAGAATAAAATACATTTTAGGGAAATCTTTTGAAACCAAATGTTTGTATGACATTTCTTGTTATTTTAAACTTCTCTTCATTCAGATATGAGCCGACACTTCCTGTTGTGGTTATAATGAAGTAATAAATATTCTGAAACCCCAACAGGAAAACCAATATTTGTATTGGCAGATTAACCTATCATCAAGCTTAAGCATCTATTTTCACTAGGATCTGATAATTAATGATATGATATAACAAATAAGTCGCGGGAAGATAAATATATTATTTTTTCTACTTCATTTTATTTTCGAGTGCTCTGTATGCATATAAATCGAAATATTATAAATCTGTGTACACAAATAAAGAAATAATTACTTATCAGCTAATATATTGATATAAATAGAAAACCGACTAAATCAAAAAGTACACACATTGTGAAGATCACTATTTTGCTTTACAATTTTAATCTTTTTTTCAGACGTTTTTTTGATCAGCTGTTGTTGCATTTATAGTCTGACCCTTACACACTCGCGAATTCAATCGAAGAGCCCCGCTAATTTCTCCTAAAAATGAGAAAAAAATGATTTAGAAAAATTACATACTAATCAAATAATAAAACCAGAGTATAAACTATGAAGGTATAATAAAAATAATCTCTTATGTTTTATATCTATTTGGGATGGTTCTGTCTGTTTAAAAATATCAAATTTGCAAAGACGCTCTATGGTCCGGTTTTCTTTTGATTACAAAAAACTGTGAGAGTGCAACCCTGATTACAAGGGAGGCAAGTAATACTTACCTCCAGCGAGGGCTGACAAAATGGTCCAAAAAAATGGGTTTCAATTAAATATTACATAAAGTGAACAAGGAAAATTCTTTAATAATTTAAAAATTATCAACCATCTTTTCAAGGGAGCTGGTTCTACGTATTCCGCTACGCAAAATCTGCCTTCAGAATACAACGATGAATTATAGATAACGTCAAGTCACCCCGACTCAAAATCTTCATACAGCTGTTTCGATCTTATTAGATCTCATCAGTGCAGCTTATTTGACTTGGATTGAATTAACAAATTTCTGAAAGTTTCTCAAATCGTGGTCGGAAACACTATCTGGATAACAACCCAGAGCGCCCTCCCACCAACCCGTTTATTTGAAAATCAGTCAGTTCTGTCAATAAACACTAGAATATTAAACCTGTCATCCATAGCGTATTGAACTTATCGCCCTAGCAAGGTAAAACGTACTTACCTCCCACAAATCAATTTCATAATGGAGTACTTACCAAGTAGGAAGTAGAAAGACTATTAATCCATTCTTCTGTTTCAGATGTGCCCTTTCAGTGGAATAATGCAGATTTTGCTAATCATTTTAGCGATACTTCTATTCAATTCGATGATTACCAACGCACTTCATTTAGAGAATAAAACTGTAACCGTGCATATGGGGGATACTATAAGTGTACCATACACAATTATAGATGGTGTGTTATTTACCCTTAGTTATATTGAAAACATCTGAGGAAATCTGACACCTTTCAATTTCAGATGATTATGATGTTGATGAAAAATATTGGTTGCAGCTGAAATCTTCAGATGACGATATAGCAAGTGTTAAAAACGAAATATTGAATTATACGCAAAATAATTTTCCTCTAAAGACAGCAGTGAATATTACAGGAATATTTTTGGGTGAGTAGGCTAACGTTTACATAAGCAATAACTTAAATTTCCACAAGAAATGTGTTCTGTGATACATCTTCACAAGAATTTTAATAATTGTTTCAATATTCATGTACTTTAGGTATTTCTTATATTTCAATTAACATAAATCGAAGAAAATATAGTTATATCTCTTTGGCCAGAAAATAGTTACCTGATGAAGCTTTGAGTTGGTTATTGTGAAGAACCTTCCTTAAAATAAATAACTCTAAAATGTTGAACCTTTCGTCATACAACCATTAAAAAATCCCAGCAATAATTTGTCTAACCTTCAACTCATAATTTAAAAAATTTCTATATTTCTACAAACTTTTTCAAATGACTTCAGAGCAGACTTTCCTACAAATGAATCCTTCCTTCGATTTTATCAAACAAGAATTATTGATGATTAGTTGCAACCAACAATTGCGCCTGCTTGTGTGATAACTTCGAATGAAAAACTTCAAAAATGTCTGCAATTCCATTCTCCGATTACTTGTTCTTTCGAATCCATTTTCTGACTTCCATATTTGGTTCAAAATTAATTTGCATGAATTATACGATTGTTTTTCCTTTTTTTTATATAACAATTGTCGACTTAATACTTCTCAATTACTCGCGTTAGTTCAGTCCCACTTCTGATGTTAGATTTTAGGGGAAGAACCCATGATTCTTTATCGGGATAACATATTAATCGGTAAATTTATTATAAGAAGAAAACATATTATGCACGACGCCTTGAAATAGAGGATGCACCTACACTTTAGATATGATAACGGTTCTACTTTGGTTTTATACGTGAACATATTAGTTATTTATGTATACCAAATGCGTTATATAGATCCTAACGCCCGGAAGGTAACATTCGGCCCGAGGGATGAATGTTGCCCGATGGGCGTCAGGATCTAGTAACGCACGTGGTGCATACAAGATTTTATTTTTCACGAAAAAATTATTTTATTATAATGAAAACTCGATTTTAAAATCGGTTCATAGCTCCTATACTTTCCATTTTCCTTCTTATAGTAGGCATGCAATTTGTTGATATTTTGACGTTTGTGAATATTTTTGTCATCATATTTAGTGAATGCCATTGCTGCTCTCTTTGTGTAGTCTCATAGAAATAATGGATATGAAAATGAATTTACCCAAGAATATCATAGAAAATGCAGCCAAAGCTGCGAATAATTCATTGCCGGAGAAATCCAGAGTCGTATACGACAAGGATTATGAAGTATTTAATCAATTGAAGTTGCTTCATTTCTCCTCGTACAATGAGCGGGTGTTATGATCCATTATGCCCGCTCATTGCGCCCTAGGGCATAATGAGTGTATTTAAAGCAATCTATAGCATCTAAGGTAAAATCAACAAATAATATATAAGTGAAAAATAGAAAAATATTCAATACTTTCTTTATTCTACATGGTTGCCAAAAAAAGTACGAGAACTTAGATTTGCATGCATTGAGCTCCCTCCACACCTCCTACCAGCTATTGATAAATGTGTACATTTCAAACAGTTCGAGAATCTCAATCTCCTTGAGAGCTATGACATTGAGCTAACCAGCCTATTTTTTTGAATGAAATGAGTATACTAACAGCCACTTCTTTATTTAAAAATTTCAAGCAAATATTTCAACTGCATTGAAATGACATGATCTTTTTTTAAATTTAATTCTGCAATTTTTGTTGTTGAACTCTTAACATATATTTGCAATTACCTACAAGAACTGAGTTATACGAATATGTGTAGATGATAGCACAGCTGCGAAATCATTATTGTACTTTGGTTTGATAATTGATTAGTAACAACCTAATGAACGACTGGGATAAAAGTTTACATAGTTTTAAAATTTCACATTACATATAATTGGTTGTGTAATCTTGCAATATAATTGGTTGAGCAATTTTCTTAACTTAACTTACTGTTCTGTTTTTAATAGTTACTTAGCAGCATGTAATAAACCCATAATATGTAATGTTGTTTTGAATTGCGCCGAAATAATGAAAATAATAATAAATAATTTTTTCAGGAAAAACATCAGTAGTCTGTCAAGATATAGTGAAAAATAAAACAATTACAGGAAATATTGATGTAATCGTCGAAAGAAAAAAACGCCTCATTGATAAGATATTCACAATATCTGTACCAACTTTAGTCAGTATCATTTATATCAATTTTGGATGCGCCCTCAATTGGGGAGAACTCAGGCAAACTTTAAGAAGGCCTATAGGTCCAATTATAGGCCTTTGTGGGCATTTCATTCTCATGCCTTTGGTGAGTAGTTTAGTAGTATATATACATATTTTTAACTTCGTCTGGAAGATAGTGAATAATTTTTTTTCTCAGGTAAGTTATGGATTAGGACAAATCCTATTTCCTGGCAACCATGCGATGCAGCTTGGATTGTTTTTCACCGGGGTATCTCCGGCAGGTGGCGCTTCGAATATTTGGACCCTTGTTTTAGATGGAAACGTGGATTTGTCTATAACTATGACTACTATTAGTACCTTGGCAGCCTTTGGTATGATGCCTTTGTGGATATTCACTCTTGGAAAGTTAATATTCGATGACGCCAAATTGAGTGTACCATACCACCACATTGCGTATTCAGCTATAGGTCTAATTATTCCTCTAACTATCGGATATTTACTAACAAGATATTGCAAGAAATTAGCTTCGTTTCTGAGCAGGATTCTGAAAGGACTTTCTTCATTGCTCATATTATTCATTATAATCTTCGCTACTGTCACAAATCTTTATTTGTTCAAATTATTTTCATGGCAGGTAAGTGAATTAATTGAAATACATAGCACTATCACTTTTGTAGTAATAACAGTATATCGATACTCTGTTATTAAGCACTAGCAAAAATATATTCTTCCGTCAGAGTTAAATATATTTGATGTATTATATGAATCAAATAGTCCCTAAGTACCTGATATGCGTTAAAAATATATAATTTGAAAATTTACCCAAATTCCACTCAAACAAAATGTTCGTTAATTTTGGTTGAAAAACAATTGGATTGAAAAATAATTATGAGAAAGTATACATCTATGTATTTCGCAAACTCTGGCATGAAATCATTCAAATACAATTTCACTAAAAGAATTTAATGAAAATAAATTTACAATATTTAATAAAGCAAGACTTATTACTAGCTAGACAAAAATTGCATGATAATCAATGACGGAGGATTTTATTACTTCTATCTCCAGAATGTGAAAGTAACAAATAAATAATCCGCCAACTACTAAATATTTTATGGAAGAATTTTTGAAAAACTGATATAGTAGAATTATTGAAAAAAATATTACACATGTAAAATAATTTATGTAGTCTATAATGTTACACAGGAATTAAATAATTCTGAAAAAAATTTTCAGATTGTGGTAGCAGGAATGGGACTTCCATATGCTGGTTTTATAGTAGCTTATATACTAGCCAAAGCACTTAGGCAGCCCAAACCAGACTGTCGTGCCATAGCTATCGAAACTGGAGTACAGAACACAGGCATAGCAATATTTTTATTACGAGTTTCTTTATCACAACCTGCTGCTGACTTAACAACAGGTAATGTTAATGAAATATTCAACTCTCCTAATATAAAAATCTACATTTTTCTGTCTTAATAAATATTTTATATCGCGTTTTTTGGAATTACAGTATGTCCTGTGGCTGTTTCTGTGATGACCCCCCTTCCACTCTTAGTCATATATATTTATAAAAAAATTCAAGAAAGGTAGGTCCCCTTTATATGAATTTTTTCTTAATATTTTAATAACAGTAAAAAACCTGCAGGATACATGGCCCTAGAAAGAAAATAAATGGTAATGCGGCAGTATTAGGGTACGTTGATTGCCAAAAACCCTTTACAATCATTGAAGAGGAAGGCAAATAGATGAAGCGAATATATCATTCAACTTTATTCAGATGTTCGAATAATAGTTTTAAGTATTAAAAAGATTGCTCATGAATATTAGATTTGTTACTGAAGAAATTTCGGACAATTATAGAAGACGAACGTTTTTAATAAAATACAATTGAATAAAAATTTAAGATAATTCATTCCACTGTTTTTATTAATACAAAATGAATATGATATTTAAAATTTTTTACTACATGTTCTCCATCATCTGTAGTAAATTTAATACTATTGTTTAATCATGAACAAAAATGTTATTGCATTTTCATTAGAAAATATTATTTATCTGTTGTAGATGTCATATAAAATCATGTTATCATATTGTTTTTTTTCTGTGAGAAACCAAAATCGATATTGGCTGTATCATATTTTGTGATAAAACCTTTGGAAATATATATGAAATATGTATTTCCTGTAAGTCTTTATAAATTTCAATTCTTGTTACATACCCAAATGCGTTTACCCATATAACGACGAGATGTAGTTTTATTGTAATATAGGCGTCCGAAATTAAGATCGTAGCGCCGGAACGGCTAATATCGGTACTAGAGCATGGAGATTAGCTGTTTGTTTACATTGGTTGTAATGGTATTTACGTTCATTTCGTTTTCGAACGTTTATCGTCGTAATTTGTGTTTTTTTTGGACTTTGTGTTTTCCTGTGATATATTGTGTTTGGATTGAGGACAATTTTATCTCTGTTCAACAGTAGATAACCTACCTACATCAAATTGAAATTTACACTGAGTTTTTATCATTGAACATGAAAATCAATAATAAAATAAAGTAGAGGACGAATAAATTAATTGGTTAAAGGAACTATGTATACCTCATGAAAAGGCTGTATGATAGAACACCTATTTATTTAAAAAATGAAAAAATTTCAAAAGTTTCAAGAAAACCTCTCTGACAAGTCTACTTTCATTACGAACTGAAGAATTTTTGAGTATAATGAACAAAACTAAGTACTTACCAGCTAAACTGAAAGAAACAACATGAAATAAAAGAAGAATTAACATGAATACTCTGCTTGAATGGTTTGAGCGTAATGAGTTATTATATTTTTGAATTTTCCTGACGTATAACAGCTATCCTAAAAGTACGGTGGACTTCTGAGAGTCTGGTTTTTTGATAGAATCTCTGTTTTCCTGATTATATAATTGAATATTTTAGTTTTTACCTAGCTATAGAGTCCAGATTTATTTCATATTCTTGATGTTATGATAAACTGTTATTTTGGTTGTGCAAATAAACATCATTTGTTATTATTATTTTAATAGTATCTGGTTGTTACATGAAAGAAAATACAATTATCTAGAATCTCTGGATGATGGCCCAGGTTCAGATTCCGATAAAAGTGGAAGATTTTTCGTTGGAATAGCATTGGACTTCAAAAACTCTACGTTTTCGGTTAGCTGAAAATTGCACATCATTAGTTGGTATAATTCTATATGGAAAAATCCACAAACGTACTGCAGGGAAAATAATTATTCTCAGTAAACTGTAAAGAACAACTCTCTTAAGTTCAGACATTTTTTTTCAATCTTCAAGTTATGAATCCACACCTTTCTTCTGTCCATCATTTCCTTGTTTCCCAACTTTGAATTGTCCAGTTTTCGGAAAGGTATGTAAGCTATATTCGGTTCTTTTTTGCCCAATATGAACAATAGAATACACAACAATAGTGATTCATCCCTTCTGAACGTTTGTAAACGATCCAAAATACAATTATAACTCAACAACTTCTCATATAAAATACACGTAAACAGATGTAAACAAAGCAATCTATCTCCCATGCTCTAGTAATATTCGACGCCGGTAGGGGGCGTATCGCTTATTATGTTTTTCCTATATCCAAGAATAACTTCTGAGTACCGTAATGTACTACAGATATATAAATCAAGTGAAGAACTATATTTTGATATAGTGATCCTGATTTAAGCTCTAATACCTAATAAGAAGAAAGGAATGACTGATGAATACATCCTGAACTCAAAATGAAAGATATGATTCTAGAGTAGGAGCTCGACCTGTTGAAATATCTATGAAGAGTTATTATTTCATTGAATAACCAATATTTTATTGAATTGGTATTAAAATTATACATCAACTAAAGTAAAATACTTTTACTTTATCCCCAGATTAAGATTTGCAATAAGCTGAATAAATACAATATAAGTAAGAATAAATGAAATTTGAGTTCCTTATTGGTCAATTATAATAGAGTAAGAGCCAGCGAAGATCAGACCTTCGTTATTTTATAAAACCTGAAACTTTCTCTGAGTATTTGCCTAATATAGGTAAAAACAATCCCCGACTATGAAGTTCGGATTACGGTGGCTTTGGATGGTAACAGGTACCAAAGTTGTAAAAAATTAGTTTCGTTAAAGTATAAAGCTCAATTTTTATATATTTCATTTGGACTAATATCAGAAGTCACGTCGTCCATTGTCAGACACTTTGTATGGTTGCAACCCCCTGTCAGACACCCTTAAATTGTATTGAATTGTAATTAAACTTACGTTATATTATAAAGGCTGAATTTTTCTTATGTTACTTAACCCTTTAACTACGCTTAAATTTTAACAAGTCGGTCTGTCTGAACGCAAAAAAAAATAATTTTCAAAGTTGTGAAATTGGTGATATATTTGTTATTTATCTATGTGTGATGAGTTCTGTACATGGGAATGATAATATTAGAGAGAATGGTCGGAGTTATCAACTACCCTCTTATATAGATATTTTCATAGGTATATTCGAAAAAAAAACATTTCCTTGGGAACTTCTTTCCTAAGTTTCAGTCAAAATCTAATTTAGGTACATTTATACATACTACTATATTCACATTATACAAATTAGAAGTTTTTTTTAGTATGATAGATTTTGTAGCATTCGCCTATACAAAGGCCCACTTTACACTCCGCGCACCAAGTTGTAACATATTTCCGTTTTCTATCACTACGACCAGTATTCGAACATACATGGCAAATCCTTTGTCCCTTTTGCCTAGTTCCAGTGGATGGAACATATGCGGGGGAATGCCTCTCCATGAAATTTACTGCAGTTAGGCGATCAATCACTTCCATGCTTTGTCTGCCTGGTCTAACTGCAGTTAGAGTTCCATGTCTTACTAAAATTTGTTCGACGACTCTCCTTATGAATAAATTCAGTCGTAGTGAAACTTTTCCTGTTTTTACCAGAAACATGTTATATGCATTTAGCATAGCAACATCAACCAGGTGGAAAAATAGTTTTTTATACCACTTGATTGATTTCCTGACGCACTCCACGGTAGCTAACTGCATATCACATTTGTCTATCATACGCATGTTTTGCGTATAATCTATCACACAGTCTGGTTTGAAAATAGTTTGACCAGTTCGGTGATCAATTTTCCCGCTATTTTTCAAGATTCCTTGGTGAAATGTTGATAGCATCAATACATCACGTTTGTCCTTCCACCTAAGAGCCATAACATCTCCGCACTTTTTGCGCTCGCACGTTCCACGTGCCACACGATGTACAAATTTTGGAAAGTGTTTTCTATTTTTCCTCATTGTACCACATAAACCTGTATACTTTTGGTTCAGATAAATGGCCAGTTTGGGGCTAGTATACCAATTATCAGTATACAACAAATGCCCCTTTTGTTCATAGTTCGCCATGAGTTTCTTTATTACCGCGCCTGAGACACCAAGTGGATCATTTCGAGGAATGTCAACTTCAGATCCAGTATACACTAACGTATTCAGAACAATTCCAGTTTCACAATCACACAACACAAATGTCTTTATTCCGAATCGATGTTTCTTTGATGGTATATATTGTTTGAAGTGCAGCCTGCCTTTGAACAATATCAAGGATTCATCAATGACCAGTTTTTTGAATGGATGGAAAAATGTTGCACATTTTCTATTCCACTCTTCAAAAATAGTTCTTATTTTCCATAATTTATCATTGTTACCAGGGGGTGGAGGATTGTTGTTATCAGCAAAATGTATGTAGCGTAATAGCTGCGTGAACCTATCTCTTGTCATATACTTGCTGATGAAACTACTCGCAATAATTGGATCAGTTGACCAATAATCCGAAATTTATGTTTTTTTATAAGTGGCAGATCGATAAAACTATTGCTAAAAAACTGTACATTTCATTGATTCAGTTGGTACCCAAGGTTTTTCTCTTTGGGGTAGGTTCATTTGCGGCAATGTTCTCATAGTATCTATTAGTTTCAGTCACAATTATTGACATCAAATCTTCATCAAAATAATTTCATAAAATACGCATACTCGTATCTTCATCGTCTACTTCCAAATTGAGCAGATATGCCTGAATCTTCAACGTCGAAATGATATATGGTAGGATTGAAAGTAGTGCAATTTTGCCAAACGCAAATCTCCAGCAACAGTTTTCTTCATCCCTATCACTATTTGAACCACTGCCGTCTTTCAGTACTATCACTCACACTATCAAAGTCACTGAGTGAAAGAATTTCTTCTTCGTCACTATATATTATCAATGTCAATCAATTCTGTTCTAGACCGCTTTGAGCCGCGAGTACACGCAGATGTTGATGGTAAATCCATTTTTGATAAAGTGTAAAGTCGGTTTTATTACAAAATAAAATATGCAAAATCGGTCGTCAAATACAAGTTCTTTCAAAGGAAGATGTCTTTAGACTGTCTACTCAGCCTCCTTTCAAATTATACAACTACATTTACCGAATGATTCTACTAAAGTGAAATTTTATTATATATACGTGATAAACCCTAAAAATCTGAAAGAAAGGCAGTAAAAACAGGTAAAAACAGTCATTTATTGTCATAAACATGTGCTCTTTTCCTCGACGTATTCTCGAATAAATAAACTACGAAAGTTTGGGTCTCTTGTCTATTGATAAGGACAACAAATCTTGAGAATATAAACAGAATAGTCAATGAGCGACAGCGGTTCCAGCGCATAATTCTTCAAATCGCTCATTGACGATACCCGCTCCTCACGAAAGATTCATCTCGTCGTCTATTGACGATAGCCGCAGTTAAAGGGTTAAGGAACTACCAAAAGATGTTTTCCCAGTGGTCAGACAGTTTCGATGGTTCTTACACCTTGTCAGACACATGAAGGTCTACCGTAGGTGAGAGAGCGAAGTATATACATGCAAGCGGGCGCGAGTGAAATAGTGCGTTCGGTCTATTGCGATCTGTCACTGCGCATCATATGTCGTTTTTTCTTATTTCTGTAGTTATTGAAAAGATCTGATTCAGTTTTAATAAATTGTTATCATGGGAGACGTATTAATTTGTGTTGTGTGTGGAAAAAGTAATGGCAAAATGATACTGTTTTCTGAACAATCATTGAAAAAATGTCAAGCTGTTTTGAATGCTAGAAAAAAACATATTCTCAAATATAAAGACATTATTTTGTCTGATGAATATACTGACGGTGGCTATCACAGGGAATGCTATGAAGTATTCACAGGACTTCCGGACAGATCTTTTATTTCAGTTCTGGACCTAATAGTGAGAAAAAAAATCGAACTCCGAGACAACTTTTCTCCAGCCACGTCATTGATACCTGAGTTGACCATACACCCAACTGATTCACAGTCTTCAACAGAATCATCAACATCACAATTAACTTCAATTTATCAATCAATAGAACTGCAACCTTCAACTTCTCCAGGAAGCTCTCATTTACAGTCTTTACCAACAGAATGTTCAACAATATCAGTATCAACTTTTATTTCTAAACCAATGGAACTACAACCTACAATTAAATTTTAAAAAAACGTAATACTCCAAAATTTTATTGATTATTTCATCAGAATTTTGATTTATTTCTTTCTGGCATGAAAATTTTCCTAAATTATCTATTTTCTGAATATTTAATTCTTAATGAAATTATATATCATTATTTAGAAATAACTCTATATTATGAAATTTTTCCATAAATCCAAAAAGCATATAATACTCAGTAAATGAAACATGCGCAGTGACAGATCGCAATAGACCGAACGCACTATTTCACTCGCGCCCGCTTGCATGTATATACTTCGCTCTCGCACCTACGGTAGACCTTCAATGTGTCTGACAAGGTGTAAGAACCATCGAAACTGTCTGACCACTTGGAAAACATCTTTTGGTAGTTCCTTAAGTAACATAAGAAAAATTCGTCCTTTATAATATAGCGTAAGTTTAATTACAATTCAATACAATTTAAGGGTGTCTGACAGGGGGTTGCAACCATACAAAGTGTCTGACAATAGACGACGTGACTTCTGATATTAGTCCAAATGAAATATATAAAAATTGAGCTTCATACTTTAACGAAACTAAGGTGCAATTTTTTACAACTTTGGTACCTGTTACCATCCAAAGCCACCGTTATCTGAATTTCATAGTCGGGGATTGTTTTTACCTATATTAGGCAAATACTCAGAGAAAGTTTCAGGTTTTATAAAATAACGAAGGTCTGATCGTCGCGGGCTCTTGGACTATAAAGACAGTCTTTGAAAAATCTGGTATGTATAAATAAAAATGTACCTATTGATTGTGATGTATTGGCCAAACAGGTAGAAACATTGGTACAAGATTAAATGACTAGACATTAGGAAATATTAAATTGACTATGTTCAACTTGTATATTTTTCACGATTAGATTAATCCCCACTCATAGAAGCATACATACATAGTAAAAATCTGGACATCCTACTGCGTAGCACTAGGAATGATAAAACCCCTCGGCGCATGTGCATGTCGTAATGCCTATCTAAAAAACGCTATAGGTATTTTTTATTCTTCGTGGGGAAAAATGGGAAAAAAATTCCCTTATGAAATCATGTGTTTTATCGATATCCGTTGGAATTTTTAAAATCGGACCAGATCCCAACTTTTTGTCGTGAGACTATAACCCCTTTAGCTTCGCCTGGGGGTAATAATGGGTTAATAATCTAAAACATATATGTCGAATAAATATACCAATTTTAGTGGAATCAAGACAAGTCTTTTACTTCAGTTGATTTATAATTCTGAAGAATTTTCCACTTGTATTAAGCAGGCAGACTTACAAGAATTGGTAATAAATAATGAATCTTTTAAACCTTGATGAAATTTTATTAAGTATTATATAATGTTTCGTGTATGTAAATACATAAAATACATATAAAACGTTTACATCATATGATAAATATTATCACAAGTATATATTACTCAAAAAGTTTCAACTCTGACAAATTATGAAATTCTATCTATTGAAATAAATCATCTACTGGTATAAAAAGTAAATTTAAGCTCTGAAAATTGCATTTCGAAATTTCCTATCCATAGACCAGACAAATTTATATCGAGTATAAAATTTTGTAAAAAAAGTATTGTTGTACGAATCTTGAGAGCTTTTTCCGTATAGAATCACATTCAAAATATACAACCTAGCTAAAATTTCAAAATTATTTCCTTTTGCGCGACTTTTTGTTTACTGACAAATATTAACTGAGTGGTTTTTAGCAAAATCAAATAGAAAGAAATAACTGTCTTAGTGTGAAATAAGTCACTAGATAATTGATTAAATTGAGAAGTAAAGTAATTATTTGCTTAATTATTAACTTTGTAATTTATTGAGATAACTGGTTAAACTGTGCTTATTTATAATTTCTATATTTTTCTGAGTTTAGGTCAACTTATAACAAATTATAGTTGTTCAATTCATTATGCGCTTTGGTGTTACAAATACGTGAAAGTTGATATAGTATTAATTATGATATTTATTATAGTTAATTGTTTTATTTGACACACATAGATAAAACTATTATTTTATTAAAGTTGACCTAAACCCAGAAAAATATAGAAATATTTTAAAAAGGTTAGAAAATACCAAGTCATGAATATATATATATATATATATATATATATATATATACATATATAGATTTTTATACAAAGTAAATATAAAATCGTTGTGTTATTTTCAATTTATTTAATCATAAAGCGACCGGAGTTTGTTTTGACAATTTCATGTTGCATACTATAATTACAGAATTAATGATTATAAAAAAATTAATACTTATGTATAAATTGATTTATGCATGCAGGCATTTTTTTAGAATTTGACTGGTCTATTTCAAAATAAATAAATTAAGTAGATTAAGGCTTTTTCTCCTAACTAAAAATCATATTCGAAAACAAGATGATTGTTATTAAATATTATTTATTCTAACGGTCCCATTTTCTCCATTTTCTTTCACACTGTTATGCAGGATCTGCGGAAAACGATAACTGTAGATTGATTGAAGAGGGACATGAAGTAGCTCGATGATCCTTAATAGCCCCTTTTCTATAAAAATGAAAGTAATTCACCTATTACATCGCTGATCCAACTAGGCAATATTATAAATATGATTTCTTACACATGGGGAAAACCCATGAAACTTCCAAAAATATAGTCAGAGTAATAAGCTACCAGTCGATAAATATATTCAAATATTGTATCAACAAACAATCGATTAATTGGCAGCTAAGCCACCTGAAATTATCAAAAATATCTAGAAGTTTACTGATATAAAAACACTACTGAAATAATTTGAAGAATCGTTAAAGGTTTGTAACTGGTTAGGATTGATGAATATTCTAAATAATGTTAACGAAGCTTTCGGTCTCATCATCAGGTTAAGTTTTATCTAAGATACACTTGAGTCTGTTGATGATTGCATTACTCCTTTTCAGATCTATGCAATCTATTCAGAATAGTGAATGGCTAGGCGGTCTATCCAGACTTATGGGTTTCAATGTAATTTGCAGAAGAACTAGATTTACACAATATCACTCGGAGAGCTGATTATTTTTTGATGTTACGAAAGGAGTTTTTCACAATTAGTTAATTGAATAAAATTAATTGTTGAACTCTTAAACTGCTAGAATTAGATGAAGTTTAACCTTCCTGCCAATTTAACAACATCTTCGTAAAATCCACCCTATATTCGTATATACTCGAGTCACATACAAAAATAAGTGTCAATCGGAACAATTCAAATTATAGTTGCTCTGATAAAATATTAGTTGAACGATAAATATTGTATAAAACTATAACAAATAAGCCCTAAGAGTATCCATAAGTTACTGAGTGTACATTTGTACAACAGTACAATCACATATTGACGATAAATAATATTTTTGCCCATGATTGATTGAAAACATCACTGTATGAAAATTTCGGTGATAAATATTTATTAAACAGACCTATTGTGCTATGTTGATCATACTCATCATCAAATCATACTCGGGCATCAAATATATGATGAATTATGAGTCCTTGCACTGGGTTATGCTAAATTTGATGACTGAATTTAGCACATCAACCTCCTCAGCTATTTGATCCTATAAGGTATACCTAATTTATGAACAGATAAAGTTTCGCTGGATATCTCTTAGGCCTTTTATTATATTCAACAATCCAAACTGTCTACTGCTTGGCACTCAATACCAAAGCTTCGTCATTTTATGCTGAATACGTTTGAATCATACTAGAGAATGTCTATCCCAACAAAGATTTACAGAAACACAACGAAAGTTTCCCAAGAAAAAAATGAAAACTTATGTGTTCAATTCCATGAGCACAATGTTATTTATATCAGGAATGAATAAATTCAATGAAAGTGTAATGAACGAGTCATTTCTGGCACATGCTATTATTAATGCTTACCATTCTCTATATTAATAATACCATGTCTAATGAAGAAATCTAGTACTACGGGAACGCTGGTAGTTTTGAAATTAGGTGAACAAACTCTTTCTAACGCTTGAGCTGCTGGTAGAAGCTCAAACTCTTCAACTTCCCCGTCTGCGTTAACTGGAGTAAAATCTAGTGGAAGTTCAATATCAAATACGAAAACTGTGTTAGGAAAGAGGCCACGTTCAGATTCATAAAAAAACCTGAAAGAAGAAGAGCGAAAAAGAACGATAAGGTGTTAATTCAGTCAAGTTTGAATAATGGAACAATAATTATAACTATAAATTCATTAAACATTTTTTAAAAATTTTAAAATAACTACTACTTACAGGTTTTGTTACAATAATCGCCATTAATACTCAATGGTGCATTGCAGAAATGTTTATTAGGTATAATTTCGAAAAATTTAATCTCTCTCATAATAAATTAATTATAAATGTTTTTTTTAGATTGAAGATATCATTTATGTTAAACGGAATTAAATAATTTTATTATTAATTAGATTACTTACGACACTGAACCTGCGCTAACTAAATTTTTGGCTAGGTCTTCAGAAACGGATGCCTCTTCCTGAGATTCTTTATGGGCGGTCTCTAATATTCCATGACCAACTGATAACCCACCTCCAACCATATTATCCCAATATCCTAAGAACAAAACCATAACAAAATACCTAGTCATTAAGACAAATGTAACGTATTTCCGCTTTATGAAAAATGCACCGTACTGTAAACTTCTGTGAAGAATATAATAAAAATTGGGCGTGGGAGAGAATAAGTAAGTTTCAAAAAAAAATTAATTTCAAAATATTATTATACAATAGTAATGCTACACAGAAGTTGGACAAAACAAAAGAGTCATCGAAAAGCAACATAATGATTCCTACATATATATTTCTAGGATCTACCTGAAAATTTCTAGGCTCAACGTAAAAATTTCCTAGATGAAAAATAAGAAAAAAGGACGAGAAGTGACTATTACCTATGCAAAACAATAAATAATCAACTCCAACTTCAACACAAAATTCTCAAAAATATTTCTGAAGAGAAATATTATATAGGTTTCAATTCACGTATTTAATCTAACCGAACCTATCATGCCGCCCCAGTGGAAAGGATCGCCCTTCAAGAAACATCTGTTACTGTTACACATTTTTAGGTCTAGCTTCCATTCGCCAAGAACTTATTACTTATAACTAAAAATGAATATCACTGGAAAAAATTTAAAATTAACTCTGAAAATAATTTCTTCAATAACTCTATGCTGATGAATAAATTATATCCCAATACTGAGGGCTAAACATACAAATAATTATCCCGATTTGTAGAAACAGCGACTTCAAGCTTTTGTTGCAGTAGGGTTCTGACTATTACAAGTTTCA
This sequence comes from Cynegetis impunctata, assembly GCA_030704885.1. Lineage (NCBI taxonomy): Eukaryota > Metazoa > Arthropoda > Insecta > Coleoptera > Coccinellidae > Cynegetis > Cynegetis impunctata. The sequence goes on along the minus strand of JARQZK010001479.1, from coordinate 603,316 downwards.
TAAACATATAAAATATCTGAATTATAATTGCAACTTATGGATTTTCCGTTACAAAGAAAGGGGAAATTATATTTCGAGAGTACGGGTCTAGATCGCACCACGACAGGAATGCAACCAAGTAAAATTTATGCGCTTTCATATGAACGAAACGAAATGCGCATACAGTGCTGTCAAACTTCGGTAACTTTCCTGAGCTAGCAAAATGTTCAAATATTTAGGTTCTTGAAATTAAAACATCGTAAAGAACAGGGAGGTGGAATAAACTATGTTGCTCTAACCTTAATGTTATGAAAACTGATAAAATTGATGGAAACAAATGGTAATAAGCAATCAAGGCTAATTCTTGTAAAATTTTGATTACAATTTGGCAACATTGGCCTAGGTGCTGTCATGTCGTGAGGAAATCTAGTCTGACTCCCTTATTTCGACGCTGAACTCGGTATTAGTTTTCGGTTTAGAGCGTCTTATTCTCCCGGTTATATGAAATTGCTACAGGAATTCCATATATAAACAACTGTCGGTACGGTCCTATACTGCTTCAACACAAAGATATAATAACGCTCGAAAATTTAAGAAGTTTTATATTTAGAAAATTCGCGCATAGTCCTCTAACTAAATGATCAAAATAGTATGCCTTCAACTTTACAAAAGCAATAACTTAAGGCAAATTATTTATTAATCGTGTTATAGTAAATGAGTAGTAATAACAATTCGTAAATAAATAGAACGTGTATTATTTGTTGTAGAATATTCTTAGAATGAAAATTGCCAATTTTTCATATCAGAAATCTGAATATTCTGATTAGTTAGCCTACCGATTTTGATGATTCCCAGCTGTGAAAAAATTTGTATTAACCTTGTGATGTTCAAACTACATCTTACCTGGCCATGTTTGTTTATTTGGTGCTCTTTTCTGAAACCAAATACACATACCCAAGGTTGGGTGTCTGACATATCCCGTAATATCAACGCCATAGTTCAGAATTCCAAACAGGCAAGTGGCACAACGATCCATCTTGAAAAAACTGTGAGAATTAAACTCACGTTTGACTTCATAGTACTGAAATAGAACATCAAATAACTTTGGATACAAGCTCATATAAGCACAAAACAGATAAATCTGTCACCATGCATGTAATACCTAACTTACTCAACAACGGTCTGCTTGCCCCAACTAATTTGGAAAATCTGACATTTACCTTTCATCAATAGCAATATTTGAGTAAAAGATTTTTGTCTCCATTTCAAGGAAAGTAAAAGAAAAATAAGCCGTGGAATTTTTAAAGAATGTGTTTTAGTGTTTTTTGAAAGATGCATCAGTACAATTTCTATTTTCAAATAAGGAATGAAGAAAACTTCTAATTTATATAGTACTGATGGCAGAAACAAGAATCCAAAAGAAATTGAATTAGGTCAAAGAAATTGAATTAGGCCTGAAGATACCAATTTTGAATATGGAGGCAAATAACTAAGTGGAATTTCTAATGAATATATTATTTTATTCATACCAAATAAGACATCAGCTTTAATACAACAGCAAAAAGAATATTTCACACAATATAAATCACTCAATAATGATCATAATTAAATAAGAGAAACTATTCAAAAATATTTTCTAGAAAAATAAAATTTACAAAACTTTTCACAATATATAACACAAACAAAATTTACAATATTCAAAATGGAGGACGAATTTTCAGATAGGATCATAGAGTACAGATTGGAAATGTATACCCTCGAAATGTAGATCCTTATTCATTAAAGCTAAAACAGTACATCCCCAATTGGAAGTTAATATAAAAATCTACCTTTCATACTCTCTTAGGGTTATTAACATTTTGATAATATTAGTATCGTCAGATGAAATAATAGAAAATTTTCAATTTATCAAATTATCATCCATTTGAATTTTGTTGAATGGAAAAATTAATATATAGCACTACTACAGATCTTTATCCCAACATTGTAATATTTGAATTGTATTCATTTTAATTGTTATTGTTTATTTTTCAAATTAAATACTTTTAAGTTCGTTTTTGTTTTTGTGTATGTACTCATCAAAAAGAATAATTTATTTGAATTATTCTTTAGAATTTAAAAGAACAAAAATACAAGATTTGATAGTATCTTCTGTACCAGGAGTAAGGAAATACTGTTTTTTATATTTTCTAACTAAATTCTACACCAAATTTGAGCTAGTTCCAAAACTCACAAAATTTTAACTCTAATGAGTTATAACTTCGTAACAATCAATGTTTTTTTCGTCACCTGAATACAGTTAATTTGAAAATATAGAAATTTCTGTAGAACATGAATACAAAAATGTACGTCCTTAAATAACATTAAAATATAATCTAAATGTTTTGAAGTAACGATCAGATAACTGATATGATTTCATCAATGTAAACAAAAAATCGTATGAATTATGAAATTATCAATTCTCTTTACAATTAATATAAAGTAACTGACAGAAAATATTTTATTGTTGAATACGAAAAAATTGAAACCAATCATGAAGAGCTTTGTACCTCATAAGTATATGTTTTATATAACTAAATTAACACTTTTGAACCTTTCATGAATATAAACATTATAAAGAAATCTTAGTAAATTTGGAGAGCAATTGAAAATATTATTGTACTATTGTACTTTGACTTATAAAGTAATAATATCCATGTGTTTTCATTAATTAAATTTTACGGAGTTGTTACATTAATGATGAAAGTATCGGCAACATTTGAGGAAATTTCCCGAATTTGAAATAATATACTAAGACCTTAATTTTCCTAACACTACCATTTTCACGTTCCACAACTGATTAACAAAATTAAATCACTCACTATAGTTCAGTGACATCGAACACGTTTTTACACTATAAGTTATGAAGTTTGTTGTTTCAATATAGTTAACTGGCCTTTAACAGTATGGAATGTCGGCCTATTGTCTGGATTTAAATCCCAAGCCTGCCTCATTATTTCATATACTTCGGGGGGGCAGCCATCTGGTGCTTCCATCTTGTACCCCTTCTCAACATGTTTCACTACATCGGCTAGAGGTATTCTGGGGTAAGGAACTCGTCCAAAAGAATATATCTCCCACAACAATATGCCAAAACTCCACATATCCGATTTATTAGAAAATTTGTTGTACTTCAGAGCTTCTGGTGCAGTCCACTTTATAGGGAGTTTGGCGGATTCTGAACCAGCATATATATCAACCCTAGCTAAACCAAAATCAGAAACTTTAGCCATACCATTTTCAGCTATCAGGACATTTCTGGCAGCTAAATCTCTGTGAACCACATGCATCTTTTCTAGATATTCCATGCCGGCGCTGGTATCGGTGGCAAAATTTATCTGATCCTTTTTGGTAACGTGTAATCTCCCCCTGGACCTTAAATAATCAACTAAGTTCCCCTTACTCATAAATTCTGTTACTAAATATAGCAGATCTTTTTTCCGAACTATCCCTAATAAATTCACCAAATTTTCGTGGTGTAACGATTTCATTAATATAGCTTCTGCCTCGCTGGAGTCTTTCAATACTTTGACAGCAACTTTACTTTTTTTCCACTTTCCTAGCATAACTTCCCCAAATTCACCCCTTCCAATCGACTCACAAATTTCCAACTCTTGCTCAGGAATTATACACAAATCATCAACATAAAGGGGACTAACGAGTTGAGTGCATAAGCCATCAGCATCTATTTTATAATGTTGTATCAACTTTTCTAGATTATCGAAAAATTCCTCATCGTCTATGGTATGTTTTCCATCGTGTGTTTTTATTCGATAGTGCTCTACTTTACTTTGGAAACATACACAGAGTGTGTAGTCCCCAGGAAAATTGGTAGATTCTCTGATAAGAAATAAACCATCCGTCCTAGGATGGAGGACTCTTTCTGCCTCTTCTCGTGATATTTTACCATGGAACCACGGCATAGAGCTATATTTTGGATTGAGTCTTAGGGGAGTGATGAGACAATTAGTGTTGACATCACGTTTGTCATGCAAATCTTCATTTTTTATTTCTGTACTGATATTCATGTTGTTTTCAGTTCTTAACAGTAAATTAGTGTCATGCATAAGTTTATTATCCATTTGATTGGTTATCTCACCAGGAGGTATCCAGGGGGCGTCTTCACTACGGGTTAGAGGGGACGTATCGCTTTGTACATTTTTTTTTATTCCTCGGGCAGGTACCATGGGTGGGTTGCTTTCCTGGGCCGGTTCCCATTGCTGGCCACCCTCGGGTTGTCGGTACTGGTCAAAAATGTACGGTTTGTACCTCTGTGTAAACGACGAGTTATGACTTGTCATATCTCACGCGCTCATTAACACGTTTATCTGCAAATACGAATGAAAAAGAATAGAAATGGATCCAGTTGGATTTCATTTTTGCAAGAATTAAATTACTGAAATGATAGTTACTATATCTTGGTATATGTTAGTAAAATGAATTTTAACTTCAACCAAGTAAAACAAACAGTTGTTAGAAGACACCCCCTGGACTCTTAAATATTATCACATATTTAATCATATAAACATAAATATATTTGTACAATTTAAACCGCGACACAGAACCAACGGAAGAAGGTAGCTGAAGCATAGCAATATAGTACATATTAATTAGAAATGATGAACATCGAATTATTTTAAATATAGTAATTTCACTAATTCATTTAATCTTCGTAATTTCATAGAGATCTAATATTTATTTTAGATCTTTCTCTATGAAAATATAGAACCTGTTGAACTCAAATCGATTGGCCAATGAACTAGCAGCCATTTTTCTTAAATCAAATAATTCCTTGAGGATGCGCTCATATTATATTAATGAAAACCTCGTTTTAAAATAGGTTCAATGGCTTGACCTGAATTTTACAAAATGTAAGAGCAACAGCTTGGCATTTTATGGAAACCTTAAAAAGTGATACGAAGAATTCTAAATACAACAATTTTTCGAACTGCACTCACACAATGTATATACGTTAACTTCGTATTCTAGTTTCAAAGTGCCTATTTCTACGTTGACAACTTTCACTAGATCATGAATGTATTATTCAGACATATTAGGTAACTTTTCTGCTAACTAACGCCGTCAAATAAATCCAACACCAGATTGATACTCAAACTTACGAGTGTTCTGAAATCTTTCCTTACATAAGCTAGTTTAACCTATTTTACTCTTCGGGCATATTTCTATTGACTTGAATACTCACAATAAATGAATTTAGAGAATAAGTTAATGGTAAGCAATTTGCACAAAACAATATAATTTTTCGTATGGCAATAACAAATCTATAACACACCGTGTGGAGCAGAGGTTGAGTGTGATCATCTGTGGAGCAGAGGTTGATTGAACGTCTGTGAAGCAGACGTACTTGGTTCGAATCCTGGGATGTTTGTGTATGTCTTTGAATTTCAGTGGTTCAAATAATTAAATTAGTAGTTGGGTGATGTACATTGTTCACAAGCCCATGAGCCGTTCCACTGCCCATACATTAAAAAACAAACACTTCAATAACAAATTGGGCCAACTTTTACATTTCAATCCATTTTGAAGTAACGAATTAACTATTCCATTAATATATTAGATTTTTCTACTTATTTCAAAGAGTTTATGAAGAGTAGAATTCTGTTATTGTAGACCTTTTACTGTAGAAATTAACACGAATGAAACAAGTATACTGGTGGTATCACCTACGTTGTTAAGTATGTAGACATACTTTACTCTAGTTATTACAGTTATGAGTTGGTCCTGAATTTCTCTTATTTCGCCAGGAATACAAATCCATATTAATACAGATAAAGAAAATCGAAGTTGAATCCATATAAACAGAAACACACTGATTTTTAACTAAAAATTTTCAATGATACACTGCAAACTTTCATTTGCAAAAACAATCTGAACTAAAAAATACAATCACTGGGACAATTTGGTATTTTCTTAGCTACAATATACATATGTTCTCTCGATTGTATTCTCTCTCAATGACGATGTTTCTTGAGCATACTTCATTTTACCTGTTCCTCATTCGTTTTATCAAAACCGACAATTAGCCGCCGAAATGCCAATAAAACCATAAAATTTCTACATGGAATGACGTCTCATTTAAAATAAGGTTATAACTAGTCCATAACGTTCTTTATAAGATATGCTCGGGCAATTTCATGAAGGAAGAACGTAGTTGAATAAATAATGAATTGAATTAACAATCTGTCAGACAGTCAGTGATAAAATTAACATATGAAATTTAACTCCAATTTATTTCAATTATGTCTGATTGCATCATTCAAAATTTGATAAGAAAAACTGAATTTTGCTATTTTTACTTAATAATTTGTTGGAATGCTAACAGATATCTAACACCCTAACGGATTAATGCAGTTTTCCCTAACATTTTAAGCCAAGGACCCTTATGAAATCAAGCGCTATTATCAAGGATTCCCATAATAAATTTCGGACCATTTCTTTTAATACTACACATACAAAAAAAAATAGTTTTTTATATTGTTTTATTATTATAAGGGCGTTACCATACCATTCTTAATGTGAAACTTGGTGTTGCTCTTTTGCAACTGAATTAGTGATGTTGCGGTTGATATTATGTACCTACTACAAAGTTGTATTCTCAAATCTGATTCCCCTTGTAATCTTTTTCTGTATTTGTTTTTAGTATACGAGTCATTCTACGATAAGAGGTAATGTGCACGGCACTCAATATAAAATACCTTATTTATTTTATATCTTGTCATTTTATACAATAAATCGCAGCATCTTAATGTAGTTTGTCGATTATATCATGATTGAATACCCAATAGAAGCTCATTTTTCTCAAATTACGCATTCAAGCATGAAAAAGTCTCTACCCTGGCTTGTCCCCTTTACGTTTTTGGTTGAACATGTAGACATTATATACCTTCTTTTTGGTAGTTGCCCAGTTAAATTATATTTAACACAAATTCTAATAAATATACTCAGGTATTATGAAGAAAAAATACAATAATATTTGTCAAGTTTTAATAATTTTTAAACATTACTTTTGTCCCGCTTTTTTTGTGTATCTACCCTGGCAAATTCCGATCCGCTAAAACAAAACAAATATCAAACGGCCATTTTGTAAATGGCGTTCAATGGCACTCATTGACGACAATTTAGTAATACCAAATAAAGAAACGGTTCAATGGTAGTTATATGTTAATTGGTGCGACGCAACACTGGGGTGCAATTGTTTTAGCAGGGTGAACGTGTCTCTCCACTTCCACTGGTAGGTCGTACTATTTATATAATTTGCTTAATTTACTTAACATTAGTTGCTTGAGTTCAACAATAGTGTGATAGTTAACGTGTGACATAATATTAATCCAAAATTAACGTGCGTTAATTAAAAAAATTCAGTTTACGAAGAAAACGTCTCTCCCCTGTTGTATTTCCCCTGGCAAGATTATTACCAGGGGAAGTACTGAATGACCAGGGGAGATAATCCTGTTTATATGTTTATATAAACTAATTTAAAGATAGTTAATGTTCTAATTCAGATATAGTCAAGTACAATGCTTCATAAAAGTTAATTTTAAAAATAGTTTTATCACATCAAATCTTTCCTTTGACCAAAAAAGTCTTGATGTCTTTACCCTGCCTTATGTATTTTCCCTGGCTTCCTAAAAAGTAACTAAAAATGTATAAATTGTCTTGCCCTTACGTAAATGTGCACTTAGACTTAGAAGAAAGTGAAGTCGTAATATACGTGTAAAATCAAAAAACTCCAACTTTTTTCCTTGGCCGCATCCTCTATGTACTTGAGACCTCTTATCGTAGAATGACCCATATACAAGAGTAGAAAACGCCTTTTCACAGAGGTATGTCGTTGAAGAAGCAGTTAGTACTCAAGTTCTTATTCTGATATTTCCACATAATCTTTCTTTACATCACAGGATATTTCTATATATTGGTTTTCCTTTGCCGTTGTCAAGCCAGTAATATTAGTAACAACTGTGTTGAAACGGTCTGACATCCAATTTTCATTTTTGTCGGGTACTAGCAAATAATCCCGAAAAGAAGACCGCGGAGGTGTTTTAATCATTTCGTCTCATACTTGTGTTAGCAACATTACCAAAGTATTCAAAAAACGCTGACAGTGTAGGAAAATGATTATATATTTTTCGAATTATACGATTTGTCCAAAAGTCAAACATTTTTAGCATCATTTCAATTTCGTCGTCAGCTTGGAAGATGAGGCTATCTCTCCCTATTCATTTATTATTGTTGAGTAGTCCACAGATGAGACTTCGGACCAGTGCCGGATTAACGTTTTTGGGGCCTATAGGCTCCAGCCTACCTCAGCCCATTGGTAAATCAGGCCCTGCTTCGGACCCCCATACATATATCGCGGACCACATGTTAGGAAACTCTGGATTAATGGATAATAAGATCTGTCAAACGTAGGTCTAGTAGGGGCTATGTGTACAGATATTTCAAAATTTCAATATCAAAGGTTAGAAATAGTTATTTAATAAACTAGTTTATTAATGACAGCGATTAATGGTTGAGATATTTTAACGCGTGAGCGGAGCGAGCGCGTTAATAGTTCGAGACCATTAATCGCTACATTAATAAACGAGTTTACTACAAGATTTTTCCGTTGACCTCATCATGAATTGGGTATAAATTCTTGATTGAAATAAATTTTTATTTTGCATGACAGATACACTTGACACAATATAAATTTCTATATTCATTTGGATATATTTATATTTATGCTCCCGATGGAACAATTTGAGAAATTCATAGATGGAATATTAGACATGTGACATTCTGAATAGTTAACATTACCTACAATATCCGATAAGGAATATGTGGAACTGGTGGAAGCTGAAGTGTTATTTACTTTCGAACGATTATTGCATAAAATTTTTTCCGCAGTTTCTACTTTATTTTGTATAGAGTTAAATTTTTCGATTTGAATTATGAATTCCTTTTCTCTGTGGAATAACAGTACAGACACAGAATAATTCAACTATTCCGTGCTGAATACTTCTGTGTTTGGTTGCCCATGACAACCATACATTAAAATAGGAGAAATTGCACATTCGGTGGACTGAAAATATCATTATAACACAATATTATATGCAGATAATTCTTGTTCAAAGATATAATGTAGCCTGTCCCGCATATTCTTAATGAAATCGTGGTGGAGTTTTCAATGAAAAATTGCGATACATAACATTTTATAGTTCGTTAATATACCAAATATGAGCCTTGTGTAAAATTACATATACTAATACGAATAAGTTGTTTTTTCAACCTGCCAATAATCGCTAAAATAATAAATCGATTTAATTTGACGAATAATACGATGAAACGTCTATGAATTAATTTATTGCACGTGTAATAATCGCAATATTTCCTAGACGTCAATAATTGAACTTTTATGAATAAGGCAGCGAATATAAATTATTGCATTACCATAAACAACTCATTCCGCTTCACAAAACAGAATCATTATTCTTTCTACCGAGGGTACCTACATGAATAATGCTGATGGTTAGTTACACAGGTGTATGTATATATATATATATATATATATATATATATATATATATATATATATATATATATATATAGGGTGTCCCACCGGGAAAGAACGCGATCTGTATATGGAAAACTACACATAGGAAAATTTTGAAAATTTGACAGTATACTAATGTCGATAGGGGCAACTCGACTAAAACTATTTTCAAGATGGTGGCACTTCCGGTTATACAGGAAGTAGATACCAACTTGCTTATTTTAAATTGGATACCCTATATATTAATACATTTTTGGATTCTACGAAAGATTCTAGGCAGATTTTATGTATTTGTCTTATACCTAAGTCTAAGCGTTTTTGACATATTTAGGTTTTTATGTCAAAAATGACGATTGCAAGCCCTAATATAATTATTAATTGTTCCTATAAGGATTCCCGTATTACTTACTTTGGGATGAATTCCTTGTTGAAAAAGACTTGCTTTAATAGATTTTGTATAGTATTTGGATAACTAATCATACAGGGTGTTCGAAAAATAAGATCTAAAATGAGATTGAGAAAACTGACAAAAATCAATTTTTTCAAATGGAAACCCCCCATTTTTCTTATTTTGTAGTATTTAGCATTTGAAAAGAAGGTAACTTTGTATGAAGTTATCTATACCTAAAATTTGAAGTTTTCGAAATATTGCCAATTTAATATTTTTATATGGCGATTTTGCATTTAATCGTGAAACAATTAGATCTACGATAGCCACGATCGTATTTGACATTTCAAATCATCGTAATGGCACTCTGGTTAAATTATACAAACGAAGATTATTTAAAATTATTTATTATTTATGGACAATGTGATAAATTATTTCAAGAACATGTGATACATGTGCGACCCGATATCCTCATAAACAAAAACCATCACCAAATACTGTTAAACGAATTATAGAAAACTTCAAGAATTTTGGATCCGTAAAGGCGTACAAAAAGAAACCAGTTGTTCACAATGAAAATATTGAAATAGCAATTTTGGGATATTTTGAAGCATATCCAACAAAATCTTCAAGGCAGATAGCATTAGAATCAGGCTTATCTAAATCGTCAGTTCTAAGAATTTTACGGAAACACAAATATCATCCCTATGCTATCCATATTTTCATTAGTGCAGCATTTAAATGAAAATGATTTAGATAAGCCTTCAAAATAATCTTCGTTTGTATAATTTAACCGGGGTGCCAGTACGATGACTTGAAATGTCAAATACGATCGTGGCTATCCTAGATCTAATTGTTTAACGATTAAATGGAAAATCGCCATATAAAAATTTTAAATTGGCAATATTTCGAAAACTTCAAATTTTAGGTATAGATAACTTCATACAAAGTTACCTTCTTTTTAAATGCTAAATACTACAAAATAAGAAAAATGGGGGGTTTCCATTTGAAAAAATTGATTTTTGTCAGTTTTCTCAATCTCATTTTAGATCTTATTTTTCGAACACCCTGTATGATTAGTTATCCAAATACTATACAAAATCTATTAAAGCAAGTCTTTTTCAACAAGGAATTCATCCCAAAGTCAGTAATACGGGAATCCTTATAGGAACAATTGATAATTATATTAGGGCTTGCAATCGTCATTTTTGTCATAAAAACCTAAATATGTCAAAAACGCTTAGACTTAGGTATAGGACATAATACATAAAATCTGCCTAGAATCTTTCGTAGAATCTAAAAATGTATTAATATATAGGGTATCCAATTTAAAATAAGCAAGTAGGTATCTACTTCCGGTATAACCGGAAGTGCCACCATCTTGAAAATTTTAGTCGAGTTGTCCCTATCAACATCAGTATACTGCCAAATTTTCAAAAGTTTCCTATCTGTAGTTTTCCATATACAGATCGCGTTCTTTCCCGGTGGGACACCCTGTATATATATATATATATACATATATATATATATATATATATATATATATATATATATATATATATATATATATATATATATATATATATATATATATATATATATATATATATATATATATATATATATATATATATATATATATATATATATATATAAATATATATATATAGTCAAACATCTCAGACCGTAAAAAGAAGAATAACTCTTCACAAAAGCGATGTCAGAATTTATCCAGATAGATGTGCCTTGACACTTCATTCATCTAAAATGGGACATCGTTTTGATTTTGAAAATTTCAAGATCCTTGCCAGGATGCCCATTCATCAAAAAAGAATAGTTCTGGAAATGTGCCACATAAACCAAAATCCTGATAACGTTAACAAAAGGACGGATATCGCAGGACTTAGTTGTATATACAGTCATTTGCTTTCTTTAACGTTTTAATTGAAGATCTTGCATCTTTGGGGTGGTTCTTTTTGACATTTCTCGTTGACCCTACTGTTTTTGTATGTTGTGGTGTTTCTGTGGTTTCGACGGATTGTTTTTGTTTTTGACATTAATTTGTCATTTTGTCATTTTGCCATTTTTCGATGTTTTCCTTGATGAGAATCACTTAACACTGTCGGACCTGTTTAGTGTGGTATTTACAATTTTTTTTATTTCTAACTTAATTTCTGTAATTCTTATTTATGATGGTGATATTTACATACAACCTCGTTAATTGTAAGTTTTTATAATTGTGTTTCAATGTTTAATTTTTTGACATTGTATATTTATATTGTAGAGTCCTGAGGGAGGATATAAATCATTATCCGAAATATAGACATGATTGACAAATTGGTTATATCTATTCACATTAGTTGGCCCCTTTTAAATTTTGCCGAGAACTCACATTTTTCTAAATTTATATATATATATATATATATATATATATATATATATATATATATATATATATATATATATATATATATACCCAGTGGCGTAACTAAGGGAGGCGACTCATCCGCCATTTATGACCACATACAACAACAAATGTGCATTGCTAGATTTTTTTTGCATAAATCTCATCAAAAAGTATCCTTTACTGAGTGAGCATTATTTTAATTTAATTAAGGTTCTTTATGTTTAAAATCTGTAATGTATATTTGAGGATTTTTTTAAAGCAATATAGACTGCCACTTTTTCCTATATATGCCACTTTTTCCTATATAAATTTAAAAAATTTTATCTCACTCTTTGTGAATTCTACATATTATGTTGAGATGCTTGAGTGAGTGACAACCAGATTGTATAGCAATAAAACTTGGAAGTTTTTCATTTTTCGTATTATTTCTGAAGACTTGCTACATCGTCAAGGGTAACATCTTTTGCCTTTGTTTAGCAACAAAACCAAACGGAAATTTTTAAAAAGTATGTTTCGTATGGTGGGGCGCCACTAAGACATCTGCCCCGGGCGGCAACTTCCCTAGTTAAGCCACTGTATATACCATGTGTCCCAAAATGAAGGCACCAACATTGTTATCTCGGTTAATATAGGTTATAGAAAAAGGTTAAATGGAAAATGTTTTAGACAATTTCTGGTTGATTTCATATATCCTTTAAGATCTCATATATCTTATTTCGTTTTCAAAATAAAAACGAAAAACAAAAAATTGACGATATTGTTTTTCCTCCATAAATCAAATATCATTGTTTTGTACCCTCTACCGTCTTTTGTTTTTCAGATTTTAATAACAACTTTTGTTTTTCATATGGCGGCCGTCTTTGATTTTCACAAATTCTAGAAGGCCTTGAGATGGGCTTTCCAAAGAAATGTCACTTGATATAGAAATTTTCCGTTTCACCAATTTGATTATGGAAGAAGAAATCATGGTAGGACAAATAATAAAAATTCTTTAATGACTCCAAGCCTTTCCACAACTCCACTCTGAAATTCTAGAAAGGATTTTTCTAGAAGTGATTATTAATTATCGTTAGCAAACCCTTATCCCGAATGCTATGTGCTTTCCAATGATATGTCCCTTCATGGAAAAATTATCCGTTTTGATCGAGAATCAATCTATCATTTATCATTATTCAGATTCGATGTTCCATGCACAGAATGAAGGAAACAGCAAAATTTGTTTGAGCTAAGAATTGTTTTGATAATTGCCGAGAAATGTAGGATACGTTAAAATTCATGATTTATGGAATATTAAATTTCTAGATAGAATGACATAGTATCTACTATTTATAACAGAGATATTTTATTGAAGGTTTTTAGAAAATTTTAGTTTTAGTTTTCAAGACACGGAGAGAGGCCAGATTCGTGGGGCAACCTGTATATAAATATAAATATAAATGTAAATGTAAATGTAAATGTAAATGTAAATGTAAATGTAAATGTAAATGTAAATGTAAATGTAAATGTAAATGTAAATGTAAATGTAAATATAAATATAAATATAAATATAAATATAAATATAAATATAAATATAAATATAAATATAAATATAAATATAAATATAAATATAAATATAAATATAAATATAAATATAAATATAAATATAAATATAAATATAAATATAAATATAAATATAAATATAAATATAAATATAAATATAAATATAAATATAAATATAAATAAAAATAAAAATATAAATATAAATAGAAATATAAATATAAATATAAAAATAAATATAAATATAAATATAAATATAAATATAAATATAAATATAAATATAAATATAAATATAAATATAAATATAAATATAAATATAAATATAAATATAAATATAAATATAAATATAAATATAAATATAAATATAAATATAAATATAAATATAAATATAAATATAAATATAAATATAAATATAAATATAAATATAAATATAAATATAAATATAAATATAAATATAAATATAAATATAAATATAAATATAAATATAAATATAAATATAAATATAAATATAAATATAAATATAAATATAAATATAAATATAAATATAAATATAAATATAAATATAAATATAAATATAAATATAAATATAAATATAAATATAAATATAAATATAAATATAAATATAAATATAAATATAAATATAAATATAAATATAAATATAAATATAAATATAAATATAAATATAAATATAAATATAAATATAAATATAAATATAAATATAAATATAAATATAAATATAAATATAAATATAAATAAAAATATAAATATAAATATAAATATAAATATAAATATAAATATAAATATAAATATAAATATAAATATAAATATAAATATAAATATAAATATAAATATAAATATAAATATAAATATAAATATAAATATAAATATAAATATAAATATAAATATAAATATAAATATAAATATAAATATAAATATATATAGCTCCGCTAGGAGGTTTGTTTGAAATAAATGTCCTAGTACTTGATTATATATATATATATATATATATATATATATATATATATATATATATATATATATATATATATATATATATATATATATATATATATATATATATATATATATATATATATATATATATATATATATATATATATATATATATAATCTCTTGATAATTATTAGCAATAACAGGCTGGTTGAATCTTAAAAAACTCGATTTAATTAATAAATTGACGTTTCACTATGACATTCATAGTTATTCAAAACTTTTGAACAAAATTGAAAATTCTTTGACATTTATTGACTTGATAAAATTGAATAGATAAGATTGATCTGTCTTGTTAAAAATTCTTTCAGTCTAATATTAACATTCAAAATTGTTTCATTAGAAGGCAAGGGAAACTACAGAAACCTTTACCTATGTAATGTTCGAAAATAATAATAATAGGGTACTATTTATTTAACAGAAAGAAATTAGTCACGGGAAAATATTAAAAAAGTAGAGCAGAATTATCGGTATAGAACGTTTATATGGAAGCAGCCGTTGACACGTGTTTCGGACTCTTTGGTCCTCATCAGAACGGCGTAGCTAAGTATTGGATTGAAAATTTGGAGATGAAAATAGTTTAATAAATAAAATCCTCTGTTATGGAAGAAAATCACTTATTTGTGGTTTATTGTTTGAACTCTCCGGTATGGGAGATTTGGTCAAACTTTGCCACGGAGGCGATTAATTCCATCCGAGAGATCTTAGAAAGAGTAAATTAATATTAAAAAAGAAAATTAGTTTTAGGAAAATATTAAACAAGTAAAGCAAAAATTATCGGTATAGTTCGTTTATATGGAAGTAGCCGTTTTTAATGAAATTTTTATAATAAAATCCTCTGTTATGGAAGAAAATCACTTATTTGTGGTTTATTGTTTGAACTCTCCGGTATGGGAGATTTGGTCAAACTTTGCCACGGAGGCGATTAATTCCATCCGAGAGATCTCAGAAAGAGTAAATTAACATTAAAAAAGCAAATTAGTTTTGGGAAATATTAAACAAGTAAAGCAAAAATTATCGGTATAGTTCGTTTATATGTAAGTACCCTTTCTCATTTAAAAAATTTGAAATTCTAAATTAAAATTTTCATTAAAAACGGCTACTTCCATATAAACGAACTATACCGATAATTTTTGCTTTACTTGTTTAATATTTCCCAAAACTAATTTGCTTTTTTAATGTTAATTTACTCTTTCTGAGATCTCTCGGATGGAATTAATCGCCTCCGTGGCAAAGTTTGACCAAATCTCCCATACCGGAGAGTTCAAACAATAAACCACAAATAAGTGATTTTCTTCCATAACAGAGGATTTTATTATAAAAATTTCATTAAAAACGGCTACTTCCATATAAACGAACTATACCGATAATTTTTGCTTTACTTGTTTAATATTTTCCTAAAACTAATTTTCTTTTTTAATATTAATTTACTTTTTCTAAGATCTCTCGGATGGAATTAATCGCCTCCGTGGCAAAGTTTGACCAAATCTCCCATACCGGAGAGTTCAAACAATAAACCACAAATAAGTGATTTTCTTCCATAACAGAGGATTTTATTTATTAAACTATTTTCATCTCCAAATTTTCAATCCAATACTTAGCTACGCCGTTCTGATGAGGACCAAAGAGTCCGAAACACGTGTCAACGGCTGCTTCCATATAAACGTTCTATACCGATAATTCTGCTCTACTTTTTTAATATTTTCCCGTGACTAATTTCTTTCTGTTAAATAAATAGTACCCTATTATTATTATTTTCGAACATTACATAGGTAAAGGTTTCTGTAGTTTCCCTTGCCTTCTAATGAAACAATTTTGAATGTTAATATTAGACTGAAAGAATTTTTAACAAGACAGATCAATCTTATCTATTCAATTTTATCAAGTCAATAAATGTCAAAGAATTTTCAATTTTGTTCAAAAGTTTTGAATAACTATGAATGTCATAGTGAAACGTCAATTTATTAAATAAATCGAGTTTTTTAAGATTCAACCAGCCTGTTATTGCTAATAATTATCAAGAGATTAAAAATAAATCACAGGCAACAACAATTCGAATAAATATATATATATATATATATATATATATATATATATATATATATATAATATATATATATATATATATATATATATATATATATATATATATATATATATATATATATATATATATATATATATATATATAAATATATATATATATATATATATATATATATATATATATATATATATATATATATATAATATATATATAAATATATATTTTTTTTTATTCACAATATCATTATAAAACACACAAATATATATATATATATATATATATATATATATATATATATATATATATATATATATATATATATATATATATATATATATATATATATATATAAATATATATATATATATATATATATATATCTATATTTATTAAAATAATAATATATATATATATATAACTATATTTATATATATATATATATATATATATATATATATATATATATATATATATATATATATATAGATTTATATGTCTTCAATTCAATAATTGGTAAAACCATTTTGTTCATTATACATACTCAAATTGGGAAATAAAAACCACTAAAATATGATGAACTCCATACAAAAATTGGTTGTGGTAACCAAACAAGATTGTGTGATTATTTCAAACAAAATTAAAAGATTACTTCAAATAAACACTTTATTCACGCTTCTAGAGAAGAACAACTAGTTGCAGTTTTTCTAATATTCGAAAACCTGCTTTGTCGCGTGTAATAAAATAACAACCAATTAACTATCTCACATTGAGGATGTTGCCATGATAACTCATAGAGTAAATCTAAAGGGATTCATCAAACATCGAAGATAACAATAGAATAGCCGGGATAAAAAACTGGGCACGACAATGACACATTATGAATACGTCGATAGAAAACCAGAAAATAATGAGATTTTGTCCGAACAACATACAACCGATTTGGTTACAGCATTTCGAAGCCATTTTTCAATTACTGTTATTACCTGCTGAGGCCCCTACACACAGGCGTCGATGTCTTAGTAGGTACATCAACGTGCATTCAAGAACGTGCAACCAATATCGTTAATGTGGATGTAAAAATACCCACGTTTTTGAATGCACACTCCGGATCTTTTCAGGAATCGCTTGAATTTTTGGATGCGCATTCCAACGAATGCATTCAAGTCTCTACGTGTGGAAGCAATTTACCGTGGAGTGTGCGTTTTTAAAGCAGTAGCGGCGGTTAAGTTTATGAAATAATTTGTTACTGCAGTAGATATTTAAAATAATAAGTTAAATATTTCATGAATTCGTAGAATATTTACTGAAAATGTTTGCAGATAGTTCCATCATTATGTCTGACTGCAGAACAATGTCCCGGGAATTTCTACGGGAATTTGTGGAGTTGTACAGGGACCTACCCTGCTTGTGGCAGACAAAATCAAAGCACTATTTTGACCGAAATAAATAAGAAATTAAGCATACAAAATATTGATAGAGGAGCTGCAAATCATTCAACCAAATGCTACAAAAAGTACTAAAATCACCCTTCAAATCACCAGGCATTGACGGAATTTACCCTGCCTTGCTACAGTGGGGCCTGGGCGAATTAATGCCGCACCTGATGAGGATTTTCAGGACGTGCTTGGCGCGCCGGTACATACCACAGCCTTGGAGGGAGGTGAGGGTGGTATTTATTCCTAAGACAGGTAGAATGAATTACACCACAACCAAAGCATATCGACCAATTAGTCTGACCTCGTTTCTGCTTGAAACAATGGAGAGACTATGCGAACGATACCTAAGGGACGCTATTTTGAAAACACAACCACTGCATCCCAACCAGCACGCATATACCCCAGGCAGATCCACCGACACAGCCCTCCATCTGGTTGCTGGTCGGATTGAGAAATCTTTGGACAACAAAGAGTCCACCCTGGGGGTGTTCATAGACATCGAGGGTGCCTTTGACAAAACCACCTTCCCCAAAATTGAATCCGCACTGGCAGTCAGAGGTGTTCCCCAGACTGTCAGTGGCTGGATCTCAAACATGCTCTCAAAAAGAGCTGTTAGAATCAGTGTAGACAACATCGTCGTCAGGGGAATGATCGCAAGGGGCTGCCCGCAGGGGGGTGTCCTATCTCCGCTGCTATGGAACCTTGTTCTCGATAGCCTCGTGCGCCGCCTTTGCGATGAAGAATTCTACTCAATTGCATACGCAGATAACTTAACGATACTGCTAAGTGGGAAATTTGAAGGAGTTCTGTTCGACAGAATGCAGGGAGCCCTAAGAATAATCGAAAGATGGTGCAAAGAGAACTCTCTATCAATCATACTCAGAAAGACGGAGATGGTTCTCTTCACAAAGAAAAGGAAACTGGGGCCATTAAAAGCACCTATTCTCCTAAACACAGAATTAAGTTTCATGTCAGAGGTCAAATATCTGGGAGTGACCTTTGACGCCAAACTCACTTGGAATCTTCACCTGGAGAGAAGACTAAAAAAAGGCACACATCTCCTACGGACAGTGCCGCAGGATCATGGGGAAAACCTGGGGACTGAAACCCAGGGTGGTCATGTGGATATACATCGTGAGACCAATGGTAGCCTATGAAGCCGTCGTCTGGTGGCCTAAAAGTCAACAGGCAATAGCAAAACTCAAGTTTGGGCAGATACAAAGGACCGCGTGTCTAAGTGTGACCGGGGCTATGCGAACAACACCAACTAGGGCAATAGAAGTGATGCTATGCCTGCCACCTTTGGATATTAATCTATAAGAAGTGGCCTTGGCAACTATGGTACGCCTTGAGACTATTGGTATAAAGCCAGAAGTAGGATGTAGGGAGACTAGACGTCGCCTGTGGCTTGAGGCTACTAACACGATGCCTCTACTACAGGTTAATGCAGACAGCATTCCCCCGCGACTTGTTTTTGATAAACCCTAATCAATACACACAAACAGTGGAAATGAGACCTCCGATGAAGGAACGATCAATATTTTCACGGACGGATCAAAACAAGAAAAAGGAGCAGGCTGTGGAATATATTCGAGACACCTGCGATTTCAACTTAAGTGGACAATGGACAAATGTGCCAACATAGTTCAGACAGAGCTAGCAGGCATAACCATAGCCGCGAGCGAGATTGCTCGTAGGAACATAACGAACAAAACCATTAAAATCTACACAGATAGTAGACAATCGTTACTGGCCCTGAGGGTGAGAAATCAATAGTCTTCGTGGTGGGTTTCGGAGATAAATTGAAAAAATTTTTATCTCGAAGAGAAGTGGCACGGTGAGGCTTTCGGAGATATTAAGGTAGTGAATTTTAAATCTTGGTAATTTCTTGCAGTTATTGCCAATCTCATCATTGTGTCTTTACTTTACGTTTTATTAATGGAATAACCATGTTCAATAGTTACGAATAGGTTTCTTTGTCCATCTTTACGTAATCACGAGAGTCATCTTGTTCTAACCTCCATTTTTCTAAGAGGTGAATGTGTGAAAAATTTTATCGTCTTAGAAACCAACCTTTAGACCACATTCGATTTTCATTTTCTTTTCTATTTGTACACGCCACTGCCACCAGAGCTAAATATTCTTCCTGCTCAGACATCTGGCCAAACATTTTAGCAGACTGGACAAAACTATGGTTTTGTACGTACGTGTGTACGCAATCAGGTTGCGCGTATTTGGATGCACGTCGATGTATTAAGACATCGACGTCCGTGTGTAGCCCTCCAAAGATTGACTTGTTATCTATCTGGGAGCAAAGTTTAGCAAAGCAGAACGTTGCAATGCCAAATTTAGTGGCGTAGATCCTGATTTTCCCTCCACTATTAATTGCAATCATTTATCAAAAGTTAACAATCCATCATTTTTCAAAAGAACGATTTCTTTAGAAAGTAGCTGCAATTTCAGCACTCCAAAATATGACGTCGGCATCTCTACGAGAAAATAATCAGAAAAGTGGGGCAACATTTTCTCTGATTATTGTAATCAATGATAATTCTACGCAAATATATTCATTGGTTATGCATAAAATTTTAATTATTCACTCTTGCGATAAAATATCATATTTAAGCACTCCAAAATATGATCTAGCCGTCTCTACGATAAAATAACCAGAGAAGGGAACATATTTTTATCTGATTCTAGTAATCAATGATAATTTCAAGAGAACATATTCATCGGTTATGCATAAAATTTAAATTACTCAATCTTGAGATAAAGTATCATCTTTTATGCTTGTTTATTTCGAATCATCTATTTATGCAGTGATAAATTCAGTAAATCTAGTATCAGTTTGAGTGAAATCAATTTAGGAATAATTTTTCGATGAATTAAACTACGCTGTAACTTTCACATAGTTTTCTCTGCAAATTTCAACGTTTTAAGGATATAATATGCACCCGAAAAAAACGAAATATCATGCGGGGCAGTTTAATGAACCTATTGTTAAAAAGAAAGGGTTGCATGATCAATTATTGATTCCCAACAAATATTCGGGGGTAATACCACTAGAGCTCAGATTTAGCCGGATATTTTTTCGTCGTTGTTTTCGAATAGGTACTTACTTTCATTGGCAATTTAACGAGAGCTGTTCTGACAAAATCACGTAGCGTAGCTCGAGTGATTTTGTCTGAGCAGATCGAGTTAAATTGCCAATGAAAGTAAGTATGAGAAAACAACCACAAAAAATATCCTGCTAAATCTGAGCTCGCGTGATATTTGGTACGACAATTCCATGAATTATTGTTAATGCCAAATCAGTGAAAGGATTGAAAGTAACATTAAATTTTTCGAAATACATGGTTTGCAACATTTTCGCGGTTGTGTTCCACATTGTTTTCACCACATATTCTTTATAATCTTTCCCATTCTGTTTCTTCATATTAAAGCCCCAGTTCATCAATATTCCTGCCACATTTTCCACTGACTGTTCGGTTTCCAAATTGAAGTTTCGTTGTTTACAAAATTCGCTAAATTGATTTCAAATGGAAGAATAACTTTTTTTTGTATTTTCAGGAGTTGATTTTTCGATCTCCCTTATTATTTCTGCCTCGCTAATATTTCCAAATCTCAACATATCTACTGGAATATTAGGTATTTGTTGTAAAATTCTGTTTTCGACATTTACAATTGTCAAACTGATGCAACGCTTGCTAAACGAATAATTGCTAGCGTTGGTAAGGTATAGTTATTAACGTAACAAGACCGATATATAGCAAATAACGGATGAGGTTAGATACTTTAATCCGAGGCGCAGCCGAGGATTATAACTAACCGATTCCGTTATTTGCGTATCGGGCGTGTGTCGTTAAAAATTTTTCGTAATCCCGTTGAAAGATTACATTTAGATTCCGAAGAAAGAAAAAACCCCGTACCTCGCAATTCTAAAGAAAAATCCCAACGTCGTGCACTCTGTTGTCATGGAACAGTTTGACAGTTTTATAAACAACGTCAGTTTTTTGTGTTCTCAAGTTCGCTTTAACGACGACCATGGATGAAATTGATAAAATTGAGGAACAAAATCAAATTCCTTTAGAAATATTGGGAGAATCATGTGCAGTGCAGCGAGTGTTGATTAACTGCCGAAAATAACTCAAGAGCGATATCAAAAAGAATATGAAAATTTTGAAATGTGGCGTAAAAGCAAGAATGTAAAGGTCGTTAATGAAGATGTATTATTAGCCTATGCGAATTGAAAATCAGAGGTTTATTCTCCCAACTCGCTGTGGACCAAGATTTCAATGTTGTTATTGTAAGCAGAATGATGTTTTGAAATATATATTTGAACAAGTAATTTCTTAACGGCCGCCGGCCGTTAACACTGACTTTTCAATTGTCATCTGAATACCGTTAAATCAAAATAACAGTATGGGATTACGAAAACGTAATTTATCCGATATTTTTATCCACTTCCATTTCTGTTCCTTCCTATTTATTCGATAGCAAACTACGATTTTCGTTCTCTCAAATGGGAATTATTATGCATGAGTTGAATTGTCTTAAACATCTCATATCTCATACTTAAAATATTGCAAACAATTCCAAAGCTAAAAATATTTTCGCAAGCGCGTTGCCTCGTTATTAATGTGATACAAACTCCGCCCATGAATTTTATCCTCCTAACTTTCACTAATTTTCAATAAACTTTTTACACAATGTTTCATTTTTCCCAATCATTGCAACCTCTGCAATGTATCTTCGTATTAATTCGATATAGATAAAGGTGTACTTTCAGGGTTTGGCATTTACTTGCTTGCAATTATATTTTATGTAAGTTTCATTGAAATTGCTACATAAATTCACGAAATCTGATCCTACTCCTACTATTTTTTCACTGGGGCATGACTTCTGCCACAATGCCAATGGTCTAGTATTTCAACCACAGTGTTCTAGTCACAATACTTCCATCTCATGATGTTTCAAGCCACGGTATGAATAAATAATCAATATGAAGTACCGAAATTGCCTTGAATTTAAAACCGTACTCGTGTATTTCTCGTGTTATTGTGGTAACCCAAAATCAATCAAGATATTTTTGACAACATATTTACACAACCATATATATCTATAAAGATACAGGGCGTTCCTTAAAGACATGCTAATATTTAAGGGGGTGATTCTTCGACTCATTTTAAGAAAAAAACTACCTATAAACGTATGTCCTAGAAGTCTCAACAATTTTGAAAAAAAGAAAAATATTTTTCTAGTAATAACGACACGAATTTTCTCATAAACTCTACGGATATCAGTGCTGCTCTGGCTTCTGCGGTGTCAGTTATCAATAAAGTGGGAATTTGGTGCGATAATAATAAACTAAAAGTCAATCTACAAAAAACTGAGAGTGTCTCTTTCCGATCATTCAGGTCAAAGGTTGCTTTCCCGAAGTTTGTTGGTGATGTCGAGAACCAGATACCAGTGAGAGATTCCGTGAGTTTCCTCGGTATTGCCTTGGATAAGAATTTGAGATGGGACCTTCACATTGATCAGCTCAGAAAGAAGCTGAATTCGGCCTCATTTACCCTTTTTATGTTGAGAGATCTAGTCCACTTGCATGTCCTAAAAATTCTATATTTTGCTAATTACCAATCTATCCTTTCCTATGGTATCATTTTCTGGGGAGGCTCCATCCACTCTGATAGTCTCTTTATTTGCCAAAAATGGACAGTTAGATCTATGCTTCGCCTCGACTACAGACAATCTTGTCGTGGTCTCTTTAGAAAGCACAATTTATTCACTTTCTATGGGCTGTATATATATAAAATACTTACATTTTTCCATAAAAATCAAGTTTATTTTGCAAAATTTAAGAATATTAATAATACAAGGAAAAGTGTTCCGTACTTTTTTCCTATTCATTCTACCACTCTACGTGAAAGAGGTACAGAGTACATGGCACTCAAGTTGTTCAATATGTTACCTAAACATCTACAGGTTATTTCAAATCATGGGACCTTTAAGAGAAGCATTCACAACTTAATTATGAAATGTGAACCTTACTCGGTCGAGGAGTTCAGGGTTTATTGTTATAAATAAGCTTCTGTATTTTTTTTTTGTGACTTGTTTCATTTTTATTTTGTGAATATTTATATTTAATATTTGTACGAATAATCTATGAAATTAATAAACTTATTCTATTCTATTCTATTCTAACTGAGATAATATTGTAGACAACTCTATAAGATTTGGTAAATTTTTTGTACACTTGGAAAAAATCTGATCTCTTCATTTGCTTTCAGTCGATGCACAAACATTTCCACATTGCATCAGATTTTTGAGGAATTGGTCCTGAAGTAAAACGATTTTCATTTTTTAAAGCGAAAACGATGTGTCGGACGAAGAAAACTAATGGGATCGAATTTGCTCAAAAATGAATAAGGAACTCAAAATTTTTTGTTTCGAGAGATAGCAGTGGCGTAGTATTTTTTTCTCCAAAAATATTCAACGCAAATCGCGTACGAACGCCATTGGTAGAGAAAATGAAAATTTTTGTACATCACAAACTGAACTTTGATGCTAAGAAGACATGTACCAAATTTTATAAAGTTGTCTACAATATTATCTCAGTTATTATTAAAAAACTGATTTTGTTTCAAAACTTTATCACCCTGTCCTAAAAGTTAAGACTTTTAGGACATGCGTTTATAGGTAGTTTTTTGCTTAAAAAGAGTCAAAGAATCACCCCCTTAAATATTGGCATGTCTTTAAGGAACACCCTGTATATATATATATATATATATATATATATATATATATATATATATATATATATATATATATATATATATATATATATATATATATATATATATATATATATATATATATATATATATATATATATATATATATATTTATTCGAATTGTTGTTGCCTGTGATTTATTTTTAATCTCTTGATAATTATTAGCAATAACAGGCTGGTTGAATCTTAAAAAACTCGATTTAATTAATAAATTGACGTTTCACTATGACATTCATAGTTATTCAAAACTTTTGAACAAAATTGAAAATTCTTTGACATTTATTGACTTGATAAAATTGAATAGATAAGATTGATCTGTCTTGTTAAAAATTCTTTCAGTCTAATATTAACATTCAAAATTGTTTCATTAGAAGGCAAGGGAAACTACAGAAACCTTTACCTATGTAATGTTCGAAAATAATAATAATAGGGTACTATTTATTTAACAGAAAGAAATTAGTCACGGGAAAATATTAAAAAAGTAGAGCAGAATTATCGGTATAGAACGTTTATATGGAAGCAGCCGTTGACACGTGTTTCGGACTCTTTGGTCCTCATCAGAACGGCGTAGCTAAGTATTGGATTGAAAATTTGGAGATGAAAATAGTTTAATAAATAAAATCCTCTGTTATGGAAGAAAATCACTTATTTGTGGTTTATTGTTTGAACTCTCCGGTATGGGAGATTTGGTCAAACTTTGCCACGGAGGCGATCAATTCCATCCGAGAGATCTTAGAAAGAGTAAATTAATATTAAAAAAGAAAATTAGTTTTAGGAAAATATTAAACAAGTAAAGCAAAAATTATCGGTATAGTTCGTTTATATGGAAGTAGCCGTTTTTAATGAAATTTTTATAATAAAATCCTCTGTTATGGAAGAAAATCACTTATTTGTGGTTTATTGTTTGAACTCTCCGGTATGGGAGATTTGGTCAAACTTTGCCACGGAGGCGATTAATTCCATCCGAGAGATCTCAGAAAGAGTAAATTAACATTAAAAAAGCAAATTAGTTTTGGGAAATATTAAACAAGTAAAGCAAAAATTATCGGTATAGTTCGTTTATATGGAAGTAGCCGTTTTTAATGAAAATTTTAATTTAGAATTTCAAATTTTTTAAAAGAAAAAGGGTACTTACATATAAAACAATGTAGTTTGGGATCATTGCCATATTTTCAGCTAGCAATATTTAATTATTTATTCGAATTGTTGTTGCCTGTGATTTATTTTTAATCTCTTGATAATTATTAGCAATAACAGGCTGGTTGAATCTTAAAAAACTCGATTTAATTAATAAATTGACGTTTCACTATGACATTCATAGTTATTCAAAACTTTTGAACAAAATTGAAAATTCTTTGACATTTATTGACTTGATAAAATTGAATAGATAAGATTGATCTGTCTTGTTAAAAATTCTTTCAGTCTAATATTAACATTCAAAATTGTTTCATTAGAAGGCAAGGGAAACTACAGAAACCTTTACCTATGTAATGTTCGAAAATAATAATAATAGGGTACTATTTATTTAACAGAAAGAAATTAGTCACGGGAAAATATTAAAAAAGTAGAGCAGAATTATCGGTATAGAACGTTTATATGGAAGCAGCCGTTGACACGTGTTTCGGACTCTTTGGTCCACATCAGAACGGCGTAGCTAAGTATTGGATTGAAAATTTGGAGATGAAAATAGTTTAATAAATAAAATCCTCTATTATGGAAGAAAACCACAAATAAGTGATTTTCTTCCATAACAGAGGATTTTATTTATTAAACTATTTTCATCTCCAAATTTTCAATCCAATACTTAGCTACGCCGTTCTGATGAGGACCAAAGAGTCCGAAACACGTGTCAACGGCTGCTTCCATATAAACGTTCTATACCGATAATTCTGCTCTACTTTTTTAATATTTTCCCGTGACTAATTTCTTTCTGTTAAATAAATAGTACCCTATTATTATTATTTTCGAACATTACATAGGTAAAGGTTTCTGTAGTTTCCCTTGCCTTCTAATGAAACAATTTTGAATGTTAATATTAGACTGAAAGAATTTTTAACAAGACAGATCAATCTTATCTATTCAATTTTATCAAGTCAATAAATGTCAAAGAATTTTCAATTTTGTTCAAAAGTTTTGAATAACTATGAATGTCATAGTGAAACGTCAATTTATTAATTAAATCGAGTTTTTTAAGATTCAACCAGCCTGTTATTGCTAATAATTATCAAGAGATTATATATATATATATATATATATATATATATATATATATATATATATATATATATATATATATATATATATATATATATAATCAAGTACTAGGACATTTATTTCAAACAAACCTCCTAGCGGAGCTGGTTATACGAGTTCACGAAACATCGAAATGCCTCCATATACCTTGGACGGTGTATGTTAGAAACATTAAGTTGTTTATCACAATCAATGGAAATGATAGACAGTCTGTTTCGCCCTTATTTGGGGCTCATCAGTATCATCCATCCATCGAAAGTGATAACCAACCAAATATTTCTAACGGCCTTATATTTTCCTTTCAAGTGAATATATGGCATATAAATATGACACAGCGCCACCAGTCGGAAACAAATGAACCACATCTTACTGATAGATGAAAACATTTCGGCAACGCGAACTCGTACGTCCTGACACCCGAAGGTGGTTACTATATTCGCTAAGCAAGAGTAAAGTTGCCACATCAAATCGATGTAATGCAACATTTACACACCGCAAGTAACAGCGCTCCGATTTTATCCTTTAAACAGGCAGCAAATGAATAGAAAACAGAATTCTTCGTGTTATCGAAACACGTTCGTGGCAATAAAATCAAGTACTAGGACATTTATTTGAAACTAATCAAACAAACCTCCTAGCGGAGTTGGTTATACGAATTCACGAAACATCGAAATGCCTCCATATACCTTGGACGGTGTATGTTAGAAACATTAAGTTGTTTATCACAATCAATGTAAATGATAGACAGTCTGTTTCGCCCTTATTTGGGGCTCATCAGTATCATTTCCATTGATTGTGATAATTTGTATATATATATATATATATATAGGTATACGAATAAATAATATTCGTCAAATGCTTAATGTGCATCAATTGGCAAAATGTTTAATTGAATAATGGCAGGATTTGTCGTTTGGATGATACTGTCACTATTTCAGTTACTTAAAAACGCAAATAACGACTAAATAGAGAATTATTAGTCATTGCACGGAAATGTTCAGTGACCTATTCGATTACAATCAAGGAAATAATGTGCGGTGATTAGACCGAATAACCTACATAATAGGAAATAATGGGAATGTATTTATTATTCATGTTCTTCACTCGGTATGTTTCAGATTTAGAAGAAGTCCACAACATTCTTCGCTTTATTCAAATTATGACAATGAAGGATTAGTATCGATTTTCAAAATAATATTTCAAATAAGTTACGAAGAAAATTTTTCCACGGCGCTATATATATATATATATATATATATATATATATATATATATATATATATATATATATATATATATATATATATATATATATATATATATATATATATATATAAATATATATAAGGGCCACTTCTCTATGACTATTGTCACCACTAATTCAATGGGATGTTTATAAATAAGGAAACTACGTCCAAAGATATCAATATATAGTTGTCAGGGAATACTGTTCCTCTTATCAATTCATCAAATTGAAAACTATCTTTAACATTATATTTATTATGATTATCAAAAGCTGTTTTCAGTATTCCAGATAAAAACTTGGATATGTTATAAGTGGTGGAATTTATAGAACTGACTATTGGACGAAGTGGAGTACCTTCTTTATGGATCTTTGAAATGAAAACAGCTTTTGATAATCATAATAAATATAATGTTAAAGATAGTTTTCAATTTTTTGAATTGATAAGAGGAACAGTATTACGTGACAACTATATGTTGATATCTTTGGACGTAGTTTCCTTATTTACTAACATCCCTCTTGAATTAGTGGTGACAATAGTCATAGAGAAGTGGCCCTTAATCTCAGAACATACTTCCATATGCCGAGAAAATTTTGTTCTTTTGTTGAAATTCATTTTCAAGAACACATTTTTTAGTTTTAATGGCACCTTTTATGAACAAATTTGTGGAACCCCTATGGGTTCTCCTATTAGTCCTATTTCAGCGAATATAGTACTGGATTACTTATTGGAGAAGGTAGTTGAACAACTCCCCTTTGAAGTTCCATTCATGTATAAGTATGTAGATGACCTTATTTGTTCAGTTCCATCTAGTGAGGTTCAGACAACTTTAGATATTTTTAACACGTTTAATGAACATTTGAAGTTTACCATTGAAGAGGAGAATGATTGTAGTATTCCGTTTCTTGACACTAAGGTAATTCGCACTGACAATAATGTGATTGTTTTGGATTGGTACTCGAAACCTACGTCATCAGGAAGATTTCTTAAATACTATTCCAACCACCCAAAAAAACAGAAAATTAATACTGTGTTGGCAATGATGAATAGGATTACCTTTATAAGTAATAAAAAATTTTTGAGGACAAATCTAGAAAAACTATATAGGATTTTTGTTAACAATGGTTATCCGGGGCACCTTCTGAGAAAACTTCTTTTCAATTCTAGTGTTTATAATGAAGCTTTGGATAAAAAGAACCGTCCTGTAACAACTTATAAGAAGCTCCTCTTCATTCCGTATCTTACGCAATCGTTGATATCGATTTTCAAATAGCTTACTAATGTAAACTTTGCTAGGTATAATTTGCTACGAGTGTCTGATGTTTTCTCAAAGATTAAGGATGAAACACCGCTTCTTTTCCGTACTAACATTATTTATAAAGTATCGTGTAATGATTGCGAAGGATGTTATATAGGACAGACCCAACAATGGTTAAGACAAAGAATCACCCAACACAAAAGTAACTGCAAAACAAAAAAAGATTCTTCTATGAATCCGTCTTACAGGTATAAACATAGAAGATCTTTTGATATAAGCAATTACCGTATGCGATATTTAATTAATATGCATTAGTTATTTATATTCAATGATTAAATACTCTAGTCAATTACTACTTCATCATAACTGATTATTATTCACTTTCCAGCAATTACTGAATATTATTTCAAAAACATGAATCCTCCACGTCATAAATATGCAGCGGAATAAAATTTGATCATCGAAAATGGATGAGTTCACATTTTTATGATTCACGGTATAACTACAGCGTTCTTCTGTATATTATTATGTCACAAACCTCTTTGTTACACAGTAATGTTTCGTCAATTCGGAAACAAAGTTAAATAGAAAAAATCCGGACACCTTACTGCGTAGCACTAGGAATGATAAAACCCCTCGGCGCACGTGCATGTCGTAATGCCTGATAAGTCTATCGCAGATCATTTTTCCTCATGGTGACTGTATCGGGAAATGTATAGTATTTGATATATAATCAAAAATTTGAGTGAAATTCATGATTTTCACTAATTTTTTTATTTCTAGGTGGCGCCACGTCAATATTTTTTGAATGTATTATATAAATTAAAAAACTACATAGTAGATGCTATTTTATTCCATTATTGTAAAAATCGGTTTAGGTTCAAGATTTATAGATAGCACCCAATGTCTATGGACAAAAAAATCTAAAAAACGCTATAATTTTTTTATTCTTCGTGGGGAAAAATTTTTGAAAACACTTTTCTTATGAAATCATATGTGTTTTATCGATATCCGTTGGAATTTTTAAAATCGGTCCAGATACTAACTTTTTGTCGTGAGACTATAACCCCTTAGCTTCGCCTCGGGGTAAAAATCGGCCAAGTTCGAGTCGGACTCGCGCTCGAAGGGTTCCGTACCATTGACTTTGCCCCCTTTAATATTTATTTTATTTTATTATTTATTATTAAAGTGATTATATAACTCATGTATGAATAAGCCAATAGAATCCGTGAATTTTGCATAACGACGTAGTATAGATAAGTGAATATACCCTTGACGACGTGATATAATCGTTTTGGTGTTTCGCCTCGTGTCAAAATGTATATATATTTTGATATTCACGGTGTTTTGACGTTTGTCAAAAAAAATTAATATTTTTTATTCGTTATATAATCGTAACGAATACCACTCGAGCAATCGAAAATAATCGATTATACTGACCTCGTCACTCGGCGTATTTTTTTAAAACACCACTCGAGCTACGCTCTCGTGGTGTTTCGCAAAATACGTCTCGTGACTCGGTGGTATAATCGATTATTTTCGATGCTCTTGTGATATTATTACTGATTATATAAGTCATGTGTGAATGAGCCAATAGAATCCGTGAATTTTGCCTAACGACTGCGTATAGATAAGTGAATATACCCTTGACGACGTGATATAATCGTTTTGGTGTTTCGCCTCGTGTCAAAATGTATATATATTTTCATATTCACGGTGTTTTGACGTTTGTCAAAAAAAATTAATATTTTTTATTCGTTATATAATCGTAACGAATACCACTCGAGCAATCGAAAATAATCGATTATACTGACCTCGTCACTCGGCGTATTTTTTTAAAACACCACTCGAGCTACGCTCTCGTGGTGTTTCGCAAAATACGTCTCGTGACTCGGTAGTATAATCGATTATTTTCGATGCTCTTGTGATATTATTACTGATTATATAAGTCATGTGTGAATGAGCCAATAGAATCCGCGAATTTTGCCTAACGACTGCGTATAGATAAGTGAATATACCCTTGACGACGTGATATAATCGTTTTGGTGTTTCGCCTCGTGTCAAAATGTATATATATTTTCATATTCACGGTGTTTTGACGTTTGTCAAAAAAAATTAATATTTTTTATTCGTTATATAATCGTATAATTGTTTCGCAAAATACGTCTCGTGACTCGGTAGTATAATCGATTATTTTCGATGCTCTTGTGATATTATTACTGAATATACAATTAAATATTTTGTGAATATTTCAAGTGACTACCTGTTACCTTTCATTGATATCGAGCAAAAATAGGCAAAAAATGGCGTTTTTTGTATGGGACCCCCCCTCAAATATTTATTTTATTTTAATTTTATTATTTTTTATTAAAGTAAAAATACAACTGAGTATTTTGTGAATATTATTCAAGTGCCTACCTGTTGTCATTATTGATATCGCGCAAAAAGGGCAAAAAAAAACGCGTTTGTTGTATGGGAGCCCCCTTAAATATTTATTTCATTTGTTTTTAGTATTTGTTGTTGTAGCGGCAACAGAAATACATAATTTGTTAAAATTGTTCAACTGTCTAGCTATCGCGGTTCTTGAAATACAGCCTGGTGACAGACAGACAGGGAAGCCTTAGTAGTAGGGTGTCGTTCTTACCCTTTGGGTACAGAACCCTAAAAACAACGAGGGCGGCAGAGCTCCGTCACTAACGTCGTAGTTGTTGTTCTCTTTTTGGAGGGTGTAAAGAGATGCAAAAAGCTCGAATTTTTTTTTGTCCCTGTAACTGAAGTTAGAGTTGCGTAGAAATGCGCAATGCTCAGACACCCTTTAAAACTTGAAATTTAAACATAAAAAGTGCGGGGTAAAATAAAGGCGGAAACGCATTATTGAAACGTGATACAACCCGACAAAACGCGACGCGTGTTGAATAAAATCAAATCCTAGTAATTTCTATGACCAGAATCACACTATGAACACCCGACGACACGCGATACAGGCACATGCTACCTGATCTAGTCGACGTGTTAGGCGCTGTATGTTTCTAGGTAAGAACCGGATATCTACGTAAAATAATTTCGTGCCCGTATGGCGGGAACCGTATAAATACGCAGGGAATTTAAGTGCATTTACTGCGGGGACCGACTAAATACAATATGCTCTGCGTAATTTGGGTTGCCTATAGAATTTTTTCTTCCCATATTTTTCGAACGATGTTTTAAAATCGACATCGCTTCACTGCGGGAACCGTATACATCAGCGCTTTTTTATCAGGATGGTACTTACTTGTTTTATGTTTCATCGTGCACTAATTTATTCCTAATTGTTTTCGTCGATCGTAGTATTTTCTTCGATTCCAAATTCCAGATCAATCGGGCTCATATATATATATATATATATATATATATATATATATATATATATATATATATATATATATATATATATATATATATATATATATATATATATATATATATATATATATATATATATATATATATATATATATATATATATATATATATATATATATATATATATATATATATATATATATATATATATATATATATATATATATATATATATATATATATATATATATATATATATATATAATATATATATATATATATATATATATATATATATATATATATATATATATATATAACATAAGTTTTCCGTAAAATATTTCTCAAAAATAATTGTAACTAAATCCATAATTTTAACATATTTTCAACCTAGAGATTGATGACCAATATTACAAATCCATACAATGAAAAATGTTATTTTGAGTTTATACTTTTATTAATTTTATTATGTAAATAAAAATAAATTTTTAATTGTTATTTTTTTGGAGACGGTTCTGGATACAATATATCGACACACCGCGGGAACCGTAATTATACGCGATCTTACTTTGCATTTAACTGCGGCAACCGTGTTAATCAGCACTAACTCAAAACAGCCGCACAGCGGGCACAAATTTTCAAATCACTAGCCGCAGTGAAAGGGTTAATCAGCAGAAGGTGTGGTGTTGCGTAAACCCACAAAACGAACGAAAAAAAGGGAAATCTCTAGATTAAAACGGCGACGGAGAAGAAAAATAGATAAAACCCCTAAGGTGCACTTCATCAATAATAAATTTACTTAAGAAATTTCAACCTTCTAACTCAATCTGGAAGGGTCATGAAGAGCACAAATCTTCAAACGCCAAAAAAAAAGGAAATCTCCCTTAAAAATGGCGAGGGTGCAAAAAAAGATTTATATCGTCCAAAGGCACTTCTTTAGGATCAACTCAATCAACGCACAAATTTTCAAACATCTAAAACTTAATTTGGAGGGTGTTCATGAAGGCTAAAATCCTGCAAAAATAGTTTTTTTTTAGTTCCATGCACCCTCAAAATGTTACTGGGAGTCTGAATTTGAATATGCCAAAATTTTGACTGAATTTACCCCAATTTTGAAAGTTTTGTTCAGCATCAAAAAATAACAGCCCATTTGGCCTGACGGCAGCCGCCAGAGATTTCAATATGTAGCGGGAAAAAAGAATATACATATACATATACATATACATATACATATACATATACATATACATATACATATACATATGAGGCGTTTAGATGCAAAAGTCACTCTTTGCCGAAAAATTGAAAATTGACCTAATCATAGTTTTATTAAAATGTTTTCGAAAGGAATCCAACGGCGAACTCGGATTGCAGCAAAAGTCACTCTTTTATATGATAAACCTGCTCTAAAAATAACAGTTCCTTGCAAAACTCTCTCTTTGTGTCTGTCATTGATTTTATGAATTATCTCAAAGTCAGTTTAGAAGCAAAGAGTGACTTTTGCATCTAAGCGCCTCATATATATATATATATATATATATATATATTATATATAAAAATTTAGAAATTAATGTTTAGTATGGTATTTACAATTTTTGATTTCAAACTTAATTTCTGTAATTCTTATGATGGTGATATTTACATACAACCTCGTTAATTGTTATAATTTTGTTTCAATGTTTAATTTTTTGACATTGTATATTTATATTGTTGAGTCCTGAGGAAGGATATAAATCATTATCCGAAATATAGAAATTTTTTTTTTTTATTATAGTGAGGCCTCCACTCTAGTATTTGATTGACAAATTGGTTATGTATTCACATTAGGGCCTCTTTTTAAATTTTGCCGAGATCTGACATTTTTCTAAATTTAATTTACACGGAAACACTCCATTTTCATATTATTATTATTGTATATATATATATATATATATATATATATATATATATATATATATATATATATATATATATATATATATATATATATATATATATATATATATATATATATATATATATATATATATATATATATATATATATATATATATACGCAGGCGGTTTTTTTTTAGCTGATCCCACTATAGCTA
The DNA here is from genome assembly GCA_030704885.1 of Cynegetis impunctata. NCBI lineage: Eukaryota > Metazoa > Arthropoda > Insecta > Coleoptera > Coccinellidae > Cynegetis > Cynegetis impunctata. The sequence continues at coordinate 567,935 of JARQZK010001479.1, read as the reverse complement.
TCTCGGAAACGGAGAGACCTACAAGGTCGGTTAAATTAGATAAAAGTTTCCAATTTTAGGGAGCAATAATAAGCCTTTTTCAGATCTTAATATCAATGTTTGTTTTTGAGTTATTCGCCAAAAACTAAAATAGTCGAATTTCATTTTTTGGCTCTTCCGCCTCCATTTCGAATGGCATTAAAAAAAAAGTCAGAGGAGTTTCAATAATGTTTAATATTCTTTATAAACTGATATGAACCATTTTTCAATGCGACGTTTCGTTCATTAGGTTCCATCATCAATTTTATTTTTTCAAATATGGGCCCCTACATTTTTTCAACAATTTTGGTAGCCACTGTTGTAACAAATTCAGCTATTAATTACAATACATGTATTTCTTGACGTTTTTCTCCGACAAAACATCATCAATATTTGGTCGAACAATTTCCGTTAGTGTAGTCTGAAAAAGGTAGAAACCAAAATTTTAAAACTCAAAGATACTCCATACATCTTTTGAAATTTTGAACGTGCCACTGCATTCCAGGGTTTTTGTATGAATATGAAAGAACTGTTCAAAAGCCAACATTTATGGAGCATAAATGTTTGTTTATGATGTCTTCTGGCAAATAGAAATCTTGGAGAAAAAATTCTGAGAGTACTGAAATGAATTTATTGTTTCAAAGTAGGCCATGAATTAACAGAATAACAAAATGTCAAATCTATTTACAAGTACATAAATAATTATTTGATTCCTGTGAATTTGTGAGGTGAAAACCATGAATTCTCAAAATGACGAGAAAGTTGATTTGCTTTTCGTATACGCGAAATGTTCGAGAAATGCTACTAGGTCTGTAGCTATGTATAGGGAATTGTACCCCGAGAAGTATCAGCCATCCGAAAGATATTTCAACGCATTGAGAGGACTTTACGGAATCAGGGTTCATTAGAAAAACCCTTGAGTAAGAGCTGTACAGTAACAGAAGTGGCGATACTGAAATTGACGCTTTTTCATTCGATTGTAATTAATAGCTGAATCTGTTACAACAATGGCTACTAAAATTGATGAAAAAATCTAGAGGTCCATATTTAAAAAAATAAAGCTGATGATGGAACCTAAAGAACGAAACGTCGCATTGAAATTTTCTTCATATCAGATTATAACGAGTATGAAACATTATTGAAACTCTCCTGACTTTTTCTTATATCATTCGAAATGGAGGCGGTAGAGCCAACGAAATTCGACTATTTTAGTTTTTGGCGAATATCTCAAAAACAAACATTGATATTCAAGATCTGAAAAAGGCTTATTATTGCTCCCTAAAATTTGAAACTTTTATCTAATTTAACCGACCTTGTAGGTCCCTCCGTTTCCGAAATATCTATAGTGGGATCAGCTAAAAAAAACGGCCTGTATATATATATATATATATATATATATATATAGAAAGTTCTACTGGTAAATGACCCAACTTTTCCTAGATAACATTAACAATGTGAAAATATTTTTCCATTGTCAATTGATCACTAAAGGTAGACCGATAACGACAGAAGTATTTTCATATCGTATAACATTTATGAATATAAATATGAATTCCTTATAACGGAATCCTTTATAACCACCAAACCACGCTAGACAAACGATAAGCGAGTTTAGAAAAAGTTTAATTTCCTTCATCGATTCAATATCGCAATATCTATTATGAGGTCAAAAGTTTGAAAATAGTTTCAACTGCATTATAAATCATCCAGTTTAGATTTATTCTGCTCAAATCATTCAAGGAAAACGAACGTCAACCAGTGACACAATTAAACGCAATAAATATGAAACTGCGAAAAACTAATTTAATGAGTGTTCTATTATTTGTGAAACGAATTCTGATGTGAATAACCTTGGGCCATTGTGAATGAAAAAAAGTCTATAATTAAGTTCTTTTGCTAATCGTTACTTTCACTTGTATAAAAATTTTAATTTGGGTAGCATGAAAGTATTTTCACCAATTTGACGATTTAGAGGCGTGTTCATTCTATATTTTGAACGAAACTCAATAATGATTACAAAAGTGAGTTATGTATATCTCTATAAAGTATAGCAAGTTTTTAATTTTTTTTTCAACATTCTGTTGGGGAAAATAGACTTCTTCTTAGCTAGGTATACTTTCTGCGTGTTCGGAAAAATGCCAAAGGACGCTTGCGGACAATGGAAATACTCTACTTATAGCTCGACATTTAGGTACCTAATTATAATAACCATAACTCAATTAAATGTTCTACAATAGACATAAACTACTAATTTGCATATATTTGATAGACTGAAAATCGAGTTTTCTGCACGACTTGTTTACATAAATGGAGTATTGAATTTCTCATGCTGAAACTGAATGTCAATCTAACCTATCTAATTTGTGACCAGTCATTCGAAAAATAATACTTTACTGTGCTATACTGATTATTCTGAGACATTGATATCAACTTCATTAAAAAAAAATACGGTACTTAACGCAAATATTTTGAAATAGCTATCCTTTGAATAATTATTCATTTTCCAACAATAACATTCTTTATCCCAAAAACTAATCATAGAATGCAGTGGAAAGAATAGACCGTTCTTTTCAACCATTCAAATTTTTAAATATAAGAAATTTGTTGAACTGAAATTATGAATTTTTATGAAATCATTGAAAAAGCCTACTTTAACCCTAAATTCATTAGAATCCTCAATTTATTTCACAAACGTAATTAAAAGATACTTACAGTTATATGGAATAATCAAATAAATAAATAAACTATTAGTCAACAGAAATAAAACTTATTATGAAAGAAATTGTTCCCAATCAATACGGCAACGATTTACTTATTTAAAAAAATACGTGTTTATTTCATTAAAATTATGTGAAACAAATATATCATTAACCCTGAAATTGATTTATAGTTATCAAAAAACCTCAATTCATCTCAAATATCTGTGTATCAAACTTCCACCTTATACAAAACTTTTCTTAATCCGAAATTCTCATCAATAGAATAGTCTAACTTTTGCAGGAACAAGATTAGCTGGGTACTCCCATAAAATGATTTTATAATTGTTCATTAACCTTCTAGTAATGTTTTCCACCGATTTACAATCATTATTTCAAGTGAAATATAAAATAATTATTTTTTTTTTCAAAGCAACAATCATCTTTTCATATGCACATACTATGAGCATATAATATATTTGCCATATTATATTTTTATCCCATTGGAAAGTCTGCAGTTGAAATAATTAATATGGAACACTAGGGATATATTTGAATCTTTCAGTAGATCAAATGAAACAAACTTAAAAGGGATCATAGAATTCTGAACGAATAAGAATAATATAATCAGAAATGGCCATATCACAATTTTTTATTATTAGAATAAAGAGAGTGTCAAGTATAATTTTGAATTAACGCCTTTTGAAAAATTTATCAAAAAGAACATATGCAAAACAAAATATAAAATATGCATATCTGTGATGTAGCTTAGGATACGTTCTATGATCAATTAAAAATAATTACTCATTACTGATCTGAAATCAATATTACAATTTAATAGTACTCAAAATTGCTAAGAGTACAAACACAAATAATTTAAAGAATACAGAACTGATATACCTTTAAGCACATCTAATCATGATAAAGTAACTTCTTCATACCATCACCAATGAGAAATGGAGAAGAAAATGTTAAAATTTATGGTATAATTACACTGATAAAATGGGAAGTAAGAGTAACTGGCAATAATTCAAAGCTTCACTATAAATAAAAGATACTTCCAACAAAATTATTAAATATGTAATTAACTAAGAAAAAATATACATCTTAATTTACTAAAAGCTTTGAAATTGCAATTTAAATTCCATACTACGGCTAGTACAGAAATGGACCAACTAAATATGATTATGACTATACAAGTAATCGACTTTATTTGTTTAACCTTGCAGTTAATTTTAAGAAATAGAAATTTGGATTATTCTCAAAATGGATAGAACACATTATTATATTAATACTCCAAAAAATATAACATTTCTATTCTACAGGAAAACGAAATCCACTCATTTAACTGGGTTATAAGTACACTATATCATATTATGTCTATATTTTATGTTATATTCATATAAAAAATAAAAAATGCAATTTTTTTTATTATGAGTAACTCTTGAATTAAGAGTGTAAGATTCTCATATGCGGAACTAATACCAAGCTTGGATTTATTATGTCCTATTTTAATGACATTAAAATATTCTGAATAGACAATAAGACTAACCTCATTTAAACAAGTGGAACATAATATCAACAATTGATATGCTGAAAATGCTTACTTCATTTCTCCATCCTCTGAGAGTAACAAACTTCTTCTGAGCACGTAACTGCCTCAACACTTCATCCACTTTATTAGTTCTTTCTTCATAATTTCTGAAAGCTGGATTCAGTTCCACATAACCTGATGTTACATTGAATACCTACAGAATAACCTTCACTTAGCATATTCATTAGGAAGCATCACTGGAGTCAAAAATACCTCAGGAAAATTCAGTAACTGCTGCAAAACATCGGGGCGAACTAAACCCAATTGAATTCCTTCGACAATAAATGGTCTACACTCTCCTGTAGCTAATCCTAAAATTACAAAATATTGGCTTTTTTGTATTAGACAAGTTTTAGGGTGGGTGACTTTCAGATCAATATTGCCATTAACGATGCTTCGAGTCTAGTACACAAAAATAACAACTTCTAGACTCTCCGATTCGTAATAGATTTTAGAACGTGAATTTACGTACCTGACAAGTAAAAACAATTAAATTTCTGTGCCAGCAATAACAATTTGGACATATTTGTTACTCCAGCCTGACGAGTCCGATGACACTGACACTGACATTTTAATTTTTACATTGCGCCGTCGCTGAATTACCAACTTGCGCAGACTCCCGAAATATTTTGCTATTAAATTGCGTCGTCCGTTTAATCCAAATTAAGTACTTCCGCTTTGGAATTGGATATATTTAATTACTTGTACTATTATATTTTCTTTAAGTATATGCCTACGCAATTATAACGTCGGATACACACTGAATTATAACTGAATATGTTTTCATGTTTTTATGACTCAAAAGAGAATATTGCCTCAAGGCATTGTTGTCAGATTAGTTTTTAGTCAGGAGATTAGATATTAATGAAGCTAACATTCCAAAGAAACTATGATTCTCAAAATATTTCCAATTCGCCTCTATCTACAGATTGTCATATATAAACCAAAATTGAAGTTGATTGCAGTACCTAGTACATATAAAAACATACTCCATGAATTTAATTTTAAAAAGTCAATGTTAGAAACTGAAGAATTTCCATCGTGCTCAAATAAACAAAACATAAATGGTAAAAATAATCAAACTGGATAAAAATGAAACGAAAATGAACAAATGTCAAACGTACTCAGTAACAATTGATATTCTCTTTTAGATCTAGAGTAGAGTATAGATTGAAATTGGAAACAGACAATTCAGTTGTAGTCGATTTTCAAAAGTTGTTCAAACTGCCTTTCGTATTCAGGGTTGAAAATACTCGAAAATATTCAATTCAATATCGGCTTATAGGATAAAATTGTATGTTTTTCATTTCGTTTTTTTATATGGACACAATATTTGTTCTTGGAATATATAACCTATTTCATTTTTGAGCAAAGAATTTGGATTTATGCAGAAATCAATATGCAGAGTTATACCTCGTTCTACTTTGAGAAAAAAACATATTACATTCAAAATTGCTACGTTGATGTGCTGTAACTATGAAAACCTATCGATTTTTATTTTCTTTTGCACTTTTTCAGAGCTTCTGTCTGAGATCACTAATACTCTGTTCTAGTGTAGCGAATCCAATACGCTGTGGCTGTACGCTTCACTTTGGACAAACTTGACATCAGCAGAGTAGACATCTATCCATCCAATAAATCTAACCAAACATTCTGCTGTCTTGTTGTCTATGAAATGTCAAAGAAACGTAAATTGAGTTGGTGTTGACGTGTAAAGGAGCAAAATTTCGAAAATTGTTTAATCAAAAGTTCAGCTCTTTAAATATGGGCTCATTCAAGAGGGACAAAAAAGAGGAGGAAGATGGTAACTTACTTCTCACTGCCGTTTTCAATAATTATGTTGATGTCCATATTTTCAGGTGGTGGAAACCCTTTTCAGAATGTTGAAAAAACTACAGTCCTGCAAGAAGCAAGGGCTTTTAATGATACAACTCTGAATCCTCGAAAATGTACCCATATCCTCACGAAATTATTGTATTTGCTCAACCAGGTAATTCACAGTTTGTCTCAAATATAGTATTAAATAGTAGCATCAAACCATTTTATTAATTTCTAGGGTGAACAACTTGGTACTAAAGAAGCAACTGATGTATTCTTCGCAATGACAAAATTATTTCAGTCAAAGGATGTAATACTTCGACGTTTAGTATACCTTGGTATTAAAGAGCTCAGCTCAGTTGCAGATGATGTAATTATTGTTACCTCAAGTTTAACTAAAGATATGACCGGCAAAGAAGATTTGTATAGAGCTGCTGCTATCCGTGCCTTATGTAGCATTACGGATGGTGCTATGTTACAGGCTATTGAACGATATATGAAGCAAGCTATAGTTGATAGAAACTCTGCTGTCAGTTCTGCAGCTTTAGTGAGCTCTCTGCATTTGACAAAGATAGCTCCAGAAGTTGTTAAAAGATGGGTGAATGAAGCTCAGGAAGCTGTGAATAGTGATAAGTAAGTTCATATTATAGAACATATACCAAGAAAATAAATTTATAATTTTAGCATTATGGTACAGTATCATGCTCTAGGTCTATTATATCATATACGTAAATCAGATCGACTGGCGGTTACCAAACTAGTTGCAAAACTGACTCGTATGAGTCTAAAGTCTCCCTATGCTGTCTGCATGTTGGTAAGTTCAATGCTCTGAATGTTCTGTAAATATTCATTGAATTTTGGTATTTTAATGAGTCCTGAATTAGTGAAGAAATATAATGAAAATAAATTCAAGTTAATAGATTTGAAATAAAAAAGAATTTTATCAATGTTCAGAATTAATTTTCTTATTGATTTTATTACTAAGGAAATAATTCTAAAAAAAGATGCAGTAAAACATTGACTAGCTGTATAATTACCCACAAAATGTCCACTAGTAGTTAAATAGTTCTAATAATGATAAACTCAAGTGCCTTATATACTTGGAATATAAATTGAGTTAATATTACTTACAAAATACAAAGTCTACCATGGAGTAGATGGCTCTCTAAACTGTGAGTTTAGATGTAGTTAGAGTAAATTGAAAGTGTGACAAACTCTTCCATTCCAGTAGACTTATTATTACTTATTTGTTTTGGATTATTTTGTTTTCTTTAAATGAAAATTCAACCTACGAGTTGATACAACTAACCTCAGGTAATCTGTTAAGGTAAGTTGGGGTAAGTGGGCCATAGATTTTCAACTTTTTTTCAAATTCCACTTTTACAAGATTATAACTACACCAATATGTAAGATATTAATTATTGTTGATAATACATTTGAACAAGTGCAATATGCAAAGTGTGTTAAGGTAATGATATAGCTAATTACTTGATAAAGAAGTATTTTTTCAATTTTTTATTTTTTTGGTTACAAGTGGACCCAGTTCCCCTGAAAATTGGGGTAACTGGACCACTCTGATGTATTTCTCTCAGAAAGCAATGGAATATATAACAGGGTAACTGGGCCCAGTCTTTGTATACCTTACAATCTCAGGAAAATTTTGACTCCCATTAAAAAAAATGTTTTCAACCCTTTTTTGACTTTGTAAGATGGATTGTTGCCAACCGAAGAAAATGAAGGTTGAAATAAAATTGAATACATTGTTTGAATAATGAAAAATAATGTATTTTTATAAGTATTATACAAATATATGCAATTTGAATTGTGTTGCCTTTTTCAAGCCGCATTTGATATCAACTAGGACATACTTTCCTGTCTTAATGTTTTCTTCGAAAACTGCTGTTTCCAATTCCACTTGGTCAATACGTTCTGTTTCATATTCGTCACATAAGTCATGAGATCTATAGCTTCATCATCTGTATAAATAAGTTGAAATGATGTATCATTTTCACTGATCTCCATGTCATTTTAAGTTTTTATTTTCTTTTTCCGTTTTTCAATTTTTCTAGTGTTAGAAAAATTTTCTTTTTCCTTGACATCTTTCTCAAGTGTTATCTTTTTTGTTTTTAGGCTATTCTTCTTCTTCAGAAGTTTTTCCTCTAATTTCTTACTTTTTTCTTGTAGAGCCAACTCTTCTTTTCTCTTGTCTTCCTCTCTTTTTTCTACATACTCAGAGTACAGGGTGACTGGGCCCAGTTTCCCTGAAGGTATGGTCCAGTTGCCCCAATCCACTAAATCAACTGGGGCAACTGGGTCATAACCCCCTAAGCCCAAAAAAGTGCAGTATATGCAAAAAAAACCTTACAGGTGGTTACATGAACATTAGCTTAGCTAAATGCATTGACATTTTATTCTTAAAACAAAAAAATTAACTTAACAAAAATTATTGACTCCGTCCATGCACTGTGTTGTTGGAGAAGTAAAACAAGGTCAACATTTAGAGCAGAAAATAAAATACTTCTTACCAGGCTAGACACAAAATGGCTGTTGTTTTAGTGACTTCTGTATACCAGTGTTGACACAACAGAGAGAAATTTCCTTGTGACAAGTAAAAAAAAATCTGGTGAGGGATGGCCCAGTTACCCCATGGCCCCAGTTACCCCAACTTACCTTATAAAATTATTGGAATGAGTGAATGATCTTTCAATTTATAAGAAATGAGTAATAACATCAAACTGTTACTTTTAGATTCGAATTACTGCTAAACTTCTAGAAGAAGAAGATTCTGGAAATGATTCTCCACTTTTTGAATTTATAGAATCATGTCTAAGGCACAAATCAGAAATGGTAGTGTATGAGGCTGCCCACGCAATAGTCAATTTGAAGCGTACAACTAACAGAGAACTTGCTCCTGCAATAACTGTTCTTCAAATCAATTGTGGGTCTCCTAAACCTACTGTGAGGTTTGCTGCTGTGAGAACATTGAACCAAGTGGCAATTACACACCCATCTGCAGTTACAGCATGTAACATGGATTTAGAAAACTTGATTACTGACTCAAATCGGTCTATAGCTACTCTTGCTATTACCACTCTTCTGAAAACAGGTGAAAATTTGTTGTGCACTTTTAATTATCTTAAAATAATAATATTTTAAATTTCTAAGTCGTGTTCTATCACAAATTCAATATATTCATCAGTTTTTAATAAGAAACCGTAAAGACAATGAGATGATGAATGTTAAAACACTACTTTTTAGTTCATATAATGCTCTGGCTTATGTGTATCAATTTACTTAATAGAAAAAAAGAGTGCTTATCCTTATTTATGTTTGTTTGATGTGAGTACAGTGGCGTAGATAGCTTTTTGCGATGGGGGGGATATGACTTAGTGCAAAATTTCATAAGTTTTTCTTCTAAAGTTCTATTCTTGTTGATAAAAATAATCTTTCATGTAGATAGTACAAAATAAGCAGAAAAATTAAATTAAATTGCAAAAAATACAAATTATTCAAAATGGAAAAAATTTATCAAGAATTAGTGAAAAATTGAATTATATTAAATTCGATATATAAATCATTGAACATATTCTTGGGAAAATTAGAAAAGAAAATCTAGGTTTCGGCGTTTCTCGACATTCATGACTTCGTCAGCTGTGATTCTAATGTCACGATGAATTGCCAGAGCAGCCAAACCTTTCAAAAACAAAAAATTAGACAAACATGAGTTTTTAATTTGCAATGAATTTTATATATTCAGAAGGGTCATTACAAGTCCACTTCTTTTATCGTGCTCCTTTGAATCGTTTCTATTCGCTTCAAACGTCGATACCGGCAGCATAGCTAATATTCTGAACAACATATTGATATTCGAAAAAAAAAATTTCTAGGCAATCCTCAAGTTCTATTATTGAATTTTTAGGCTCAACGTCGCCTAGACGAATTAAATATTTCTTCCACACTTTCAAGTTACGAGAACAGCAGGTGTGGCAGTAAGAAATTTTTGATAAAACTCATCAGTTTTGATGAATTTATCAACTGCTTTGTCAATTTCGTATAAATCATGCTTGAAAAACATGGAAAATCTTTCTAATATATTTAGTCTAGTCAAAAAGTGCTTTTTTGTTCAACTTTTTTCAGCAGTCTCGGAAAAATATGAGCAAGGTTTCACCCGATTCGGAATAGCATATAGACGTTTTTTGAGAAAAATAAAAATTCGCTCGTGAAAATTGTGAAAGTAAACAATATACTGAAAAAAAGGGGGTTTGGTTCTTTGCCAATATGTCAAAAATTAATTGAGATTCTTGAAATCTGAAGAAAGATTCGAAAAAAAATTTTCCAAAAAAATACACCCAACTACAGGAACTGTAGGATCAATATTCATAATTTTCTCAGATGGCCGAAAACGGGTAATTTAGTTTGGGCAAGTCACGCCCATTCAGGACACTTCAACAATTATTTTTCCATATTGAATATGAAAATTAAGGAATGAAAAATTTAGACAGTCACTAAATCGGTCAATGAGCAATAATCCAGCGACAATAGCTATTTTTGAATTAGTTATGCAATAGTTAATTAACAATTTTTTGGTACTTGAACATGAAAATTGTAAGTGTGATAACTGTTCACTATGGATCTGAAATTATTTTTCATTCTTGGAGCTATTATTATAAGGCTTCAGAGTAAATCCCCATTGAAAAAATTTCAATTTTTCTGTTTTTTATTGACAATTTACGTCGGTATAGTTTTGCAAAATCAAAATAAATTTTTTTTAATAATTTTAATGATCCGTTTTTTATTATCGGAAGCTACATGGAAATGGTTTTTTCAATATTCATCTCCTATTGTTAATAAATTGTTATAAACAAATGCGTTGTTCATAAGAGAATCAAGAAAAGAAAGTTATGATTAATTAAAGTGCGTAAATTGTTAATAAAAAACTGCAAAATTAAATTTTTTAACAGGAATCTATTCTGCATTTTTTTGAAACTAGCTCCAAGAGGGAAAAAAGTATCAGATCTATAGTTTAACAGTTATTACACTTGCAATGTTCTTGTTCAAGCAGCAACAAACTATTGCATAACCAATTGAAAAATCGCGATAAAAATGTTTTGTCACTGGGTTATTGTTCATTTACCTATCCAGTAAGAACCTGAAATTTTTCATTCCTTAATTTAATATTTAATATAGTTGAACAATGTTTATTGTTAAAGTGTCCCGAATGGGCGCTACTTTCGCAAGCCAAACTACCCGTTATCGGCCGTATTTTTACTCTGAGAAAACTATAAATATTAATCCTACAGTTCCGGGACACTTTCTTTTAGAAAATTTCCTCTTTTTATATATGTATTTAGATATCAAAAATATCAATTAGTTTTTGAGATAATTTTTTCTTTCAGTAAATTGATTATAACTTTTACAATTTTCAAGAACGGAACTTAAATTTTTTCAAAAAATATCTTCATGCTCTTTCGAATCGAATGACACCTTGTTCATATTTTTCCGAGACTCGTGAACAAAATTGAACAAAAAAAGCACTTGTTGACTAGACTTTATTCTCATGATTAGTAAATCTTTCTCCAAGTTCAGAAATGGATTGAACGCTATCACAGAAAATTTTTATTTACTTAAAAATGTTATGGAGTAATTAAATTGTCAAAGCCAAAAGTTACTCATATTTTGATACCTACTCTACCTCCAAAAATATTCGAAATATTAAATATTGATTGAAAATATTCTATGTAAACAGAAATTTAATCAGTCATTAGGAACAAAAACCGTGTTTGACATGAAAAATTTTATTTACCAAGGAAGAAGTCAATCAAAACCTCTTCTCAGTTCTTTTCTTTCCAAATTTTATACTACCTATACTATTAAACAAAAGTGCTCGTGTTTTAGATATAATACTACACCATTAAACAAAAGCTCGAGCACTTTTGTTTAATAGTAAGTACAGTATACAATTCATAAAGAGAAGAAGTGCGAGGTGATTTTGGTTGACTTCTTCCTTTCGAAATAAAAATTTTCTATTAGACCCATTTGAACTTTTTTAAACACGTTTTTTGCTCAAAGTGACCGATTATTTATTTATTTATTCAGATAAATCTACAAATCATCATATTTGATGTTAACATAGATGATATTTTTGTAAGGTACAACATAATTTAAAATAATAGATGTGTGAGTTAAAGGTGAGTTGATAGATGTTACTGCGCTGACGACCTATCCATAATATGTTCCCTGAGCTTTTTGGTAAATTTTTTCATATCTTTTTCTTCTTTTATTTGGGTGGGTAGTTCATTGTAGGAGGTAGTAGCCTGGTAGATGGGGGAGTGTAATGCTTTGTTTGTTCTTATCTTCTTCAGTTCGTAGTTTAGGTTGTATCTCGTATAGTGATCATGTACTTCTACCCTTTTTTTGAGCGAAATATTCACTTTCAGTAGTTTGTTTTCTATTTTATGTATCAATTTTGAGTCCTCGATTTTTTTCATTTGTTTAATGTTCGGTAGGTAGACAATGTTATATAATTCTTTTGTGGAAGTTCTGTGAGGCAAGTTGTAAATAGCTTTTAAGGCTCTGTTTTGTAGCCGTTGGACTCTATTCATGTTCGAGACAGATGTATTAGACCATATACTTAACAAGTATCTCAGCAATGAGTGTACATAGGAGTAATATACGTATTTTTTGGCTCTAGTATTTAAATATGGGCTTACTTTTCTGAGTGCACCTATCAATGGTGTAAGTTTCTTAGTGATATTATCAATGTGTTTTGTCCACTCTAGTTTCGTATCTATAGTTAGTCCGAGGTAATTGTAATCATTCAATTCTTTGATTTTTGTTCCGTTTATTGTTAAGTTGAGTTTTGTTCTTTTCATATTTTTCTGGTGAAATAAAAGAGCTGTTGTTTTATCCAGATTTATGATTAATTTATTGCTTTGAAGCCATCTATGAAATTGCATTAGATCTTGGTTTATATTGCTCTGCAGAGTTTCCAAGTTTGGGTTCTCATAATATAGGGCTGTGTCATCTGCAAACATATAATGTTGAGCTTTAACTCCTGATGTTTTCAGGTCTTCTACATACAGGAGATAGAGTAGAGGTCCCATGACGGACCCCTGCGGAACTCCTTTATTTACATTTTGTTCGGAACTTTTTGTTTGGTCTATTTGTATATATTGTTTCCTTTGTTTCAGAAATATTTCAATGAATTTATGAGTTTTTCCGGAAATGCCCATGAGTAAAATTTTTTGCAGTAGAATGTCATGGTCAACGAGGTCAAACGCCTTTTTCAGGTCTACAAAGATGATAATTACATAATTCTTTGAATCTAAGCTGTAGCTTATGTTTTGTATTAAATCTACCGCTGCGCCTAAGGTCGAGCTGTTTTTTTGGAATCCATATTGGTGATTTGAAAATTTTAAGAAGGAGCATATTCTGTCTTTTAGGATTTTTTCAATGATTTTGGAAAATATTGATGTCAGAGCTATTGGCCTATAGTTGCCTGGATTTGTTTTTATCCCTTTTTTATGGATTGGTATTACTTTCGAGATTAAGCATTGTGGTGGTATTTCTCCAGTCCTAAGCACTACATTTATGAGGTTGACAAACTGTGATTTAATTATTGGTAGTAGAAGTTTAATATCAAGTGTTGTAATTCCATCCTTTCCGGGTGCAGTATATAATTTTAAAGATTGCAATATTTTGGTTAATTCTTTTTCGGTGCACTTCTTTATATAAATTGATTTTTCACTTTTGTCGATTTTATCGCTGCAGTATATAATTTGGTTATTTTGTTGCTTCTCTACATTTATGAAGTATTCATTCAATTTGTTGCATATATCTTCGTTTTCTGTATACTCTTTTCCACCGATAATTATTTTGTCAATTGTATTTTTTTTTGGTTCTTGATTATTAATCACTTCCTTAATACAATCCCAGATTTTTTTTGTATTGTTATTTGCATTCAGAAATTTTTCGCTGTAATATTTCTTTTTAGCATATCTTAACTTTATCTTTGCTTGATTTTTCAATAACTGAAATTTTCTTCTTAAGTGTTCATCTTCAATTTTTTTTTTGTGTTTTATATATGCTCTGTCTCTTTCTTTGAATGCTTTTCCTACTTCATCATTAAACCAGTTTTTACCCGTTATCCTTTTGAATGTTTTTGTATATGTGGCCTCAGCTTTCGACTCGATTATAACATCAATAAAATCTTTTAGGTTGGTAATTTTGTTGTCTTCTAATAAATTTATTCTCTGGTTAACAATGTCAGTGAATTTTTTTTTATTCAATAGTTTCTTTGTTATTGTTTTCGAAAATCTTTTATGACTTTCGCTCAAGTTTATTTGTATTATTATTTTTTTGTGATCAGATATAGGTGTATATTGAATGTCTACTTTTCCTGTCATTTTATTTGGTAATATTATATGATCGATGTTGGTTCTCTTTTTTTTGTCACATCTGGTATTTCTATGTTTATTGAGGAATTTATGAAAATGCGATTGGACAGTTTCTTTGTAATTTTCTATGTTTTTGTTTGTATTTTTCAGATTGAGGTTTATGTCCCCAATGATAATATTGTTCTTTCCACTCACTATTTCTTCCAGTTTCTGTAGGAAATCATTCATTTTGTTTTTTTGGGACCTGTATACGGCATATATATTTGTGTGAAAGTCAGTCAATTTAACTCCGATTAAGTTTATATAATTTTTGTACATACTTTCAATTTCTTCTTGCTTCAAGTTAGTTTTGACATATATCGAGCTTCCACCACCTCTAGAGTCTCTACAGTTATGATATCCGGTGTAGCCATCAAATTTGTAGAATTTTGTTTCATTCTGGTACATCCATGTCTCAGTGAAAATGAGTAGGTCGGGATAATGGTTTTCGCGTATGTAGTAATTAATGTTTTCAATTTTGTATTTTTTCTTCAAAGATCTTACATTGAGGTAAAGAATTTTTAGTCGTTTTTGTTTTAGTTTTTTGGAAGAATGTTTTTTGATTCTCTGTTTTTAATTTCATCTAGTTGTTGTTTGTCCTTAATTGTGATTATTCTACTATCATCTGTTTTTCTTAGTTTGATATTTTCTTCGGTGGCCCAAACATATTTATAATTAAATTCTTTTTTCATTTCGCGAACTTGCTTGAACAGCATTTGATTTTCTCTAGTTAGATCGTGATTAAGATATAGGGTTCGATTGTCTTGTAGTCCTAGGTTTTTTGTATTGAGGTTCACATTCCGTTTTGCTATCATTATTTCTTTTTTGTCCTCGTAATTTTTCATTGATACTCTTATTGTTGGTTTTTCATTATTTCCAATGATAGTACATTTATCAATGTCAATGTCAGCTAAATCATTTTTGATCAACTTGAGTGTTTTTAAAACCTGCCCTTTTAATTCGGTAACTTTTATTTCACTAAATCCATTTATGATTATGTTGTTCCTTAAAGTAGATTGTTTTTCATAGTTTTTTCCACTGTTTATTTTTTCGATTTCTTTTCTTATTTGAATATTCTCCTGTTTCAATTCTTGGATGTTCTGTTTTAATTTTTTGACTTCCTGTTTCTGGTTTGTAATAGTGTTCCATATCAGATCGAGTTTTTCTGCAATGTCTTCAAGCGTTATGTTCTTCTTAGCTGCTCGTTTAGTTTTTGCTGGTTCGGATTTTTCTGCTTCCATATCACTATCGTCTTCGGATTCTTCCTCAGTATCTGAGTCCGAGCCTGTATCACTTTCTTGTTCCGATTCCTCTACAGTCGAGCAACTGGTGCAGTGCCATTCCATCTTACCGTCTTTCAATTTTTTCAATTGATCTTTATCCAGAGTTGTACAATCCTCGTGAAAGTATTTACTGCATATGCCGGAGCATGGTATTTTATATTTTGTTTTCGAGATTTGCTTTTTGCAGAATCCACATAACAGATGGTTCACAGTGGTTTTCTTCTTTGTGTTTTTTTTATTGACCATTTTCTTGATTCCTATATAGGAGGAAGACGTTTTCACGTATATTTACTTAAACTTTTATTGATTTTTTAAAAAATTTACACTTGTTTTGTAAGCCGTATTATTAACGCTTCGTTTGAATTTAATTTCACCTTTTCTTGTTCAGTTTACACCGATAAATTCGCAATAACTAAGCGCAATAACTCTACACGTGTTTCACACACAAGTATCATGATGATATATTATTAAACTTACTAATTGAACATTGCATAGAATATGCTCAAAACTGCTAGTTACTGTACCCAAAATTAGAAAAATGATTCAATTTCTTGATTAATTATAATGTTGAAATTATGAGTAGATATTGCACACACAATTGCACAGTCGTCACGAAAACATATCTAGATGATTTTCATGTAATCGCACATACATAATACCAAAAGAGGTTCTAGTGCTTAATAAATTTCATGTATACTTAAATACGTAGATACGAAGACTTTTATTCAATTCTATTATAATTTTCGTAGGCTCATGGGGGGGGGATTGATCCCCCCCTATCTACGCCACTGTGTGAGTACATCATATTTGAAGAAATCTGTCAAAATTTATACTGCACTACTTTAATAAAGAACTAGTACTGTAAAGAGATTATAAAATTTATAAAGAAAAATTACAGTGAAAAAATTACATTAAAATTTGTTTGTCCTTAGAGAAGTTGATAAGTAACAACTAATTTCTTCAGGTGCGGAATCATCAGTTGAAAGACTAATGAAACAGATTGCCAGTTTCGTCTCCGAAATAAGTGATGAATTTAAAGTAGTGGTTGTTGAAGCTATAAGAGCTTTAGCACTTAAATTTCCTAGAAAACATAGTTCTTTGATGAACTTTCTTTCTGCAATGCTGCGAGATGAAGGAGGTCTGGAATATAAAGCGTCTATTGCTGATACAATCATAACAATTATTGAAGATAACCCTGAGGCAAAAGAAACTGGATTGGCTCACCTATGTGAATTCATTGAAGATTGTGAACATACCTCTTTGGCAGTTAGGATCTTGCACTTATTGGGAAAAGAGGGACCCAGAACAAAACTACCCTCCAGGTGGGTTTTACTTATATTATTTGTGTAATTTGATATTTTGTAATTTATTTGTAAGTTTTTGAGATTTTTCTTAATATTGTTGTGTTTATTGGTTTTATAATTTTTTCAATATTTGAGAAAGAAACTTCTATTATATATATATATATATATATATATATATATATATATATATATATATATATATATATATATATATATATATATATATATATATATATATATATATATATATATATATATATATATATATATATATATATATATATATATATATATATATATATATATATATATATAATATATATATATATATATATATATATATATATATATATATATATATATATATATATATATATATATATATATATATACCAGGTGTAAATGAGTGATGGGCCACCCCTTTAACTTTTTAATGGATTCTTCGATTATATTGAAATTTGGGTGGTTTATCTCAGACATAATATTGAGTTTTTCCACATACAAAATCAATATGGCTCACAAAACGATTTAAAAATTCAAATGGAACACCCTGTATATTTTTACATATTTTAATTCTGTGGCTTCAAATACATACATTCCATCTGTCAAATTTTTTTTTCATATTTCGTAAACAGGGTCGGTCTCAGGAGCAAAGGGAACTAATAAGAATAAGATTTTTAATAATTACTTCGTTATTTAGGAATTGGGAAAACTGATATGTGAATCATTTTGAAGGAATTTGAAGGAGCTTTTTGATATACAGGGTGGCCCATGTATGTTTCTATTTAAAAAACTGAGTTTTGGTTTGAAAAAGAATTTAATCGTTAACAAACTTCACGAAAATGAATTTTTTGAAAAATTATTACTTTAGGCGATATTTTAAATCAATTATCTATGATTTAGACGACGTCGCAGCCATCTACGATAGAAAAAAGAAAATGAAAAACAAAATTGAAACGGCGCTACAATTGACATTTGACAGATGGAAAGTATGTATTTGAAGCCTCAGAATTGAAATATGTAAAAATATATAGGGTGTTCCATTAAAATTTTTAATTTTTATATCGTTTTCTGTGAAACCGGAAGTTAGCCATACTGATTTTGTATGTGAAAAAATTCAAAATTATGTCTGAGATAAACCACCCAAATTTCAATAAAATCGAAGAATCCATTAAAAAGAAGTTATAGGGGTGGCCCATCACTCATTTACACCCGGTATATGTATATATATATATATATATATATATATATATATATATATATATATATATATATATATATATATATATATATAGATATATATATATATATATATATATATATATATATATATATATATATATATACATACCGGGCCACCCCTATAACTTCTTTTTAATGGATTCTTCGATTTTATTGAAATGTGGGTGGTATATCTCAGACATAATTTTGAATTTTTTCACATACAAAATCAGTATATATATATATATATATATATATATATATATATATATATATATATATATATATATATATATATATATATATATATATATATATATATATATATATATATTAGACATATGGTTGATAATTTGGTGATTGTAGATACATTCGTTTCATCTATAATCGAGTTATTTTGGAAAATCCAACTGTAAGAGCTGCAGCTGTTTCTGCAATGGCTCAGTTTGGAGCTACATGTCCTGACCTGCTAGAAAATATACTTGTATTATTGGCTCGTTGCCAAATGGATTCAGATGATGAAGTCCGAGATCGAGCCACATATTATAGCAATATTCTAGGAAAACAAGACAAGAGTCTTTACAATAACTATATATTGGATACTCTCCAGGTAAATGATCATATGATTAGCAATAATCTAAATTACTTAAATTATTTAAATACTTAATAATCCGTAAAAATGATCTGGTGTCATTTAATACAAAAGAAATTTGATAAGGCGTTCTTGATCAGTATCTTTGGTACAACTGTTTATAATATAAAATCATCTTTTATAAAAAAAATTTCATGACTTTTCATTTCTCTTTGAACTATATATTTGCCAAAAGCTTTTTGCTTATGTCGCAAATAGCCGCAATTGTCATATATTGACCTCATGTTAGGTTTCAGTTCCATCACTTGAAAGATGCCTCAAGGAATACATTCACGCTGATACTGAAAAGCCATTCGATATCAAATCGGTACCGATCGCTTCAATTCCAGCTCCAGAGGAAAAGGAAACAAAACAAAAATCAGAAGGAATGATTCATTCTGTGGGCCCAATAAGACCAGCACCTGTATCCCGCGAGGAAAATTTCGCCGAAAAGCTATCGGCCATTCCTGGCATTCAAGCAATTGGTCCACTTTTCAAGAGTTCAGATGTTGTGGAACTCACGGAATCAGAAACAGAGTATTATGTTCGATGTATCAAACATTGCTTCAGGTACCATATGGTATTGCAATTTGATTGCTTGAATACACTGAGCGATCAGCTATTGGAAAATGTAAAGGTACAGTTAGACCCAAGCGAGGGTTATACTATTGTTGGAGAAATACCTTGTGACAAATTGCCATATAATGAAACTGGAACCTGCTTTGTCATTCTCAAGTTTCCTGAAAATGATTTGCCTAACACAATTGGAACATTTGGAGCAGTTTTAAAATTTGTTGTGAAAGATTGTGATCCAAATACTGGATTGCCAGACACAGATGAAGGTGAGTAAATTTGTATATTCAAGTTTGTAATGGTGCTTAGAGATTTTTTTTTTTTTTTTGAATTGAAGTAACCTTTACTTGATGGAAATTCATATTAAGAAATAAGAAATCGTTTATTAAAACTTAATGTCCACTATATTTACAATATACAAAAACAGTTTGTAACTAAATCTGATGAAGACACTTTGTTGTCAAAACAATTGTCATTTATTGTAAATATCGTGGAAATTAAGTTTCATTAAACATTTTCTGATTTCTTAGAGATAATGTAAAATAAATCTGTGTTTCAAATTCTCAAGCAATATTTCTAGATTTACATTTTTTGATTTAGTAATAAGTGTGATGAGCCCTATAATGGAAGACACAAATAATTTTGTATACATATATATATATATTTTATTTATTTTATTTATTTAAGAATACAACTAATATTCAACAATTTGTTGTTACTATAGTTGACTTACAATTAAATTTTTAAAATTATGAAATTTACATTTTATTGAACTTCTTATATGGTATGGCATGCTATTGAAAGTTATTAGACTGGCATAGATAGGACTCTTCCTACGACATTCTGTTTTCGTTCTATGTAGGTAATATGAATTGTTTTGCCTTGTTTCGCGGTTGGTAATGCTTTGAACTCTTTGTGATAGACTCTGACTCTTTAAATGGTTGTTTTCTAATTTGAAAATTGATTTACACTGTTGAAACTTAACTAGTTTCTCTATCTTCATATATTGATATATTTCATATAATTCCTTCGTTGGATAATCATATGAAAGATTATGGAGTCGTTTTATTACTTTATTTTGTAATCTCTGTAGTCTATTATGATTGAGTTTTGTTGTGTTGAACCAGATTACCGACAAATAACTGAACACCGATTGGAAGTAGGCATAGTATATATTTTTGCTTGACTGTTTATCAAGATATGGCTTTAAATGCCGAAGCTTTGCCACCAATGGTGAGAGTTTATCCATAATCATGTCCACATGTGAATTCCACGTTAATGAGTCTTCTATGATTAATCCCAAGTATTTTGTTTTTTTCACCTGCCTAAGCGTCTTACCATTAATAACCAATTGTGGATGGATGTTACTATTTCTGGTAGTTCTATTTCTGAATAGGATGTATACTGTTTTTTCTTCATTTATTACTAGTTTGTTAGAAATCAGCCAATCACTAAATTTCTGCATGTCCTCATTGACCATTTCCTCCAAAGATTTCAAATTGTCTGCATTATATATAATTACTGCATCGTCCGCAAACATGAAGAATTTTCCCAGCAATCCTGATTTGGTTATATTTTCTACATATATTAGGTGAAGTAGTGGTCCAAGTACTGTGTCCTGAGGAACTCCAGTTCTGATTTTTTGTTGGTTACTTTTTGTACCCTCAATAACCACATGTTGTCTTCTATCAGTTAGGAAGGACTGAAACAGTTTGAAAGCATTTCCTTGTATTCCTATTTTCTTTAATTTTCTTAGTAGTATAGAGATGTTGATTGTATCGAATGCTTTCTGTAGATCTACGAAAACTCCTATAACTTTTTTTTTATCTTCCAGTTTTTGTAGTATATGTTCGATGACGTCAATCGCTGCACCCTCGGTTGAGCTTCTTTCCTGGAATCCATACTGATGTTTTGATATCTCTAAGAATTTCACTAACCTTTTTTTCATTATTGTTTCAATTATTTTAGCAAATATTGAAGTATTTGATATTGGCCTATAGTTAGCTGGTTCCTCCTTACTTCCCTTTTTAAATACTGGTGTTAATCTTGCGATTTTACATAGACTTGGAAATACTCCACTCTTTATACTCTTATTTATGAGAAGCAACATTTGCTTTTTGATAATAGGATACAGAATTATAAGATCTCTTGTACTTATATTGTCTGGACCTGGCGAGATATTTCTCTTCAATGACATCACTATGCTAGTGAGTTCTTTTTCACTACATCCTCCTACATAGTGTGACTGGTCTTTTTTGATTTCTTCAAATTTTGTTGTATTTTTCTTTATTAATAATTAATAATATATATATATATATATATATATATATATATATATATATATATATATATATATATATATATATATATATATAATTATACTATATTCTTGTTACCATTAATCTGTTTCAGGTTATGATGATGAATATATGCTAGAAGATCTCGAAATTACCCTTGGTGACCAAATACAGAGGGTTAACAAGGTAAGCTGGAACACTGCTTGGGAAGAAGCAGATCAATCCTATATTGAAATGGAGGATACATATTCTCTCAGCTCGATGAATACTTTGGATGAAGCTGTTAAAAATATTATACAATTTCTTGGTCTGCAACCAGCAGAAAGAACAGATAAAGTACCTGAGGGAAAGACCACTCATACTTTACTTCTGGCAGGTATGAAAATTATTTTTAACTAGTTCAAAATTGAGTTTGGAAGTAGGTTATGTAGTTTTAGGCTTGAGTAATAATAAGGACCAATAGTTAAAAATAAATTCCCCAAAATATATTTTTTCTGATTTGGTGTTTTCGAGTTTATCCAATTGCATGTGAAATTGAGTAATTCTCTTCTATTTCATGAATAGTTATAAAGATGTGACATATATGTATTTTATAATATTTTCATATAAGAATAATAAGAAACCATAATATAAATTCTATTTGCAAATTATATTATTTGGTCACGTGGGATTCTGTATTCTGTATTTTTGGGAGTGCAGTCGAGACCACAGCACATAGGCCCCATTGGGCCCTTTGTGTATCCTCCCCGGGAACATCACCAGCCTAGGCTCCCAACCATCCCAGTCGTTTGAAAAAGAGGGTGATTGCACCTAGGGGGATTTCCCTCAAGGTGGCTAAAATTGGCCACCGTTCACCCAGAATGTATTCTCGGAGTGACAAGACAGCGGGGCATTCACAGAGAACATGTTGTACCGTCTCGTCTTCCTGTTCACAGCCTCTGCAGAGAGGTGTGTCGCTTAATCCCATATTAAATAAGGGCTTCCGAAGTTGGCAGTGTCCCGTTAAAATTCGCCAGGTAAGTCATTGCTGCATCTTTATTGGGATAATTTAAAAGTTCCCTGGCAAGTCTGCAGGTGGTTGTTTCATCCCATAGGATTTTGAATTTTTGATGGGTGTTCTCTTTCATCATTTGTGACTTTGCTGTCAGCGGTAGTAGGCTGGAAGGGCCAGGACCGAATATGTTCAGGCCGGCTGCTTTTCTAGCTAATTCGTCAGCTTTTTTGTTGCCATTGCATCTCGAGTGGCCTTAAACCCAGCACACCATAATTTGGTTTGTATGGGCTGCACCCGCAAGTGCTTGATGGCATTCCCATAGTGACTGTGAAGTTATTTTATGATTCTTCAGGGCCAGTAACGATTGTCTACTATCTGTGTAGATTTTAATGGTTTTGTTCGTTATGTTCCTACGAGCAATCTCGTTCGCGGCTATGGTTATGCCCGTTAGCTCTGTCTGAACTATGTTGGCACATTTGTCCATGGTCCACTTAAGTTGAAATCGCAGGTGTCTCGAATATATTCCACAGCCTGTTCCTTTTTCTCTCTTTGATCCGTCCTTGAAAATATTGATCGTTCCTTCATCGGAGGTCTCATTTCCACTGTTTGTGTGTATTGAGTAGGGTTTATCAAAAACAAATCGCGGGGGAATGCTGTCTGCATTAACCTGTAGCAGAGGCATCGTGTTAGTAGCCTCAAGCCACAGGCGACGTCTAGTCTCCCCACATCCTACTTCTGGCTTTATACCAATAGTCTCAAGGCGTACCATAGTTGCCAAGGCCACTTCTTGTAGATAAATATCCAAAGGTGGCATTGCCCTAGTTGGTGTTGTTCGCATAGCTCCGGTCACACTTAGACACGCGGTCCTTTGTATCTGCCCAAGCTTGAGTTTTGCTGTTGCCTGTTGGCTTTTAGGCCACCAGACAACGGCTCCATAGGCTATCATCGGTCTCACGATGGCAGTGTATATCCACATGACCACCCTGGGTTTCAGTCCCCAGGTTTGCCCCATGATTCTGCGGCACTGTCCGTAGGAGATGTGTGCCTTTTTTAGTCTTCTCTCCATCCAGGTGAAGATTCCAAGTGAGTTTGGCGTCAAAGGTCACTCCCAGATATTTGACCTCTGACATGAAAATTAATTCAGTGTTTAGGAGAACAGGTGCTTTTAATGGCCCCAGTTTCCTTTTCTTTGTGAAGAGAACCATCTCCGTCTTTCTGGGGTTGATTGATAGAGAGTTCTCTTCGCACCATCTTTCGATTATTCTCAGGGCTCCCTGCATTCTGTCGCACAGAACTCCTTCAAATTTTCCACTTAGCAGTATCGTTAAGTCATCTGCGTATGCAATTGAGTAGAATTCTTCGTCGCAGAGGCGGCGCAAGAGGCTGTCGAGAACTAGGTTCCATAGCAGCGGAGATAGGACACCCCCCTGCGGGCAGCCTCTCGCGACCATTCCCCTGACGACGATGTTGTCTACACTGATTCTAACAGCTCTTTTTGAGAGCATGTTTGAGATCCAGCCCCTGACAGTCTGGGGAACACCTCTGTCTGCCAGTGCGGATTCAATTTTGGGAAAGGTGGTTTTGTCAAACGCACCCTCGATGTCTATGAACACCCCTAGGGTGGGCTCTTTGTTGTCCAAAGATTTCTCAATCCGACCAGCAACCAGATGGAGGGCTGTGTCGGTGGATCTGCCTGGGGTATATGCGTGCTGGTTGGGATGCAGTGGTTGTGTATTCAAAATAGCGTCCCTTAGGTATCGTTCGCATAGTCTCTCCATTGTTTTCAGCAGAAACGAGGTCAGACTAATTGGTCGATATGCTTTGGGTGTGGTGTAATCCATTCTACCTGTCTTAGGAATAAATACCACCCTCACCTCCCTCCAAGGCTGTGGTATGTACCGGCGCGCCAAGCACGTCCTGAACATCCTCATCAGGTGCGGCATTAATTCGCCCAAGCCCCACTGCAGCAAGGCAGGGTAAATGACGTGGGATAAAACTGCATATATCATTCATTATATTTATCATGGGCTCGTTCAGAAAATTACTTAATTTATTTAAATACTGTTGAATCTTATCAATTGAAAAATTTTAGTTTACATCTTCAAACCCACAAAATAATAAACGATTTTAAGAAACTATCATCACTTGCCTAATAAATTTCTAATTTCACTTATATTATTCTACACTGTGGTTATATTTATCTCAATTCCATATCTTATAGTTCAATTAGTATGTGAATTGTCAAAGATTATTACAGTTTATGAAGTGTTAATGTTGGCAATTTTTTTTCAGGCATTTTTCGCGGAGGTATTGATATTTTAGTAAAATCTAAACTAGCTCTAGCTGATGGTGTAAATATGCAACTGAAAGTGAAATCCACCCAAGAAGAAGTTGCAGACCTTATTATTTCTGCAGTAGGCTAGTCTACCAATACTAATTTTAAGATGATATATTGTTCTACAATTCTACATGAATAAAATCATATTATTACATAAATAATTATGTAATTTCATTTTTAACATAGCTCTACTAATACTATTTATTTCATACTGTATATCTTATTATTTTGGGATGTCTAGATTTATTATACACATTTGACTATGAATAATAGACTATAAATATGTCTGCAAGATTGGAGAGATATTTTATGAACTCTCACAAACTATTAAAAAAGTGATTCAGGTCTGTGTTATTTGTAGTTACTAGTAACAATTTTTTATAATATCGATTTTACTTTTATTTCTTCATTTTATCTCTATATTGTATTGTAAGACTATTTTCATATTCAGTTAAACAATATAGGGTGTATTTTCAAACGAAAAAAAAAATAAAGTATTTCATGTGTATGTTATATTAAATATTAATTATCTTTTGAATCTACCCCAAAGAGGACTATCCTGGAAGTTACTTCCTGTCCTAAAAATATCCATCACATCTAAGTCATGAATAAAAAAATTTCCCAAGTGTTTCTCAGATAAAACCGCTACAAGAATAGAAATATTTCACAATAGTTTCAATACATCTCTTAAAAAAATTTAAAGCTACAAGGAAAGTCTCATGGGTAGAACTGCAGTGGAACAAACAATTTGGGAGATTCTCTCAAAATTGACTTGGTGATGCCATTCCATTCTTACAGTTAATTTTGAGATTGTTCAACAGCAAATATTTGAAATTATACAAATTTTAAAAATTATTCTAATTGTATAGACAGGAACTTTAATATAAAGTCTCAAACAGATTGATCGAATTCATTTATTAATATTAAAAAAAAATTAAATTTTATAAGTACATAGATTTACATATACTGCTGCTCTTGAACCTTAGCTATTTCATCCTTAAACTGAGAAATCGTTTCTCTGGCCAGCTTTAATCTATTTTTCAAAAGAGATATTTCCATTCTCACTTTTTGCTTAGCATCCACAATGATTTTTTGAGTTTTTTCTTTCTTTTCTTCAACTAAAACAGATAAATCTAACATTTTCTCACAGACATAGTTTAATTCTCACAATTGGTATTATGTTCCCATCTGCCTAACGTCAGTTGCTTTGTATTAGTCAGTAAATGGTGCATAAATTGTGTGGGATCTTGAAATACTATTTCATCATAATTTTCTGAAACCAATCCCTTTCCTAATTCCATTCCTAAGTCACTAGTTCCTCCAGAATGAAACAGTTTCAGAATATGATACATTGTAACCTAAAAAAAAAATTTTAATAAGTTTACATACCAACTACATTGTCACTCACAGGTCTTTCATTTGGATCATGGAAATGTATTTTAATAACAATTTCAAATTCTCCCCATCCTGTTTCGCTTATTTCATAAGGCGGTTTAACTACAATTCTGTTTTGGTTTGCATAGCTTTCGTGTAGTTTAAAATGAACTTTTTTTATATATGATGACATGTCTTCGTTGTTATAAGGTTTCACATAAACTGTCCATTGATGTGTATGACCATCTTCTTCCCGTTTTTTGCCGAAATATCTAGCGATATTACCGTACACTATAGGTTTTATAATACAAACACCCTAAAATGATGAAAATATACAACATTTTTCATACGTATTTTCATATTTCTAATACCTTAATTCTACCACCTGAATCAGGCCCAAAATCAGTGAGTAAACTCATGCTAATACTTTTAAATATTTGGGAAACTATTCATTTGTCATTTTCTCAAGTATTAGGTTAAGATTTTTATTTGATTAGCAAACCTTAAAAATGGAAAGTGTCTATCATACCAAATGACGGATTATTAAGAAATGAAAATGCAACATAGTGGTTACTGATAATCTACTACTTTCTGGAATTAACTATATATAAAATACAATTATATTTAAAAACGAGATATTTTGAATTTAAACGCTTGGCAAAATTTCACGAAATAATAACTTTCGGGTTGCTGGCACATTATCAAGTTTATTTAAGACTACCCTCCCTAAGGTTGATGGAATGAAGATAATCTAGATGTTGATCATAATTTAGTAGTTACCTATAATACTAGGGGAATTTTTGGATGAATTTCTGTTTCTCATATTATATTTATATATATTGTTACGAATTCGGGTTCGCTAGGATGATTTCCAATAACTAAATTTAATTAATAAACAAATCGGTATTTATTTACAAAACAGTAATTTTAAAATAACCACACTTTTCAATAACTGTCACTACTTCAAAAACACAAGCTTCGTTCTTCTTTAATAACACGGTAGTTCACTGTAAACTAACTGTAGACTCTCTCGTCTGGAAAGGAAACACACGTGTTTCATTCCTCCCTGAAGTATGTGTCAGGGAGGCGGGCAGCTTGAGTTTGGGATTAACTCCTTCAGCCAGATCAGAGGATACACTTGTATGTACAAGCGCATTAAGGATAGGTGAGACGGGATATTTATGGAACATAGGAAGTGTGGGTAGGGTTCAGAGGATTAATACTGGTCCAGCATTCGCCTTATAAGTTTGCAATCAGTGACTTACATTACCATGAGGAAACCTCTGAAAAAACTCATGGCAGACCAGTCGGCCCCGGGGTTTGAACCCGAGACCTCCCAAATACTAGCCAGCGTACCTAACATACTCGACTAACTAGCTTGGTCTCTCTCGTCTCTTCTATGGTCGCTTATATATGTCTTGTCATTCCTTCGAGAAGCTTCCAGAATCTTCCAGTCTTCGAATTCAGAGGGCGGATACGTCAACGTTCATCGAATATTCCAGAGAACACAGAGTCGGCTTTAGACATTTTCGTAACACTGCCCCTCTTAAGTTTGATCGTCCGATCAAAATCTTCTGATACACCTCCACCGTGATACTTTTCTAGCCTATCTAAATGTACAACTTTAGGCTTCGTCCTAGGAGTGCGTTGGATTCGGTAGACAACATCATTTATCCTCTTTGTGACTTTATAGGCCCCTTCCCAATTCTGGCTCAATTTAGGTGATAACCCTTTCTTTCGCTGGGGATTGTACAACCATACTAAATCTCCTTCTTTAAATCCGGCTGAGTTCGCCCTCAAATCGTATCTGGTCTTCATTCTGTCAGTACTAGCATCTATCTTATCCCGGACGTGCTCATGGATCTTGCTTAGGTGCAGTCTCAATTCATCTGCATAAGTCTTACTTCCAATGGTGTATCTTCGGGAGTACCGAACAGCAAATCACATGGTAAACGTAATTCTCTACCAAAGAGTATCTTGGCTGGAGTATGACCTGTGGAATCATGAACCGATCCTCGATAAGCCATCAGCAGTACTGGCAAATGTCTGTCCCAATCCTTTTGATGATCAGCCACAACCTTCGACAGGTATTGTTCCATGGTGCGATTGAATCTTTCCACCATCCCATCAGACTGTGGATGTAATGGAGTGGTTCTGGTCTTTCAGATGTTCAATATCTCCATCACTTTCTTAAAAACTTCGCTTTCGAAGTTTCTTCCCTGGTCTGAGTGCAATTCCAGTGGAAGTGTCCTAGAAAATGTACCTGATTTTGAAATAGGCAACACTTTTTATAGTTCAATTTCAAATGAGCATTCCTAAATCTGCTGAAAATTTCTTTCAGATTTTTTCAAGTGGTCTTCGAAGGATGCTCCCATAACCATCACATCATCTAGGTATACTAAAACAGGTTATCCAAGTTAATCCTTTCAGAACCAATTCCATCAGTCGTTCAAACGTTGCCGGTGCATTGCATAACCCAAAAGGCATAACATTGAATTGGTACAATCCACTTCCAGTTGAGAATGCAGTTTTCTCTTTATCGTCAGGGTGGATCTTTACTTGCCAGTATCCACTCTTTAGATCTAATGTCGAAAACCACTTTGACCCCGACAGTGTTGTTAACGTGTCATCTATTCTGGGTAGTGGATAGCTATCTTTCTTGGTAACATCATTAAGTTTCCGATAATCGACACAAAATCTTGTTGTCCCATCCTTCTTCTTAACTAGAACAACAGGTGCTGACCATGGACTTGATGACTCTTCTATGACTCCCTTCTCCTTCATGGATTCGATTAATTCAGCTACTTCTGATTGTTTAGCTAATGGAAGTCTTCGAGGAGCTTGTCGTATAGGGTGGGCATTCCCTGTGTCGATCCGGTGGGCAACTAAACCAGTTCCTTCGAGTTCTTGGTCTTCAAAGAGGTCGCTTTCTTCGTGGATAAATTTTCGAGCCAATTTTATCTGTTCTGATGATAAATGTTTCCATGAACTCTCCAATTTAGTGAAATCAACATACTTTTTCTTAGTTTCCTGTATATCAGCTGGTTCCTCACATCGAGCTATCAGACACTGGTTCAATGTAGCCACTGTTTGTCATTGTGCAATATTTAGCTGTTCGTTACTAATATTAGCTACTCTTACAGGGATGTTTCGTTTTGTCAGAGATAAAGTCCTAGCCGTTAAAAATGTACAGTCTAATTTAGGTTCAATGAGTCCAACACACCACCCAGGATCGTGTTCTGGTCTTACATAGATAATATGCTCTGAGCAAGCAGGTATCTTATAGGCTTGAATTGTTTTCAGACTTACTTGATTTTTATTGGAGCCATAGTTTTGGAATGAATTCCTCATTTCCAATCTTTAAAATTCCAGTATTCTTCTCGTAAACTAATCCATATTTTTTCACAACGTCCATACCCAAAATAAACTCATCAGTAATGTCTGCTACAAGAACTTTATGTGGGATCTGCAATCTTCCCCCAATTTCCAATAAAATATCAGCTTCTCCACGAATATAGCTCCTTTGACCAGTTGCTGTCTTCAGAGTTATATTGTACCTCATTGGAGTAATTTTAGATGTTGGTAATATATCAGGCCTAACTAATGATACTTCAGCGCCAGTATCAACAATTACCTTCACAGGTTGTCCTGAGATTGAGCCATTAACTGATAAGCTTCCATCTGCAATGCTTCTAATGAAAACGGTCCTGGGGGCTGTCACTTCCCCAGTCAGAGTTTGCCCCTTTACTCTGACTGGTGGTAGTTTTCCTGATTCCTCCTAGGTGCTGGTGAGGATGATCTTCCTCTGTTTCGGTTATCATCTCTGCCTCTGTTCATTCTGGAACGACATTCTCTACTAGTGTGTCCATATTTTCCACACGAGTAACATTCACCCTTAAAAGATACTCGGTTCTTTTCAAAGGAAGAAATGAGTTTGTCTAACCGTTCTAATATATCCACTCCAAGTGTTTTATTTTCCTCTACTTCCACTTTCGAGCTCTGTGTGTTGCTCGGTTATTACAAGATGTTAGTTTTGCTGTTTCAAATTCCAGAGCCCTCACTAAAGCATCATTTCCTGTTCTTGGTCTCAAAATTTTCAGATGCTGAATCAGGTCGGTGTCTTTTAACCCATTCACAAAAGACTTGGCACTCAATTGCTCAAGGATATCATCTGGAGCCATTGGGTAGGCTA
Organism: Cynegetis impunctata; assembly: GCA_030704885.1. NCBI lineage: Eukaryota > Metazoa > Arthropoda > Insecta > Coleoptera > Coccinellidae > Cynegetis > Cynegetis impunctata. Next base: position 537,167 of record JARQZK010001479.1, on the reverse strand, counting down.
ACCGAGTCAACTTTTCTACTTCGGCCTGAAATTCTTGTAGTGATTCATTTGCCAATTGATGCCTACCTTCTAATTGGGCCTGATACAACATTTCTTTGTGATCATCACCATATCTCAACTCTAGGGATTTTATTAGAATTATGTAATCTTCCTGCTCTTTTACTGACAATTTTTGTAACAGTTCTGCAGCTTTACCTCTGAGGGACAAAACCAGTTCTACTGCTTTCATTTCATCTGTCCAACCATTAGCTTGGGCTGCTGCTTCAAACTGTCGTTTGAATATTGGCCAGGAAGAATCTCCATCAAAAGTAGGTGGCTTCGAAACTTTCTGTCTGGGGACTGGATTTGACATTACTTTTGATTCATTTCTTTCCACTGTAGATATTCGTTTTTCTAAATTTTCTAAATCTTTCAATACCTGTGATTCACGTTCTTCTAAATTATGCAATTGCTCCTCCAGGTCTTCCTTCACATGTACTATTTCTCCTCTCAATTTCTCATTATCCTCCTTCCTAACTCTGTTGAGATCTTCCAGGATTTTCTGTAGTCCTTGTAATTCTTGCTCCCGACGTTTCTGTTCATCTAATTTTTCTTGTTCTCGACGTTTTTGTTTTTCTAATTTCTCCCGTTTTTCCTGTTCTCGACGTTTCTGCTCTTCCAATTTCTCCTGTTCTCGACGTTTCTGCTCTTCCAATTTCTCCTGTTCTCGACGTTTCTGCTCTTCCAATTTCTCCTGTTCTCGACATTTCTGCTCTTCCAATTTCTCCCGTTCTCGACGTTTCTGCTCTTCCAATTTCTCCTGTTCTCGACATTTCTGCTCTTCCAATTTCTCTCGTTGACGTTGTTCCTCTTGTTCGGCGAATTTTTGCATTAGTTTTTCAATCATCGATTCCATTTTTCTGGTTATTGGCATCCCACACTTCTGACACCAGTTGTTACGAATTCGGGTTCGCTAGGATGATTTCCAATAACTAAATTTAATTAATAAACAAATCGGTATTTATTTACAAAACAGTAATTTTAAAATAACCACACTTTTCAATAACTGTCACTACTTCAAAAACACAAGCTTCGTTCTTCTTTAATAACACGGTAGTTCACTGTAAACTAACTGTAGACTATCTCTCGTCTCTTCTATGGTCGCTTATATATGTCTTGTCATTCCTTCGAGAAGCTTCCAGAATGTTCCAGTCTTCGAATTAAGAGGGCGGTTACTTCAACGTTCATCGAATATTCCAGAGAACACAGAGTCGGCTTTAGACATTTTCGTAACAATATATATATATATATATATATATATATATATATATTATATATATATATATATATATATATATATATATATATATATATAATATATATATATATATATATATATATATATATATATATATATAGATATACTAATATATATATATATATATATATATATATATATATATATATATATATATATATTTATATATATATATATATATATATATATATATATATATATATATATATATATATATATATAAATGTATATATTATATTCACTTAAAAACGTGTTTCAACAACTGGCCCTGTCTCCGGTGAATGTGTTCTGACGATTTCGTATTTGTTTTTTTTTTTTTTTTGTTAAAGGGGATGATGGTAATTGTAATGGGACAATCACAAACACCCAAGGACACGGTGGGAATCGAACCCACCGACTCCGCCAACGAAATTTCGTATTTGTCAATTTTATTAATTCACAGAATTTCAGAATTCTCAACTAGCATAGAATTGATTTAGAGTTTGGAGGTTAGGTTAGGCTATCCCGCCAAGAACGTGGTTTTTATTTTGCAAACTAAATTTGTTGTATTGTAGTAGTATAATGGGAAACGATATCATACAAATATGTTTCCTACTTCTTTCTATTTCAGCATTAATTCTTGTAGTATCTGCTGTTTTTTTGAATATTTATTTCAGTATCAGGTTTGTAGATTCCTATTTCACTTGTACCCCTTTTTTGTGAGAAGTAAACTGATGGTTTAATTTATTTTTCAGGAAACGTTTTTCTTCAACAGTTAATTGTTGGTTTTGTAACACATGGAGCAAAGTTTTATATGAAAACCGTAACAGTTTTCACTGCCCTAATTGTCGTCAATATAATGGTTTTACAAAGGTTGTATCTTCATATTTCTACTTTTAAATTTTAATTTCATATTCCTTTTAGGATGGAAGTTATAATAAAATAATTGAAGCTCAGCACAATGTTATCTCAAAAACATTAGTTAGACCAGCTACAAAAGCTGTCAATGGTTTTTGTGATCCTTGTAATCATAACCAACAATTGAAAATATCACAACTGGCAAACTTCACACCCCTGAAAGAACAAAATTATGACGAAGAAATCGAACATTTCAAGTAAGTAAACTTTCCAAATATATTTTATATACCTTAACTAAGAATTAATTCTTTTTTAGGAAACAACTTGAAAAAGCGTATCAGCTGTGTAAACCATGTTCTAAAATTTTAAAATCTATTCTATTGAAAGAAAAAGCATCATTCTTTGGAAAACATGCTTATAACATTCAAAAGAAAGGACTTAATATTTACCAGAATAAGTCTAACATAGTAATTTTGACAAGCCCAATTTCAGTTAGGATAATTAAAAAAATTCAAGGTTGTGTAGCACTATTTCTAATATTTAACGGACTTTCACAAATTGTATTTAGTGGTGATGTTCCAAGATCTTTACCAAGTCTCATGTTGCCATATTATGAATTATTACAAGATTTGTATCTTCTCATTCCTCATATAGTATCTGACTTATTCAAACATTTTATAAGTTTTTTCCTAGTTAATACAGAGCATTGTAAATTTGAGTACTTTTCTTCAATAGGTTTAACTTTACAGTTGACTTTATTTTTGATAGAATCATCCCTAATGAGTATTAAGGTCAATCAAATTTTGTGCTGGAGTTTTTTGACTCTCACTTCAGTGGCTACAAACCAGGAAATCTACTTTTACACACATATATTCCAAGTAAGTATTTCTCTTTATTTGTCATTTTTATGAGGTAATTTAAAAAATTCAATTTCTGAATTTGGCAGATGTAAATTAATATAACTATTTTATATGGACAGAAATATTTTTTACTTGATTTCAATACCTCTCTTCTTTGAGAAATGATATTATTTCTCTCCTTACTATGATTGTTTCAAAATTTTATAAAGGATCAAGAATTGCATGAAAATTTGACCAGATTTAAAAATATATGAAATTCAAATTATAGATTTTATAAAACATTTAAGTTTAATTTTTCTAAAAAAGCGACTAGGATGCTCAAACACAACCCAACTTCTTTAGTGTCATACACTCGATTAACCAGATGAACTAGAACAACTTCAGTTACATATTTAACACAATAATGAAAATAACTCGCTCATTTCTATTCATTGCCATAGAGACCATTTTTTATTCTGAAAAGTGTACATTTTTTTTTTAGAGATTTTCATAAGTCCTAAATATGTTTTGACAAAATTACTTAAAACTGAAGCGTTAACAGCGTCTTGTTGATCTCTCGATCATTTGTTAATTAGGGCTATAATAAATATAAAAATCGATATATTAATTTTCATGCACATTCAATTTTATATTATGCTAGATATTTATTTTTTCAGTGATATAAAATTAATAAAGGAAATAAACTATTTACAATATATAGACTTTTTGTGAATGTTATAAAATACAAAGTTTTTTCTATATGTGTGTGTGTATATATATATATATATATATATACTTATATATATATATATATATATATATATATATATATATATATATATATATATATATACCGGGTGTCCACGGAGGGTGGCTCGCCCCTATAACTTTTTTGTTTTCGGAGATAATGAAATTAAATTTACAGGATCTGTTTAATGCATAAAACTGCATTTTTTGACAAGTAACTCAACTTCATGCAACTTCCAGTTTCTCCGGAAGTGACATAAACTTTCGATTTTTAAATGGGACACCTGATATATTTTCAGTTTTTTTGTCTCCATATGACATTTAGAATACAGCCATGTATCATTTGCTAGTTTTTGTAACCGTTGTTCATTTTTTTTGCGAAATAAATTTTTATTCTAGAGGGCTATAGATGCGTTCAAATAAATAATTTCGGTCCTAAAATGGCCTTGTTTACCGTCCTTGGACGTAGATTTGTAGGCGTGGCTTCGGACTTATTCTGTTTCAGTTGTGTTGGTCACAGGCTACTCGATGATTTTAAATGTTATTTTAATCTCAATAAGATTCTTCATTTAAAGAAAGTTCTAAGGTTATGGGATTTCAGGTTTTTATCGAAAGTTTTCTTTCAACCTAATACCTAGAGTGTATCAAATTAATCGTAATAAAATTATCTTTTTTTTTTAAACCGACGAGCCACCATGTTGCCATTCGAAAAAAAATAGTAATAAAAGTTTTAAAATTATACTTCACATAGCTGGAACATTTTGATCGAAAACAGTGAAGTTGTATTCCAACATACATTTTAGGACCGAAATTAGTTATTTGAACGCATCGATAGCACTCTGGAATAAAAATTAATTTCGAAAAAAAATAAAAAAACGGTTACAAAAAGTAACAAATGATACATGGTTGTATTCTAAATGTCATATGGAGACAAAAAAAATGAAAATATTCCCGGTGTCCCATTTAAGAATCGAAAGTTTATGTCACTTCCGGTGAAACCGGAAGTTGCATGAAGTTCAATTACTTGTCAAAAAATGCAGTTTTATGCATCAAACAGATCCTATAAATTTTATTTCATTATCTCCGAAAACAAAAAAGTTATAGGGGCAAGCCACCTTCCGTGGACACCCGGTATATATATATATATATATATATATATATATATATATATATATATATATATATATATATATATATATATATATATTCTTATTTGCATATTTCCTTTTTGCTTTCAGATCTTTTGTGCAGCTTTAATATTCTACCATTCTTTCTACGAATTTGACACACAAATACCAAACAAAAGAACTTTTCAAAAACTCAAGGGCATAACTGAAAATTTGGACGAATACTCAGATGAAGAGTTAGATATCTCATCCCAATCTACTAACTCTTGCCATTCATTTATAAACTATACAGGCAGCCCAAAGAGTAACTCGTCAATAAATAAGGTAGCTGATAAATCTCCATACTATAAGACTGAAAAAATTATATTTACTGCCAATAGCACCCCTGATACCTCAGCTAACACTGCCAAGAACTGCAACAATGCATCCTTATATTCAAATATTCAAAATAGCTTAGAGGACTTACACTTAGGTAACTCATCATTTAGAATAGACAAATCTACTCCATTGCCATTTAGTAGGTCATCACCATTAAGTGATCGCTCTACCCTTGTGTTATCTCCATCTAAACTTAAAACTGTGACTCAAAATTCTTGGGTGGCTGGTGGTTTTTGGAGGAATGAAGATGGTTCAATTGTCCCCATTAGTCAAAATGTTCCTTTGAGCAGGTCATCAAGTCAAAGTTCTGGATTTGGTTCACAAATTAATGAAAATCAAAATAATCCATTTAATTCTTTGCCAACATCTAGAAAAAATTCATTTTGTGGGGACTTGGATAGGTTTTCATTAGCTTCAGAACCAGCATATCATTTTCAGCCTCTTAATCCTCAACCCTCTTGGACAACTATGGCTGATTTAAGAGCTATAAGTCCTTCAAATCCTTTTTGCAGCAGTACTTACAGAAATATACATAAACCTTCTAATGTAAGTTTTGATAGATTTGTACTACCTACTGGACATCAAATAAAAAGTCAAATGCCATATTATAGCACAAGTAAACAACCATTAGGGCTATTCAAATTACCTCAAATATCTACTATCAATTCAGGGACTCATTCTCCCAATATTGGGAATAGAGAATTTGTTATTCATCCATCAAACACTGTTCGGTGTACTATGAATAATGAAACCTTTTAGAGATAATTCAAATTATTCAAGCCAATAGCTTATAGCTAATAATTTTATGAAAGATATTGAAACCTATTTGTCCAAACTTTATTGAACTGTGAATATTTATATTATTTAACAAAAATTTTTAAAAACTGTCAAAAGCATTTCATTTATATTTAATAAAATATTTTCTTTTGTGTAAAGAAAATATGTAATTGTACATAGAGGTATAATTCCTCAAAAAGGAAATCAGACTTATGAGAAATTGATATTTTTAAATATTAGACAAATTTGAGGAATAATACCAAATGATTTGTTTTCCCATAAGGAAATTTCTGCTATGTGTTTCCTCCTGTACATATGTAGAGGATTTATCTTTTTCATTCAGTAATAGAATTTTCTACTCAATATTTCTTTATTGTACATAATTTCATTAGTTTCTATTTAACAATATTAAAAGTTTCTTCAAATATTTTAAATCCGTTTTTGTGATATATTGTAAGGCAATATTTCTAATGTAAGTGTTCTGTTTAACCTGGTATTTTCTTAAGAATGTCTGACCAATATATACCTGTTTTTCTCGAATTGTTAATGTGTTTTCTAAACAAATACTCTTAACAAGACTTTCAATTTCGTGAGAAATGTTTTTATCTAGTCAATGGACCTTTTAATTTAATTAATACAAGTTTTTTTACTTCATGTGATATCTTGCAGGTAAATGTTGGTTAATTTATAATAGAATTTACTTAAGTAATCAGTTGAGACGTATGTTTGTGAGGGTCATTTTTTATATAAATATATATTTTTTCCCAACATATAGTTTTATTTAATCTTCAACTACTGCAAAGATTGTGGATTGATATTTTATTTATATATTGCCACTATGTAGGTATTCCACAAGAACGCAAACGAGATTTAACAAAACTTATAAGTAGTTAATATAATAATAGTAACTAATGTGATTCAAAATGTGTTTATTGATTTTATCGTATCATTGAAGATTAAGACATTTTTATACTGAATCTTTATTAATAATTATTATAGCTATTAATATAACGAGATTATTATGCGATTTATAATAGTCGAGGACATTGCTAGGTGACGAGGCGACAGCCGAGTCACCTGGCAATGTCCGAGACGGTTTTAAATCGCTAATAATCGAGTTACATTCAAAGCTTTATCGTATCATTGACAACGGCGATGTGAAAATAAAAGCAATAAGATTTTATGTCATTTCATTTCGGCATTTCAAAAAGTCATTAAAATCATGTAAGATTTTTATATTCCTGATGATATATTAGCTGCAGCCAACACTATAAGGTTGGACTTGCTTCCGGATAATTCTAAAATCCATTATAAAAAATAATATCGGCAGTTTAGTGAGTGGCGAAACAAAGAACATATTCAAGGTGCAGAAGAAACGGTGTTGCTGGTGTATTTCGCAAAACTCTCTGAGAAATATTCTGCTTCATCCTTATGGCCGAAATATTCCATGTTAAAACTTAAGGAATGTGTGGAAAACGATAAATACGGCGCTTTAATACGTTTCATCAAGAAGAAAAATGTTGGATATACAGCAAAAAAGTCAAAAGTATTTACAAGAGAACAAGTCAAGTTGTTTTTTGTCCCAGATGAGGAATTTTTAATGATGAAAGTTGCTTTTTCAATTGGAATTGGAGGAGCTTAACGAACCAATGAATTAGCGAAGATGACCACTACACGGAAGATGACGTTTTAGAGGACACGCAGGCGCTAACGGCAAAGGTGTATCCATCAAGATTGAAAACTGTCGAAAAATTGTTTTATATGTTCAATTGTTTTATATGTTCATGAAAACTAGTTCTACTATTATTTGGTATTATCTTAAGCGGGCCATAGACGACCAACTCGGTTGTCAACCTCGTTGACAACCTGGTTGCCCACAGACGGTCAACTTGTTGTTGCCAACTTCATTTGCCGATCCGTTCTGTTGCGTTCACACTCTTGTCAGAAAATGACTTACAATCCCATGTTGTCTTTTATTGTTTTAAACGAATTGTGTGAGGATGATGAGGAAGTGGTTTTCCCAAAAAGAAAGAAAAGAAAATTGTGGTCAAAGGAGTGGTACTTACAACGTCCTGAGTTTTCTCATTCAAATTTATTAAGTGAACTTCACGTCTCTGCACCTGGAGATTTCAAAAATTTTTTAAGAATGGATAGTGCAACCTACGATTATTTGTTGGATAAAGTACAACCGTTCATTGAAAAGAAGGACACTATCATGAGATGTGCAATTACTGCATCATTGTACTTGCGAGGAAGTGTAGATGTTGAAAACACAAATACTCATGAAATGCACTCAGCGCCATGGAGATCTGAGCCCCAACAGCTTTGTCAGCTACAACCTACCGCATCTAGAAACTCATCTACGAACGCAAAAGAAATCAGAAAAAAATTTACTTCTTACTTTAATAGAGTAGGAGCAGTACCCTGGCAACATCGATGTACAAACAATAACACTCAAGTTTCCTTGTAACAATACTCTAATTTGATATTTGCAAAAATGAATGAGTATTGACATTATTGAAGTGCAACTGATCTGTATACTTTGTCATGTTAAGAATGTTTATTCATTATAACATTATTTGAAAATAATAAAATTAAGTTTGAAAATAACAAAACGAAGTTACAATATGAAAAATAAACTATAAACTCATTCAAGAGAAGTCATTGTCTGACAATAACTGTTGTACAGTTGTATATATGCTTGCTCTGTTGTGTCCAGGCATAATGACAGCCTGTTCATATGAATGAGTATTAACGGAATTGAGGTTTAATTCTTTCAATTTGCCCAGGACTAAAATATCTTCTATCGCCTTCTTGGCATAGATTTTCTGGGTTGCGGACAATTTTCTGAAAGAAGTAGCCCAGCTTTCAGCATAGATAGTTGCCTCATCTTTATTTACTTCTTTCGCCAATTGCCCAACAGCCTGTTTTAACAAATCATTCCTCTCTGCTAAATGATCTGCTACTGTTTTTTTTTTCTCATCTGAGAGCATGGTTGAGTAGCAGGAGAGCCAGGTAACTGTTCAGTACCTTCTTCCTCTACTTGCGATTCTTCTTCTTGAAGGTCCACTGTCGATACTCCAGGAATTTGAACCTCCTGAACACGTAAGAATTCCAATAATTCAAAGTACCATAGGTTTGGCACATACACGTCTTCAGCCCCACGACCAGATCGTTAACTTTGTTCTACTTTTTTCAGCTCCCTGCGATAACACGTTTTTATGTTGCCTACTCTTTTCTTCAGACTATCAACATTTGCATTTGGTTCAATTATTTGATAAATTTCCAACAGTTTCAGCCAAGCATTTTTCTTCTTGTTTCTGTCTTTAAAAACGTCTGATTTCACTTTCCAAAGCTCAGGCAGTTCTTTCAATTTTTCTAAAAATTCAATCCAGATAGGCATGTTTGGTATCGACATAATTGAATATTATTACGACAAGCGATCGCAAATTGACAATCAACGACAGTTCACTAATGAGGTTGTCAACAATGTTGTCAACTTCCCCACAGACGCTACAACAAGGTTGAAAACATGAGGCTCCACCCATCGAAAATCAAAACGATTTGATCTCACACCAACCGTTGCACCAACCGTTTACTACAACCGCCAACTTGCCCACAGACGTACAACATCTACTCCAACATGGCAAGTTGGCGACGAGGTTGACAACCGAGTTGGTCGTCTATGGCCCGCTTAACGTATTATGCTTTCGTAACTAACGTATTATATTATGGTAACTAATGTATTATGAGTAACTAAGGTTTTATGTAGGTTTTGGTGCGTTTATGATGTTAATAATTATTAATAAAGATTCAGTATAAAAATGTCTTAATCTTCAATGATACGATAAACATCATAAACGCATCAAAACCTACATAAAACCTTAGTTACTCATAATAGATTAGTTACCATAATATAATACGTTAGTTATGAAAGCATAATACGTTAGATACCAAATAATATTAGAACTAGTTTTGATGAACATATAAAACAATATTTTGACAGTTTTCAATCTTGATGGATACACCTCTGCCGTTAGCGTCTGCTTGTCCTCTAAAACGTCATCCTCATCCGTGTAGTGGTCATCTTCGCTAATTCATTGGTTCGTTAGGCTCCTCCAATTCCAATTAAAAAAACAACTTTCATCATTAAAAACTCCACATCTGGGACTCTGCTGACTTTTTTGCTGTATATCCAACATTTTTCTTCTTGATGAATGTATTAAAGCGCCGTATTTATCGTTTTCCACACATTCCTTAAGTTCTAACATGGAATATTTCGGCCATAAGGATGAAGCAGAATATTTCTCAGAGAGTTTTGCGAAATACACCAGCAACACCGTTTCTTCTGCACCTTGATTATGTTCTTTGTTTCGCCACTCACTAAACTGCCGATATTATTTTTTATAATGGATTTTAGAATTATCCGGAAGCCCAACCTTATAGTGTTGGCTGCAGCTAATATATCGTCAGGAATATAAAAATCTTACATGGTTTTAATGACTTTTTGAAATGCCTAAATGAAATGACATAAAATCTTGTTGCTTTTATTTTCACATCGCCGTTGTCAATGATACGATAAAGCTTTGAATGTAACTCGATTATTAGCGATTTGAGGCTCAACTTTTTACTATATAATTTAATATACTACTACTTAATTATAACAAATTTTACTGAGTCAAATATGACAAGAATGAATTGAGTACTGAGCCTCTGTTATGTTTAATAATCTAAATTTACATGAATTCAGAATGAAATTATCGTATGAATATGTCGGAAATGTTATGCAAGAACTTATTTAAAAAAAATTACCTCTTCACGCATTTCAAAATTTTCTTTCAACGAAATGGAAAGCATTATTAATTTTTGCCGTTTATTGATTTCAACAAACTTATAAAAATACTGAAATTCAAAATATTGCTAAACTATTTTGTAACCAATCATCTTCGGCCATTTGGAAACAGTACATTGACTTGCGCCGTCATAGTAACAACAGTCGTGGTAAATTCTTATTGGCGTAAGGCGTTGACATTTATATTCCGTTTGTAGAAGTTCGTTCTGTTCATATGTAATTCATTTAGGTTTGAGATGAACACAGTTTTCCATCAGATTTAAGACGTTCTAAAGGAAGAAATTGCATGTTCTTGAAGATTTTCGATTAATCAATAAAGTTTTAATTTTAGTTTAGTATCGCCTTTTTCCCCAAAATGAAGAATTTCCTCTTTACGGGAATCGGTCTTTTGTTTTTGATCGGTAAGTAATATTCGTGAAATTAGGCTGACGTGTTTATTCATCAGTTGACTTAATATATATCATTTCTTATTCATTTCAGTTTTCGTTCGAGCAGAAGAACCCTTTGATGAATCCGCCGGCAAAGTTGATCTAGACTTGGGAGCTAGTAGGGAAGGTTCTAGAACAGGTACGTGTCATTTGATTGAAATGCAAAATTGAGGTTTTTTATGAATATATTATTCTCTAATTTTTGCATGATTCATTAGATGTTCGATAATTAATCGATTCCTTTTCATACGAAAGTCAAGTTTGGGCTCATCAATTTCAGGTTGGATGTTCAAAAATTGGATGTTATACCATCCATATCTGTAAAAAATAAATACAGGTTATACTCACGTTGTACATAAATATATATACATACACACTTCAAGACATAATTTACTCAAAAAAATTGTATAAGAACTTATTTGTGTGTAACAAAACTTTATTTCGCAGGTGTACTGAGAAATGAAACGTATAATTCACTTTGCTTTCAATTCATTTATTTAAACTTTTATCTATTTCAAAAGTAAACATTTTATTTGCCAAAATGTTGGATACATTGAATTCACTAGGGGGCGGATGTCATGAGATACGCTCAAATCCTACATATATACATATATATGTATATATATATATATATAAAGTGCTTTCATGATGAAAGGAACAAATTCATTAAAAAATTAGGTTTCTATTTCATGTTAAAATCATCGGACAGGTCGATTAGTATTTTTATTTGGGCAATTTTCGCAATAAAAATTTTGTATACAGGGTGTCTCATTCAAGAGCTATGGCTTTGTCATTAGTTTTTTTAAAGGTAATACCCTGTATATTATTTCACTTTACAATTCTACGATAAATTCTTATCACTTTTTGTGAACATACCATATGCCTCAACTTGATGGATTCCCAGATTATAACGGAGATAGTGGAGCACCTGGAGATTTAAAATGTGGATTAAAAGTACAAAAAAAAATTTAGGTAAACATTGTCATTAAATCTGAAGAATGAAATTTCACATGTACCATCTGAATTCATTCACTGGTGCTGTATAGTCCGCAGTTTTCACGTTTTTAACGCTCCAGGCACTACACTACTTCATTGTTTAAGAAAATGCAATTACTTGAGAGAGAACGTATTGAAGTACTTATGATGATTGGTTTTGGAGATAGGGTGCGTTCACAAGAAGAAGTCTGCAATCTATTCAATGAAAATCATCCTGATCGTCCGCCAATTACTAGATCGACAGTCAGCAAAATTGAATCAAAATTCAGGAGATACGGCCACGTTAGAGATTTACCTAAAGGAAGACCACCGAGAGTATCTGAAGAAACAGTGCTGAACGTTCTACTAGAAACCCAAGATAACCCTCATACATCCATTACTACAATTTCCAATAATTTCAATTTATCAGTAGGGTCCGTGCATAAAATACTTAAGGTAAATAAGTATCATCCCTATAAAATTAAGCTGGTACATGAATTATTAGAAGACGATTTTGACCGCAGAGTACAGTTTTGTGAGCAGATTCTTGAAATTCATAATCAACAACAAATTTCATTACAAACATAATTTTTTCTGATGAAGCCACCTTTACTTTAAATGGCCACGTCAACAGACAAAACTGTAGGTATTGGGCGACCGAGAATCCTCATTGGATGCAAGAATGCCACACACAGCGGCCTCAAAAAATTAATACATGGGCAGCGATTGTTCGAAATCGTATAGTTGGTCCCTATTTTTTTGAAGGAACACTAAACGGAGAGGACTACTTGAACTTTCTCCAGTTCGAACTCATTCCGGCTTTAGCTGTTTTGTTTCCTAACCCACAAGATCCTGACATACCTAAATAACGAGATATGTTTCAACAAGATGGGGCACCTCCTCACTATTCAATCGCTGTTCGACAATTTCTTGATGCAACTTTTCCCAACAGAATGGATAGGACGGAGAGGTCCGATTGAGTGGCCGCCAAGATCACCGGACATAACCCCATTGGATTTTTCTTATGGGGTTATTTGAAGTCTAAAGTTTATTTGAATAGACCAAATAATATGATGATCTGAAAGAGAGAATCAGGCAGGAAATAAGACTTATCAGTCCAGAAGTAATTGAAAATGTTGCAACGGGAAACATTGAATCGACTTCAAAAATGTCTCGAAGTAAACGGACAACAGATTGAACATATGTAAAAATTAAATTAGTAATTACATTTGTGTGTTTTTCATATCGTACCTCTCATTACCCACTATCTCCGTTTCTGGCAATCCATCGAGTTGAGGCATATGGTATGTTCACAAAAAGTGATAAGAATTTATCGTAGAATTGTAAAGTGAAATAATATTACAGGGTATTACCTTTAAAAAAACTAATGACAAAGCCATAGCTCTTGAATGAGACACCCTGTATACAAAATTTTTATATCAAAAAATGCCCAAATAAAAATACTAATCGACCTGTCCGAGGATTTTAACATGAAATAGAAACCTAATTTTTTAATGAATTTGTTCCTTTCATCATGAAAGCACTGTATATATATATATATATATATATATATACAAATATATATATATATATATATATATATATATATATATATATATATATATATATATATATATATATATATATATATATGTAAGTGAAAATTAGCAATCCATTAACTAACTGTCTTCAGATTTACAACTTGTTTTTAAGCACAACGGAACTATTAGATGAAAAGAAAAAGATTCATATTGAAGTGATCGATATGGCTCCTAAATAGCAATATTAAGACGCATTCCATTTTTTAATGGTTTTTATAGAAGGTTTTTGTTATCTCTAAATAATAATGGGGAAATGGACATATTAAGTGAGATTTTAAAAAACTTGTCATATATGTTTTTAAATTTACCTTGTTCATTAGCTTGTGTATATCTACTCACCAATGTATTCCAATTTTATAATAAAACTCTCCTTCAATTTCTGATACTTTTTTGGAATGGGATATATAATTATCTGTTGAAATTTTGAATTGTATATACCTACTTTTGATTTTCCGTCAAAGGTCTGTCAAATTTCTCATTAGGCGATACAGTTTGTAAGCTTCTCTTTATGTTGTCTATTTCTTCTGGGTCCAATGGTTCATCATTTGCTTTAGAATAAAATTTTGGAGCAACAACTAATGCTGAAAATAATGAATTAAACATCATCGATAGAGACCTAATTCTAATTCATACGTATTTTCATTGGTAATCCAATGTGAATATATGATCTTCCAATTAAAACTGTTGACTTGAAACATAATTTAAATGGTATTTCTGTATTTTTAAGATCGCCATTCTTTTGTGCTGTTTTCTTGAATAAGTTCTCCATTTTATGTAATTGTTTGATCAATAATTCAACAAAACAAAGAAATTTACGTTTTTGGGAAAAATTATCAATGCTTACAGAACATTATAGATTTTCTCTATTTTTGTAAATATGTTGGAAATAGTTAAGTAGAATGAATTATTGGAGTCAAGAAATTGTTCAAAAATGAAAATTATGCTTTTAATAGTCTGAATTATCCCGTAAATGGATCGTGTTTCACTTTGATATATTATTTTGTTAAGTAAATTGATGTAAATTCATAATAAGAAGTAAAACATGTTTAATAAAACTTAATTTCCTTGATATTCACACATAATGTGACAATTGTTTCGACAAACAGTGACTTCATCAGATTTAGTTATAAACCAAAACATAAAATATTTTTACAGAGCTGATATACTATCTGAAATGTTTATTTAAAAATGCGTATTAACTAGTCGTATTTATTATTCCAGGAACGGTATTATTTATCTGAATGGTAACAGTTAACTATTAGAAAATTTGAAAAACCAGGTTTAATAAAGGTGAATTACTAAGTTCCGTACTAAGTACTTCTTAAGTAAACGATCTGAAATATTTTTGAGTCCTTCATATTTTTAATATACTTCGTTTATATTCTTTGATTCAATTGTAAAAGAATATGATCTATGTGACCTATATAAAATTTAGGTCATGACTTAAATTCAAGTTATAATAATAATAATACATTCAAGTTTATAAACTCTTGACTTATTATTTTTATGTGTTTATTGTTTTTATAATAACTCTCATTAAGGAATTGTTGGGTTTAAATGCGGTTGATGTTAGGGACATTTGGAGGTTTCATTTGTTTCTTATCGCCTGTTTGATGTCGAAATTTTATGCCTTTTTGCAGGTATTCAAGCTTTCGTACAAAAATAAAGGGAATATACGGCCTCAGTGACGAAACTCTGTTGCATTTTTTGCTTTAATATTCCATTGGATAAATCTGTTTTTTGTCTTTGACAGTAGATTTTCGAAACAGTAAATTAGTTCAATATAGTCACTACCTCTCCATATTCCAGAAAATTAAAAATACTTACTTTATAGACGTCGAGAGCTTACAAGGTCTGTTGAATATAAGTTACAAAGGTCAAACTGGACCAGTGAACTTATAGTAAGACAACATTGTTGAAATAACATTTTACAACTAGAACTTGACACAGTTTGAACTTTGTTGTTATCTTTGAGTTTTTATTGTTTCCTTCTTTATTACAGATGATGAAGTTATTAAGCGAGAAGAAGAAGCCATCAAACTCGACGGTCTTAATGTCGCCCAACTTAGGGAACTCCAAGAAAAATCTGAAAAATTTGCTTTTCAAACCGAAGTCAATCGTATGATGAAACTTATTATCAATTCTCTCTATAGGAATAAGGAAATTTTCTTGAGAGAACTGATCTCCAACGCTTCTGATGCCTTGGACAAAATTCGAATGCTCTCACTTACAGACAAAAACGTGTTGGATTCTAATCCTGAAATGAATATCAAAATTAAAGCTGACAAAGAAGCTAGAATGCTACACATTACCGATACTGGTATTGGTATGACTAAGCTGGACTTGATCAACAATTTAGGTACTATAGCTAAATCGGGAACGGCAGAATTTTTGAGCAAGATGCAAGACGCCAGTGCCGCTCAGGATATGAACGATATGATTGGACAGTTTGGTGTTGGGTTCTACTCTGCATTTTTGGTAGCAGATAAAGTAATTGTAACTACTAAACATAATGACGATAAGCAGTACATCTGGGAGTCAGATTCAAGCAGTTTCAGCATTGTAGAAGATCCTAGGGTTGATTCATTGAAAAGAGGTACAATCAATTTTTTCAAGAATAATTAGAATTGCTGAACCATAATCTTATCTCTATTTAATTTTCAGGTACCACTGTCACCTTACATCTCAAACCTGAAGCCAAAGATTTCCTAGAAGAAGACACCATCCGTAACCTTGTTAAGAAATACTCTCAGTTTATCAATTTCCCCATTTTCCTCTGGGCTAGTCATACTGAACAGGTAGAAGAAGCTGATGAAGATGCTGAAGAGGTCAAAGAAGATAAAGTAGATAATGAAGATGAAGTTGCAGTGGAAGAAGATAAAGAAGAAAAACCAAAAACAAAGAAGGTTGATAAAACAATTTGGGACTGGGAATTATTGAACGATAACAAACCAATTTGGACCAAGAAACCTGCAGAAGTTGAAGAGAGCGAATATAATGAATTCTACGAGTCTTTAACAAAAGATACAAACCAGCCATTGGCGCACGTTCATTTCGTGGCAGAGGGGGAAGTTACATTCAAAGCGCTTCTATTTGTCCCAAAAGTTCAGCCCTCGGAAAGTTTCAATAAATATGGTACCAAAACTGATAATATCAAACTATATGTCCGTAGAGTTTTCATTACTGATGAATTCAATGACATGATGCCTTCTTATTTGAATTTTATCAGAGGTGTAGTCGATTCAGATGATCTTCCTCTCAATGTATCGAGAGAAACTCTCCAGCAACACAAATTGATCAAGGTTATAAAGAAAAAACTGGTGAGAAAGGTACTTGATGCACTAAAGAAGATTCCGGAGGCAGACTATGAGAAATTCTGGAAAGAATATTCAACTAATATCAAATTGGGAACCATTGAAGATCCATCAAATAGAACCAGATTAGCAAAACTTCTTCAATTTTTGTCTTCTAATAGTGAAGGAAATACTTTCCTTAGCGACTATGTCAAGAGAATGAAGCCCAACCAAGATAAGATATTCTATATAGCGGGATCTAGTAAATCTGAAGTTGAAAAATCTCCATTTGTTGAGAGACTACTCCGCAAAGGATATGAAGTCTTGTATTTGGTAGAGGCTGTAGATGAATATGCGATTTCTGCCATACCTGAATTTGAAGGAAAAAAATTCCAGAATGTAGCAAAAGAAGGTTTCAGTTTAGCTGAAGTTGAAGGAAACAAAGAGCAGTTCGAACAACTCAAAACAAAGTTTGAACCTTTGACCAAATGGCTGGGTTCCGATGCTCTCAAAGATGAAATTGCCAAGGCAACCGTTTCTGAAAGGCTGACGGATTCACCTTGTGCTTTAGTAGCAAGTATGTTTGGATGGACTGGAAACATGGAGAGATTAGCGACCTCCAACGCTCATCAGAAATCTGACGATCCCCAGAGGAGTTATTATCTAAACCAAAAGAAGACTTTGGAAATTAATCCACGTCATCCTTTGATGAAAGAATTGCTGAAGAGAGTAAACGACGATCCTTCAGATAAAATTGCTATCGACATGGCGAAAATGATGTTTAGAACTGCTACTTTGAGATCAGGGTATATGTTGAGAGAAACGTCTGATTTTGCACAAAGTATAGAAGGCATGATGAGAAAAACTTTGGGAATTCCTCTGGAAGAGCCAGTAGAGGAAGAAGAAGATGAAGAACTTCCAGAAGATGGAATTCCAGAAGAAGAGAAATCAGAAGTTGATGATGAACATGATGAACTGTAGAAAGTGTGTCTGTGTTAAAAAAAAAACAAGTAAATAGTGTTTTTTAATTAACTATGAGGCCATAGTTGTATCCAAGACTGTTTTTCAGTTTTCTACTGTGTATTTATATTGATTTGGTGAACTCTTACACTTGAATAATTAATTTATTAAATAAATTGATTATTTAGTTAAATTTTCTTTTTACTTCAAAAAAATGCCACCATAGTACCATTAAGTAAGCAATAGTATTTTGTTAAATAAATAAACCCACAACAAAAAAATAATATTGGATTTAGTTTAAAGCTCAGTTTCAAAAGTATTACAATACTACAATAGAAGTTATTAAATTTTCCTTAAATGTAATTGCTTACAATAAAGAGTGTAAGTGAATTCATCCTACTTATTGCAAATTGTCCGATACTGAAAAAATTAATACTAAAAAAGTTCTTTTCTTATTGATGTATAAAAAAAGACTATGGCAAAAATATCAACTGCCATGAAAATTTGTTAGACCTTTGTCAAATTTTTAGCGTATTAGTTGGTAATGGTAATAAGGTCTGAATCTGATAAATCTTGATATAGTTAACCTCCAAAACTGTACCATCTTAGCTACATATCAGATACGTATTTTGGGAAATAATCGTTGGAAATACGGGTGTTTCTAATATATTGGACTTCTATTGAGTAATACGTATAGTGAATAAATTTTTTTAAAAATCTAGTACTATGTGAAATGGACTTCACTAGGAAGAAAATAAATTACAAACGCTATAGCAATCAAATTGTTTTTCTCGCAGTGATCTGCTAAACGGACCCGCCTTGCGTAGAGTGGTTTGGGGTTCCTACCTGGGCGTAGTTATTAACGGAAACAAATGATACCTAATTTGCAACGAATTCAATAAAATAACATCATATTCTGTCATGCGTGATAATTCTCCAGCATATGACAACAGTATTTCATTACTTAAAGCAAAATGTAATCTTGGTTTACATCGCTCTGTAAAATGCTTTTTCTCCGATCGTGGGAAAAGTGACACTATTTTGACCTGTTTTCTATGCGAAAAGCTCAACATTCCAGAATAGTGGTCAGTTGCTAAGCAATTAGAAAATAACAGTGCGGTAATATTCTTTTTCTACAAGCGTGCGCTTTCAACCCTTTTCCCGCACGCATTTCAATTCGTAAAGAGTCACATTGCCAAACAGTGCGGGAAAAACCCCTGCTATTCCATTTCCGCACGCGTTTGCGTGCGGTAATGGAATAGCGGGGATTTTTCCCGCACGCTTTTATTAGAGAATAAACTGAATAATGATATGTCTCTATGCACCGAACGCCACCGACGACGTTACTATGAAAACGACATGTGAATTAACATAATATGTCATTAGTATGAAATTATTTGAATATATCAAATCGAATTTCATCGGTGTATTCAAATCTCCGTTAAAATAAGCGCTTGTAGAAAAAATATTGTTCCTAACTCATGCGGAAAGTCTTTCCCGCACGAAACTGCCGTTACCCGAACGACGCGAAGCGGAGTTCGGGTAAGCACTTGTTAGGAAAATAACTATACCGCACTGCTGTAGCGTGCGGTAATGTAACAAATGGATTATTACATTAAAATGAAACAAAGTATGGTTTTAATTTTTATAATTGTTGTTAATATTTACATTTTTTGTATCCTGTAGCTTGACGTTTTAAAACTGCTCTCAGTTTTTGGTACTGGGCAATATTAATATTATTTTTAACAGACAAAGTTGATTGAAGCATGGAATAATGTGCCCACAACGTCGAAGATTTCATTGTTTTAGCCAATTCAGCAACATACGCCATCAGTACATTCTCAGAAAAGGATACACTGTTGTTTTTTCTACAAAAATTCATGAAGCGTTGGTACGCAAGTTCATACTTCTCTCTGGATTTCGCCGGAAGTAAATTGAGTGAAGCCCCGTTCGCGGCTTCTACTAGTTCAGGAGTCGTGCAAGACAACAAATAATCACTATCAGTGTTCATGTTTACTAATTCTTTTTTAATTCCTTATAAAATACAACGAATCAAACAAAACCGGCTTTAAAATTATTTTACTTTTGTCATAACAGCGTAATTTCCATGGTTACCACTTCTATATTTCAATATGAACATAGAGAAACCTATTAAAACTTACTTGATTACATCTTGGATGAAATATTTTTTAATTAATTAATTTTTTAAATGTAAATCAACGATCGGAGAAAAAATAGTATGTATAATTCGTGGGAAAAGCATATTCCCAAACTCCTGTGTTACCAGACTCGTCGCTACGCTCCTCGTCTGGTAATTATCACAGTCGTTTGGGAATATTATGCTTTTCCCACTAATTATACAATATACTATTGTGAAACTATTATTTTGCAAATAATTTTCTAAATTCAAAACGTTTATACTCTTGGTAAAAACATGTTTTCTTATTCATTCAAAGAAGAGATATTTTCGAATTAAACACTTCGTAGTGTTGAATGTAGAAATATTTTTTTCTAAATAAATATAAATATGTACTTGGATAATTGGAGAAAAAGTGGCTTATTTCATGAACTGGACCAAATGGAACATGATCCAGTGAAATATGTTGGCCAATTATTTGGTTTTTAATAGTTATCCTGAACTACTGATAAGGAGGATATCATTAGAGGTCAGCTATCGAAATCTACGTTATGACGTTAATTATATACTATTTCTTAAAATTCAATCTAGGTCAGTATTATGACGAATAAAATTCGTATTATGCATTTTGATACAATTCCAGTAGTTTTGGTGCTATTTTATGCACTTGCAGTGCTAGGTGATAGTACTAGTGATGAAAGAGCTTCTTTAGTGAGAAAACATTTGAAAAGATTAAGAAAAATTGAGGGTGGGATAAAATTAGTGGGTGGCAGAGATGAATTTGAAGGTGAGTGATCTTAAGATAACATTTTTTTCAAAATTGAATATGTATCAGAAATTTAGGTACCTACAGAAGTTGAATTTTCAGTATATATATACAGGGTCACTCACGGTGGATGGTAGGTTAGACGTTTACGGAAAACGGGACATGAGATTATTCTGAAAATTTGGTTTCATGGGTAATTGATTTTGCTCTATCGATCTAAAATAATAGTGGCGCTGCGGCGTTGCCGCTTATACTAAAAAGTAGCAGCAACTATGAAATTTCAAATGAGACACCCTATATATTATTTCATTTTTTGCTTCTCTACCATTTTCCAATTGTTTTTGTATGATACTTCCCTATACCTATCTCCAGAGGTTTTCGAGAAATTAAATGGTTTCCTTATTTTTTTGTGCAAAACATAGCTTCAATTAAATGTTCATTACTAAGGTACTCAGATTCGTAGGACGCTGAAATTTTAGGTGTAGTTTACCAAGTTCCGACGTATTAAGAATATTCTAAGGACTTTGTTCTCTATTATACAGGGTCCTTCAAAATTTGCGATTTTAACGATAAATACAAAAATAGTAAAAAGTGCATTTTTTCAAATGTAATACCCTGTATATTATTAAATATCTCGAAAGAAAATTGAAATTTCTTTCAAATGATATATCATGTTCCTATACCTAAAAAGTCAGGTTTCCGAAATAAAAGCACGTTTCTATAAAAATTGGATTATTTAGCCATATTTTGTATTAGGTAGCTATGAAATGTCAAGAAAGATGTCATTATGAAAATTTTACAATTAGTCCATCAACAATAAAACGTTCGCGCGTTCATTAACGAAAATTTGATTTGAAAACAATCAAAATGGAAGGCAATAACTATTCTCATGAAGTTTTGATGAAGTTATTTATTGTACATGGTCAATGTGACCAAATAATAGCAAGAACATGCAGAAAATTCAATGAAATGTATACCTATCGACAACCAATAAACGATAGAAAATTTGTACGTTTACAAAATAATTTTATCACTTATGGGTCAATACTAAAAGCGAAACGAAATTTACTAAACTAATAAAAAACAATTTGCATTACGTAAAATAACATAACATAAGTGATAAAATTATTTTGTAAACGTACAAATTTTCTCTCGTTTATTGGTTGTCAATAGGTATACATTTCATTGAATTTTCTGCATGTTCTTGCTATTATTTGGTCACATTGACCATGTACAATAAATAACTTCATCAAAACTTCATGAGAATAGTTATTGCCTTCCATTTTGATTGTTTTCAAATCAAATTTTCGTTAATGAACGCGCGAACGTTTTATTGTTGATGGACTAATTGTCAAATTTTCATAATGACATCTTTCTTGACATTTCATAGCTACCTAATACAAAATATGGCTAAATAATCTGATTTTTATAGAAACTTGCTTTTATTTCGGAAACCTGATTTTTTAGGTATAGGAACATGATATATCATTTGAAAGAAATTTCAATTTTCTTTTGATATATTCAATAATATACAGGGTATTATATTTGAAAAAATGCACTTCTTACTATTTTTGTATTTATCGTTAAAATCGCAAATTTTAAAGGACCCTGTATAATGGAGAACAAAGTCCTTAGGATATTCCTAATACGTCGGAACTTGGTAAACTACACCTAAAATTTCAGCGTCCTACAAATCTGAATATCTTAGTAATGAACATTTAATTGAAGGTATGTTTTGCACAAAAAAATAAGGAAACCATTTAATTTCTCGAAAACCTCTGGAGATAGGTATAGGGAAGTATTATACAAAAACAATTGGAAAATGGTAGAAAAGCAGAAAATGGAATAATATATAGGGTGTCTCATTTGAAATTACATAGTTGCTCCTACTTTTTAGTATAAGCGGCAACGCCGCAGCGCCACTATTATTTTAGATCGATAGAGCAAAATCAATTACCCATGAAACCAAATTTTCAGAATAATCTCATGTCCCGTTCTCCGTAAACGTCTAACCTACCATCCACCGTGAGTGACCCTGTATATATATATATATATATATATATATATATATATATATATATATATATATATATATATATATATATATATATATATATATATATATATATATATAATAAATTCGATGGACGATGAATCAACTCTGTGGTAGTTCATATTTATATTAAAAATTAAATAATAAGAAAACAACTTGTCTAAAAACCACAAAATGAAAATAACTTTTTTATTCGACTAGTTTCGCCTGTTACAGCATTATCAAGACTGTCTTGATAATGCTGTAACAGGCGAAACTAGTCGAATAAAAAAGTTATTTTCATTTTGTGGTTTTTAGACAAGTTGTTTTCTTATTATTTAATTTTTAATATATATATATATATATATATATATATATATATATATATATATATATATATATATATATATATATATATATATATATAATCTTTTGATAATTATTAGCAATAACAGGCTGGTTGAATCTTAAAAAACTCGATTTAATTAATAAATTGACGTTTCACTATGACATTCATAGTTATTCAAAAATTTGAACAAAATTGAAAATTCTTTGACATTTATTGACTTGATAAAATTGAATAGATAAGATTGATCTGTCTTGTTAAAAATTCTTTCAGTCTAATATTAACATTCAAAATTGTTTCATTAGAAGGCAAGGGAAACTACAGAAACCTTAACCTATGTAATGTTCGAAAATAATAATAATAGGGTACTATTTATTTAACAGAAAGAAATTAGTCACGGGAAAATATTAAAAAAGTAGAGCAGAATTATCGGTATAGAACGTTTATATGGAAGCAGCCGTTGACACGTGTTTCGGACTCTTTGGTCCTCATCAGAACGGCGTAGCTAAGTATTAGATTGAAAATTTGGAGATGAAAATAGTTTAATAAATAAAATCCTCTGTTTTGATGAGGACCAAAGAGTCCGAAACACGTGTCAACGGCTGCTTCCATATAAACGTTCTATACCGATAATTCTGCTCTACTTTTTTAATATTTTCCCGTGACTAATTTCTTTCTGTTAAATAAATAGTACCCTATTATTATTATTTTCGAACATTACATAGGTAAAGGTTTCTGTAGTTTCCCTTGCCTTCTAATGAAACAATTTTGAATGTTAATATTAGACTGAAAGAATTTTTAACAAGACAGATCAATCTTATCTATTCAATTTTATCAAGTCAATAAATGTCAAAGAATTTTCAATTTTGTTCAAATTTTTGAATAACTATGAATGTCATAGTGAAACGTCAATTTATTAATTAAATCGAGTTTTTTAAGATTCAACCAGCCTGTTATTGCTAATAATTATCAAAAGATTAAAAATAAATCACAGGCAACAACAATTCGAATAAATAATTAAATATTGCTAGCTGAAAATATGGCAATGATCCCAAACTACATTGTTTTATATGTAAGTACCCTTTTTCATTTAAAAAATTTGAAATTCTAAATTAAAATTTTCATTAAAAACGGCTACTTCCATATACACGAACTATACCGATAATTTTTGCTTTACTTGTTTAATATTTCCCAAAACTAATTTGCTTTTTTAATGTTAATTTACTCTTTCTGAGATCTCTCGGATGGAATTAATCGCCTCCGTGGCAAAGTTTGACCAAATCTCCCATACCGGAGAGTTCAAACAATAAACCACAAATAAGTGATTTTCTTCCATAACAGAGGATTTTATTATAAAAATTTCATTAAAAACGGCTACTTCCATATAAACGAACTATACCGATAATTTTTGCTTTACTTGTTTAATATTTTCCCAAAACTAATTTTCTTTTTTAATATCAATTTACTCTTTCTAAGATCTCTCGGATGGAATTAATCGCCTCCGTGGCAAAGTTTGACCAAATCTCCCATACCGGAGAGTTCAAACAATAAACCACAAATAAGTGATTTTCTTCCATAACAGAGGATTTTATTTATTAAACTATTTTCATCTCCAAATTTTCAATCTAATACTTAGCTACGCCGTTCTGATGAGGACCAAAGAGTCCGAAACACGTGTCAACGGCTGCTTCCATATAAACGTTCTATACCGATAATTTTGCTCTACTTTTTTAATATTTTCCCGTGACTAATTTCTTTCTGTTAAATAAATAGTACCCTATTATTATTATTTTCGAACATTACATAGGTAAAGGTTTCTGTAGTTTCCCTTGCCTTCTAATGAAACAATTTTGAATGTTAATATTAGACTGAAAGAATTTTTAACAAGACAGATCAATCTTATCTATTCAATTTTATCAAGTCAATAAATGTCAAAGAATTTTCAATTTTGTTCAAATTTTTGAATAACTATGAATGTCATAGTGAAACGTCAATTTATTAATTAAATCGAGTTTTTTAAGATTCAACCAGCCTGTTATTGCTAATAATTATCAAAAGATTAAAAATAAATCACAGGCAACAACAATTCGAATATATATATATATATATATATATATATATATATATATATATATATATATATATATATATATATATATATATATATATATATATACTGATTATAAAATAATCAAAGGTGCGCACAAACTTGCACCTTGAGAAAAGTGCAAAAATAATGTTCTAGTTGATTCAAATACTAATCATTATTTCTGTTATTCAGACAAAAACATTCTTCATTTGCAGAGAATATTCTTGTTCGGGATTTATTTTGATTTCCCAAGTTAGTTTTGTAATTTTGAAGGAAATAATATTATCGATTTAGAACGGTCATATTTTCTTTTGGTAATAGAAACAGTAAAAAATAATACTGCTTTTCTTCAAAGTCACCAAATTTATATATTTTTAATAAAATATCATGTCACGGATTTTTCGTCATGGATGTTATTGTATAATTCATAAAATTTTTATTTCATGTTAGGCAACGTTGAAATTTTACATGATGGAAGATGGGGTGCTATATGCGATGATGAATGGGATATATCTGAAGCAAAAGTAATATGTAGACAATTGGGATATAATAATGGAACCATAAAATATACAGCGAATTCCTACTTTGGAATGGCAAAACGTAAGTAGGTTATATATGTTTGAAAATTAATTCGTGTACCAACGTGGATTCTTTTCCATGCCAGCCGTACTTTGTATAAATTAGGATTTTATTTCATTTTCAATATATCTTGAGATCTGTAATAATTAGTTACCTAAAACTATTTTTACTTGAGTATATAATAGGTTTTCATCCAGCTAATTATTCTATCTCTTGGGGTTTGATTTTTCGTTAGGTCAGTTTTGGATGGACAATGTTTACTGTGATGGCACCGAGAGTGAGATTACATCATGCAGGTTTGATGGTTGGGGCCAACATGATTGTGAATTTACTGAAGCTGCAGGAGTTATTTGTATTGATATATCAGATAAAGAACCTATTTTACCAGCAAAAATTGAAAAGAAGAAAGAGAATAACTTAATGTAAGAAAGTATTTTTATAAGTATTATGGTTTTTTTAGTTTGGAAATAATAGACAAGAGCCGTATTGACGAGCATGTAATTGCAGTAAAGAATTTATTTGACCAGTGCTTAAGAAATACGTCATTTACAGATTGAAGTTTCCTGAATCCTTGAAGGTTCGAATTTTAGGAGGAAGGATAAAAGAAGAAGGGAGAGTTGAACTGAAAGCCAGAGATGATGGTAATTGGGAACCTGTATGTGGCGATGGATGGTCAATTTTAGAAGCCATGGTCATCTGCAAAACTCTTAATTTAGGTAAAGACTCTTGGGTATGTGAGCCTATTTACTGAGCTTCCAATTTTGAGTGTTGAATATTGTTTGAAGTTAAAATGACCATCAACCTAATATTGAAATTTTTACTTGATAATATTTGGTAGGTACTATTTTCTTTTCACTTGTCATCTTTACTGAGAATACAAAGACAATTTAAAAGCACGATTGTAGGAATATCTTCACTAAATTAGTATCAAGAAATCACTTGATTCAAATTTTAATGAATTTTATAAAAAGCGTTAGACTTCATTATAGTTATTTATACGAACTACAATATGAATGAAACTGATAATTTTTACATCAGCGGTGAATATTTTTACATATGTAGGATAAAACATAAGCGTTTTGTGCCTTTACAACAAAGACCTTGAAGATTTATTTATTTAGTGCGATATTATATTCTGCAAATAATGTTAAAAACAGTTATCAAGTTAGAAATGTTCGGCTAGTCGAATTGTGAAAGTATGATACAAATTTGGAAAATTCTTTCTGATTAATCCGGGTAAGAAGGGATGAGCCGGTTTATATTCAATTGATTAAAGTAAATTAAATTCTTGTGCCTTGATTTTGAATTAATTTTTATTATATACATTAGTACGAACAATGGAATAACTTAAAGTACAATATCAATAATATCCTATGATGACATCGTACAGTGACAAACTCGCTTGAACGCTCTAGCGTTGCTGAGGTTACTCTACAAACGCTCATAGCAAAACGCTATACCTACTAATTTTAGAAACTTCTTCCAGGATACGCAGACAGTGCCATACAAACAACTTATTTTGGTGGTAAGCTAACCAACAGCAGTTATTCTAATATTAAATGTAGAGGACATGAAAAATCATTCAAAGATTGTATGTATGATGTGAACTCAACTGGATTATGTCCAGGTAATGACTTAGCGGCGGTTTCTTGTACTAAAAAATTAGCGGATCTTGTCATAGACCATACTGATATAATGAGAACATCTCACTTAGAAGACAGACAAATGTTTTTTCTGCAATGCGCCATGGAAGAAAACTGCTTATCTACTGAAGCTTACAGAATACAAAGGGAGAATCCGAGCAATTGGCATTTGGAAACTCGAAGATTGTTAAGGTTTACTGCAAGAATATTCAATGCCGGTACAGCTGATTTCAAACCTTTCATACCAAAACATCTTTGGGAATGGCATATGTGCCATATGTAAGTTTTTTAAAGTTTTACCTAAACTTCCTATACCGACAATAACTCAGAATAAAAACTTCCTTAAACCATTCGAAGTATAGTTCGACCAATAGATTCCTTAAATGGCATATACCATTGTACAATTTTCAACTAGAACGTTTTTTATAGGCATTACCACAGCATGGAAATATTTGCTACTTTTGATATCTTTAACGGAGAGGGGACTAAAGTGGCAGAAGGTCATAAAGCTTCATTTTGTTTAGAAGATAATCAATGTTTACCAGGTGTGGAACCTAAATACGCCTGCGCAAACTTTGGGGATCAAGGAATATCTGTTAATTGTTCGGACATCTACAAATATACTGTAGACTGTCAGTGGATAGACATAACAGATATAACACCAGGAGTTTATACATTGAAAGTGGTAATAAATCCAGAATTTAAAGTACCAGAGATTACTTATGAAAATAATGCTGCAGTATGTACTTTTTTCTACTCTGAAACAATAGGAACTGTCAATAACTGTACTGTGCAAATGCCTTGACAAATTTTAAAAAATAAATAAAATTTATTCTCCGTACTTTGAAGTAATTTTGTTAGTGATATTGAGAGAAAATAAAATATTTCTTTCAACTTGTTATTTACATTCGTCTATTACGAATTTCAATAAATTCAGCCCTCTCAAGCATGTATATATAACAAGCAAGCAAAAGAGTATGCTCGAGAAAAAAACCGATGATTCATATACTTTGTCTTAAATTAAGATTTATAATGATTTATGTGGCTCAGTGGTCAGTGCGTTAACTACTGAACAGAAGGTAGGTGGATCAAATACCGGCTAACCGGCCGAACCAACGAATTCATGCGGAGCCACCTCTTGGAAGGCAATGGCAAACCACCGAGAAGTATTCTGCCTAATAAATCCTCTCTGTAAAGACGTTTGTTAAATCGACATAATTTGTAATGCAATACAATGAGGCTCTTGCACCGTTTTATCATAAAACGTGGTTTAACTAAACTTGGTTTATGCGGGGTTTAAGAAAGCTTAAACGCCGTTTATATTTTGGGGGAAGCGAGAATGTCAAATTAAACTCAGTTGATCATTAAACTTGGTTTAATAATATACGATGCAAGAACTTAAATAAGAGTTAATTACATTAATTGGCCTAATGATTGTAGAAGATACGCAGAGTCATATTTATTATTTAAAATAATACGATAAATGATTTTTGTGTTCAGTATGGGCGAATTTATGTAATCATTTATGAAACTATGTTACTGAACATTGCAACATGCATATGTTACTGTAAGAAAAAGAACTAAACTTCGGTGTATAACCTCTCTTTTCAAATTATGGATATGGAAACTGTCAGATGAGATGAATTCATAATAATTTGCAATTATTAAGAATAGGGCTGTCCTAAAATTAATATAATTTGCGAGTTAAAAGTGATTTTTGTCCAAGAAAAACTCGTGAAAAAAAATTTTAATATGGGAACAAGCAGCGACGAATTGAGTGAGTAGAAATTAATAAATTTTATTTTCTACTTAGCTTCTTCCTGTAACTGATTAACTTTATAAAAATATAAATACACCGTTTCAGTGCTTCTTGAGCGAGTATTTTTGAGGCTTGGATCTACAGAAACTGATGAACAGCTTGAAAGTGTCTTGAGAAAGTTTCTTCCACCTGTTTTACTTAAATTATCGTCTCCTGATGAAAGAGTCCGTAAGAAGGTGAAAAACTTACTACTTGAATTGGCATATTTCCTTGTTCATTTTTATTATGGTAATTATTTTGGATTTTCAGGTTATGGAATTATTAATTCATATCAACAAAAGGATTAAAACTAGACCTATGGTTCAGTTGCCAGTAGAAGCATTACTAAGTCAATATAATGACCCTTCAGCAACTTCATTTGTTATAGTAAGTTTTCATATTAATTTCATACAATAAAGTACATTATAAAAATTTTTTTTTTCAGAATTTTACTATAATCTATATCAAATCGGGTTTTCCTCGTCTACCAGTTGAAAAACAAGTTGAGCTTGTTCCTGCTGTGTTGAATGCACTCAAGGACAAACCAATAACACACATTGACAGTTTGCTTTTGTTGCTTCTTCCTCTTCTAGGAAAGGTTCAGGTACCAACAGATCCAGGCCAAATGCCCTCAATGTTTGGGCTAAATGAAAAACCTGAACTTAGCAAACATTTATTAGGCCTAACTTTAGATGTACTATTATTACCCTATGGGTGAGTAAATTGAATTTTGTTTGGGTTTTACTCAAAACATTAATCTTCCTACCATTTTTCAGAGCTTTGAGTCCTCAAGTAGATCCTGAATCAAGCAATAACAATACATCATTACCTATTCCTCCAGGAATGAGCGAATACTCATTCAAACGAGTGACTTCCAATAATTCTATGAAACCTGACGAATTAGAGGAGGTATGGTAGTAATTGCTTCATTATATATATCCACAAGAGTGAACATTTTTTAAACCATTTATATATGATGTGTATGTCAATTTTAAATGAAATATCAATTGCAACTTCCTAGGCCAATCTAGAAGGGCTGGGAAGGAAATAAACATGTTTTTGAAAGCATCACATACTTCCAAAGTCCCTTCAAATTGAGTTAAACATTTATATGATAATTGAGTTAGTGTCAGGGAAGCGCCTTTTGGGAGTGTAGATTTTTGTCTTCCCCTTCGGCATTTGTATGTAGGAATTGCATCTTTTATGATATAATGGATTGGACAGGATCGTTTCTTGAATTAGTTAAATCAATAATGAAACAATATGAAAATATGTAATAAAATTAATAATGGTAAATTGGAGAAAATACAGAGCTCTTGCATTTTATTTTCATTCTGATCTAACAAAAAATAGGTTTGCTTTTAGTAATTCAGAAAATTTTTTCAAACAGCTTACTTGAATTATATATTTTGACTATGGTGCCTTATTCTGTAGAATAATTTATAGATTTAGGTAATCTACCACAATAGTATGTGTAATAGACTAATTTTTGAAAAATGAGGATTATATGATGATTTTTGTTTAAGTGAGTTCAACATTTCAATTTTTTAAGATTCACCTAGGTCAAAAGATATTACTAGATAATTGAAATTCTAAACATATCCCTAACACTTTTTATTGTTTGTTACCATTTGATGTTTCATTTTGCGATATTAATTTTATTATTTCTGTCCTCAAATATTTATTTTTTAGGTAAAATTGGGAGTTGTTAAATTCTTATCTCATGGAATATTCAAAAATGAGGATATTTTATTACATTTGATTGTTGCTTCTTCAGATACAAGGTTTAGTGTAGCTAATTTATCTGAAACCGAATTAAGGAAGATAGTGGGGTGAGTTTTTCATAGAATATTTAGTTAAATTAGTCAATATCTTCGGTATGCAATAAGTTGTTCTTTCATTTTTTAGAACAGTTGATTGGAGCTCAGCTGCAATATGTTTGCCCATATATGTTTTATTTCTTGGTACACAGGCAAAAAATGTTAGACCAGACCACAAAAAGTCTCCTGTTAGCACTAGAATACGTTTGAAATTATTGCATCATCTTTGTCGAGCAAAAGATGATGGATTGATTTTCCCCATGTGCATACAAATTGTATTTGATTGTTTATATGGAAGTACTACTAATGTAAGATTGAAAAGCTTTGCTTTGAATTTTACTAGTAATATTATCAGAAGGTGAGTAAAGTTAATATTTTTATGATGTAACAATAATTGATTCAAACTGTGCTTTGTAATAGTGATGAAGTATGTTTGATTGCCAATACTAGAACTTTATCTTTCCTTGAAGGATTGTTTTTTGTCATATATATTTTTTTCTATCAATTTTATTCTCAAAAGTAATTTCTTACCATTTCTAGCAAAATATTTAAATTAATATTTTCTCAGGAATTATCATTTGAGTTATAATTGAATATTTATTCACACACACACACACACACACACACACACACACACACACACACACACACACACACACACACACACACACACACACACACACACACACACACACACACACACACACACACACACACACACACACACACACACACACACACACACACACACACACACATATATATATATATATATATATATATATATATATATATATATATATATATATATATATATATATATATATACATATGTCACCGGAAGATAACGAGATCCGCAAGTTTATAAATTTCCTAGGAAATTCATAAACTTTCGTAGGATTCTAAACGAGAGATAAATTGTATTATTTTACGCCAGCATTTTCGCAAACTTATCTATTTGCGACGTCTCGTGGTAAGTTTATAAACTAACGGATATCCATTCGTAAGATTTTGAACAGTTAGACCAATCACAGAAGAGCTTTTAATTTTACGCTTCTTTAAAATACGGCAAATAACACACTGCTCTCTGATTGTTCGATGTTGACAGTGGCAAAGCTTGTGTCCATAGACTTTGGTACAATCGGACTTGCCAAACTATGAATTTATCAGTTTCGATTACCTATCTAACGATATTTTCACTTTGAAACTAGGTAGGTACATATAATACAAATATGCTAATGACCCCTACTTCACTCTACCAAAATAAAACAACAGAAATCGTGTTCTACGATATTAAAGAGGTTTATTAAAAAAAAACATTCATAAAACATTTGACATTTTTAATTTTTTCCTCTATACATTCTGGTTTCTTACTATTTTGGTCATGGCCACTATAAAACTTTCGTAGCTCCGTGGTAAATTTCACTTCGTCAACAAATTTTCTAGTATTTACCGCACTATCTTCACCATTTTGGTTGTCCGCAGCTTCTAGGTCGTTCATTATGGATATAGTTTAGTAACCTTAACAAAATCTAACTTTTTTCACAGTTCCAACAAAGTTACAATATTAAAAACACACGAGCAACCGGTTTGTTTATGTTCCGTGGTGGTGGCGGTAGAGAGGAAGGAAAAGGAACACGTGACTTATTCAACCAATCAGAGCGCACATGGCGTTTGGTTGTTGCTTACTTGTTATTTTACGCGTGAGTTCGGTAAGTTTATCAATTTGCGGAAATGTGGGCGTAAAATAATACAATTTATCTCTCGTTTAGAATCCTACGAAGGTTTATAAATTTCCTAGGAAATTTATAAACTTGAGGTTCTTGTTATTTTCCGGTGACATATATATATATATATATATATATATATATATATATCTATATATATTTAATTATATATATATATATATATATATATATATATATATTTAAATATTTAAATACATGATTCATTAAACATCTATCATATTTAAATCCTTCATTTACTTAATTGGATACTGCCATTCTTGTTGTAATAATGAATATATTCAAATTTGTTGTTAGCTATCATATTTTATTGGGCTTTTTATAAACGAATATAAAATCTAATCAAGAAAGATTTTCTGAATTAGATTTTTGACAGAGCTAGGAGGGGGGCATGATTATTATGTGATTTTTTTTTACAATCTCTGCAAAATTGATAATTCTTTTGCTATATGTTCATTTGTAGTGGAAATAAAGAAGCTCTTACCAAAGTAGCAAATATTCTTCTTGGCGGACTTCAGAAATATACATCTGAAGGTGAAGAGTCTCAAAAAGGGCAGGCATACATCCTCATTGGACTTTTAGGCCATAGATTCTCTGATGTAGTGTATCATAACCTTACATTACTCGAGCTTTTCATTCATAATTTGGAAAGTGCTAATCCAGATTTGAAACTTCCAATACGAGAAGGATTTCTGAACTTGATTCTGGCTTACAATTATGAAATTCATCCAATGGAGGCCGACCAGAATGGAAGATTGAATTTAATATTTGCGTTGATTAAAAGTCGATGTACTTCCGAAGATGCTGTGGTTAGATTCATTATTGTGAGGGCGCTGGCTACAATTTTTCCACCCGATCATGTCCCTTCAAAACTTTTGCTTCTTCAAGCTACTGGCGATATGTAAGTCTGATCATTTAAATAAATTCTAAAGATTTCATTCCATATCCCTTTAACCTGAAGAACTATATTACTGCATTTTCCGTTCTATAGAAAAGAAGAAGTGTCTTCAGAAGCCTTCAAATCTTTATATGGTACTTCAAGAAAAATGGATGTTAATCTTTCAAACCCTGATAAAACAAATAAAATCACATTACCTTCTTTCACTGACATCATGAATTATATTGAAAATGATAACAAAACTCAAGACAAGACCAAAAAATTTTCATCAGGAAACCATGTTCTACCTTATCCTGTAGAAGTATTCCGAGAGGTTGTTGGATGGCTTTTTTTTAAATTCCATTTTATGACATTATTATATTTCAGGTATTAGTATATATAAGGCTGTGCCTAATTCAAAATGTCAAGGTTCCTCTTGTGAGGGAAATTATGAAGCATCCTTGCGAAGATACACCTCTGATATCTGAACATTTGCAAGAGAAGTATAGTGAAATGACAACATTAGAAAGCAAAATTTTTCTTCAGTATTTACAATTGAGTAGACAATTGTTACTTGCTAATGCAGGTAAAAAAAAGATAAAAGAAAATATCCATCTGAGTTTTCTTTCTTTCTTATTTAACTTGTTTCTACATTCTAGCTATTGAACCATTAAGTTGCTTGGTAGAAGCGATTGGCTGCTTGCCACAATATTCTTCAGTTCTATTAGATGATATAACTTGGATTAGGGATCAACTTCTTTGTTCAACTAAGGAAGAAATTAGGGAATATGTAGCTGTTTTGTATGGAATTATCTTGATTAATATAGATGCTGATCAGTTCAGAGAAACTATTGAATATTTGATGAAACAAGTCGACAATAAAAGCCTTGAGGTACAGCATGGAGCCCTTTTAGCTATTGGACATTGTTTAGAATACAGAATACGTTATGGAAAATTAGATCAAATAAAACCATTCCTGGAAAGTGCAGTAAAAGTGTTGAGTAAGTTATGTATGAATAAACTTTACATGCTGAATATATTCATGTATGTAGGTTTGCGAAGTTTCTATAAGATTTTCTTAATATGTGAGAATTCTTAGTTGATAATCAGAAAATTTAGTTTCAAGATATTTGTATTTTGGTATCTTCTGAATGGCATTCAAATCCTATCCTAAAATATCTATAAGGAAATATATTAGTTAAATATTCTAAGTTGGAGTACATTTTTCTCATTCAAGTTGATCAAACATTTTTTTCAGATAATTTTTTGGGTAATCAAAACATACTTTTGCGTGGTGCAGCATGCACAAGTATAGGTTCAATAGCAAGTTGCACTGCTTTACCTCTTGAAGATGGTAAAATATTGAAAGGCAGTCCACAAGCTAAACGACCTGCAACTGAAACTATTACCAAAGCAGATGTCATGCATAACTTGATGAATATACTAAGCAATCAGAAATTTAGTGCCAAACTGAAAGAGAAAGCAGCAAAGTCATTAGGGTTACTGTGTGTTGGGGAGAGATTTCCACATACTAGGGATATCTTAGAAGGGCTTTTAGATACAGCAAAAGAGGTGAATAAGTTGTATATGAAAAATTTTACTGTTTCTAAATCTAATAATCAATCTTTTATATGGAATAGTATTAACATACTGCAATTTTACTAATTGCTACATATTTTCTTCTATATAATTATTGTATTATTTAATAGTACCAGTGCAGAATATTTTATAACTTTTATCTTCTATAATATCAGAAAAATACTTGTATATAATAATAATAATAATAATATTTATTAGCCCCAGAAAATTATCAATACAATACAGATAAAATTGAGACAAGTCAAGTTGAAATAGTTAATTCACTAAACACGGTAATCCATATACTCCTCGAAGTTATATGGCTCACAGATGAGCAAATGCATGTAAAGCCTCTTCTTGAATAGGCGATAGTCAACATTCTCCCTCAAATCAGCGGGAAGGCCATTAAACATCCCGATTGCCATATAATGAGTGTTCTTTTCTCGGAGTGATGTAGTGTGATGAGGGAAAAAGTAAGGAAAAGTTCGACGGGTGTCATTGACATTTCTGCAATCCTCAAAGTACTGTTTCTGCTTCCGAAAAAACAAAAGTAACCTGTATATGTATAGCCCATATAACGTAAGAATATTATTTCTCCTGAAGCAGCCTCGACATGTTTCTCTATAGCCAAGACGAAATACCAATCTCATCGTCCACTTTTGAGCGATAAAAATGCTCTCAGCATGAGAGGAACTACCCCAAAAAATGATGCCATAAGATAACAAAGATTGAAAATTGGCATAATATAATATTTTAAGAATATTCATGTTTACTTGATCTCTCAGCATAAATAAAGTGTATGAGACAGAGTTTAGTCTCTTCCTAAGCTGTTCAACATGAGGGCCCCATTTCAGGTGCATGTCAACAACAATTCCAAGAAAGTTCACTTCTCCAGCAATCGGAATAGCGTTACTACCCTCCCCAACCATTTTTGGGAAATCATTAGTTTTAGAATCAAAAGCAAATAACACACTCTCAGTGTTCTGCAAGTTGACTATCAGCCCGCTGTCACGACACCAGCGCTTAACCTTATCCACCATAGTAGCCGAAGCCAGGACAGCAGAAGGAAGATTAGCAGACTTTATCAAGAAATTAGTGTCATCCGCATACATAATAGGTGTACACAAATCAAAAGAGCACAGTGTAGCCAAAGAATTTATGTAAACAACAAATAAGAGAGGTCCCAGTATACTTCCCTGCGGCACTCCCATTAAAATATCTCTTTCATCAGAGGCGTACATAGTTCCATCCACTGTTTGGATGACTTTATGTTTCCTATTGGTCAATTAACTTCTCAGAAGATTCAGCTGATTGTCTCTAATTCCACAGATTTGCAGAGTCTCCAGTAATAGATTATGATCCACGCAATCGAAAGCCTTCGAGAGATCAAAGAAGAGACCAATTGGGATTTCCCCCTTTTCAAGAGCAACAATTATGGAGTTAGTTAATTCGAATAACGCAGTTTCAATATTTTTATGTTTTATAAAACCATGTTGACATTGAGAAATAATGTTGAATTTTGTGAAAAAACTCAACAACCTATTCAATAGAAGCTTTTCAAAGACTTTTGAGAAGGACGTCAGGATACTTATCGGTCTATAGTCACCAGTTGTCTTCGTAGGTGTAGCTTATGGTCTACAACTGGTAAGGTGGATAGAGTAATTGGTACTTTGGAACTACTGAGTATTTAAACAGATTCAACTGAATTGTGTCAATTAAAACATATTGTTTCTCATAACTGGTTTTCATTGTAACATATGTAGTGATGATATCAACTTACTATTAGGTTCACTCAGTTTAAATGTAAAATATGCAAACATGTTTAATTATGCATAATTTTGAGTTTTAATTTTTGTAGACAAAAGATGTGGAGGTACATTTCACAATTGGTGAATCGCTAGTTATGTGTATCCAAAGTGTTTATTCACCAGAAGCCAGGAATAAGTGGATTTGTAAAATAAGTGATTATAAACCAGATAAAAATGATACAGTTCCAGATGAAAATTTAGACTGGTTACTCGATGAATTATTGAAGTTTATTGGGAACACTCATCCAAACTCAAGACAGGCTTCATGTATCTGGTTACTTGCCATTGTGAAGAATTGTGGTGAACGACAACCTATCACAAAACGATTAGACATATTGCAAAATGCATTCATGGGACTCCTTGGAGAAAATAATGGTATTCAACTTTAAGACTATTTCAATTTGAAATTATTGTGTAGAATTGCAATTCTCCTTCTCAGGATATTTTTTACAAATACCAATATTTTGCAGATATCGTTCAAGATGTTGCTGCCAAAGGTTTATGTGTTTTTTATGATACTTATAAATCAGAACAACTTCTCTCCACTTTGGTGAAAAACTTAACAACTGGTGCTAGACAAGTACAGCAAGTCTCCAGTGATACAAAATTATTTGATGAAGGTCAATTAGGAACTTCTCCTACAGGGTAAGCTAACAATTCTCATTTTCATGGTTTATATATAAGTAAAATAATTTATAATTGGAAACAATTTAATTTTAATTAACAACTATATTCATGTATTATATTTCAAATATCTTGTAAGGAAGAATAAGTTATGTATTTTAATCAAAAACACTCAATTACGGAATTTGTTATTATTAATATTCATATTCCCAATTTTTGTATTTTCAATTTTTTTCTTTCAGAGGGAATCTAACTACTTATAAGGAATTGTGTTCATTAGCTTCTGATCTGAATAAACCTGATCTCATTTACCAATTTATGCATATTGCGAATCATAATGCAATTTGGAATTCTAAAAAAGGTGCTGCTTTTGGGTTTTCCACTATAGCTGAGAAATGTAGAGAAGATTTGAAGAGCTACTTACCTGATATTGTGCCCAAATTATATAGGTACCAATATGACCCTTCACCTAACATCCAAAATTCAATGCACAATATTTGGAGAGTACTGGTTTCTGAGCCTCAAAAAGTGGTAAGTGTATGACTTGTTTGTTTTTCATTGATATTCATTTATTGCTCTACTTTAATATATCTACGCATATATTTTTTCAACATTATAATTATTTATTGATTGCTGAATTTTCCGAAATTTTTTTCATTCAGGTGGAGCAATATTTTGATGAAATTCTGAAAGATCTTTTGGAAAATATAAATGCTGGACAATACAGAGTGAGACAGTCATGTTGTTTAGCTCTCCAGGACTTCT
This sequence comes from Cynegetis impunctata, assembly GCA_030704885.1. Taxonomy (NCBI): domain Eukaryota; kingdom Metazoa; phylum Arthropoda; class Insecta; order Coleoptera; family Coccinellidae; genus Cynegetis; species Cynegetis impunctata. The sequence goes on along the minus strand of JARQZK010001479.1, from coordinate 498,449 downwards.
TGAAGGGTTCAGGGAATAAATCAGTGCATGATGCGGTAGATTATATGGATGAAATATGGTCTAAACTGTTCAGAGTTATGGACGATCATCATGAAGCAACCAGACTTGCAGCTACAAATACTGGAAGAGTTTTGAGCAAGGTTTTTAATTTATTAATTGTCTTACTCGCTGGTTTTTGACAAATTTTAAATTTCAGCTTTGTGTACATGCCTGTGAGGAAAGTCAGGGCAAAGCTGGCATCAAAATGGTGGAGGCGATATTGCCACAGCTTTTGAATACTGGTATTATTAGTAATGTAGCTGAGATACGTTTGATAAGGTTGAAAATTTCATGCATATTTATTTTTCTAAAATAAGGTCGTCATTTGAGAATCCTATAACTGACTTTTGATTTCATGTTAAATTTGCCATTACTGGTTGTATGCAAATCACACAATCGTATAGTTTCTATGTGAATAAAAGCCATTTATTCTGTTTTATGTGGCTGTAATTCAGTTTTTTCAAATTTATTTATTTATTTTTTTATTTATTTTTTTATTTATTTATTTATTTATTTATTTATTTATTTATTTATTTATTTATTTATTTATTTATTATGACAAAATGTATGCGGTTTACTAAGGAAATACTTCTTTAGGTTTCTTCAGATCAACTCAGTTGCAACAATCATGTGTGCTGCTCAGTGTTTGTTGTATAATTTTAACCAAAACATTGCACAGCATTATTATCAAGTTTTTATGATGTAGAATGTTGGCACTAGAGTGTTAAAACCATCGTTTTTGTATTGCGGTACAAAACAAATTTTTGGCATAAAAATGTCCATACTATTTACATCTATATGTGCTTGAATTTTGTAGTTGACTTAAAATTGATAGAATGAAAATTATTTTCATTTATGATTTCAGAAGTTTCTTCTCATTTCATATATTTAATAGGACATTGTATAGTTTAGACTAGTTTAGAGAATGATTCATTTATTTCAATTCATCTGCTGGCTTAAACTAAACTTTTAGTTATGGATATTAGAAATCATCAATGTTATTCCCAATTATTCAAGCTTTTGGTGAGAATTCCTTATAAAAGGATCCTGCTTTGATGCGGACAAGAAGTTTTGATAATGTGCTCTCAATTAATTATACTGTTGTAGAATATAAATTTACATGCTTATATTTCAATAAATTTTTTTTCAGTCTTCAAACAATTTCTCAATTAGTTGGTTCATCTGGAAAGCAAGTTAAACCATTTCTTCCTACTATAATTCCAGCACTTTTGAGAGCCACAGGAGAACTTGAATCAACACAACTTTCTTACTTGAGTACAAGATTGGGTGGTTCTCAAGTTCAGGAAGTCGTAGATGACGCACGAGCTTCATTTGCCAAATCCCATTTCACTACAGAAACAGTTTCAAAGGTATGAAGTACCCACATGGATTCAAATATTATTTTCGTATGGTTTAGCTGATAAATATCATCTTATAGTGGACTGAAGTCACATTTGGACATTTCTATTTGATTTACTTTTTTGCAATATGAGTTATCAATACATTATGTATAACTTCTAGGCGAGTTATAAAGCAAAGTGATGACATCATTAAAGTAGATTAGTCTGTCCAGTCTAAGTTGGCGTGTACGTCACAGTCATGCGCAAATAACGACGCAAGGCTGCCTACCCAAATATATAACATTCGAAATGGTCAAAATTCATATTTGTCGTAAGTAATTTTCTACAAAAGTAGTTATATGGTGATAGTGACCGGATCATCCATTTCGATAAATATTCTGTCCTTAACATATCAAATCGTATGTATCCCTCAAGAAAAATCAACATTCCGAGTAATGAAAATAAGTTGAATGTTTGTTAAGTTGTCATTTAATTGAAAAATTTACAATGTTGTCGGAGCCTCTCGACCAACACGCCGGTAATCGGCATTTCACGTTTGACAGTCGCCGAGTAACCTAGAAGATTTTGTAATTAAGTTTGATTTATTGATCGATGAATATGGATTTCATGTAGATAGACACTTCTGGTAGGGAATAATGGTCAATTTGAATTTATCGCTAAAAATTCCCGCCATGTCAAACATCCAAGATATCTCATTTTGTTGAAAATTGGGTTAGCTATTTAGATTTAAGATTATTTATTACGTCTGGCAACAGTGTTCACAATCGTCGTCATATACAATTGATGACGTACACGCCAACGGTCGCAGGACAGACATTTATGTATCTACAATATTTTCAATGGTGCTATGTTATTATGTATTTCTACAAACTAGTATTCAATTACACAACTAGTATAAGTATTTAGAAACTTATAAGGTACCTCTAATGAAAACACAAGTAAACAGAGTGAACATCATATTTTCAAATTTTTTGCAATATTAAGTACTGATTTTTTTCGTATTTTTCCCCATTGAACGTGTGGCATTTTTTGAAAATTGAAAAATTTTTAAGCTTAAGTTTGTGGTCTAGATGAAGTATTTTACGTGTTCTGAGTGAAATGATCATAAGATTCAACAATTTATTTATTTAGTTTATCAAACTTCTCTTAAAAATAGTTACCAAAAGTGTTTTTCAATATGTTTTAGGAAATTATGTTTATTTAAATCTCTTTATTTCAATATATTCAATAATATGTATTCAATCACATTTTAATTAAGACAGAAGTGTTTCTTCTCTATTTGAGTTTGCTTCATATTATTCCTTTGTAATCTGATTAAGTTTATAGTTCACATAATCACAGTTATGAAAGAATTACTTAATATTTCTAGTATGCATCTACTACTGCTTCAATCTTTGCCGTTTGGTTTCAGAGTTTACAGTATGCGGATTCCTCAATACTCAACGAATTAATCCCAAAAATTGTAGAACTAATGAAACAATCTGTTGGACTAGGAACAAGAATTGCTTGTACCCATTGTATAACTTTGCTTGTTGTGCAAATGGGTCAAGAGATGCAACCTTTTTCCAGCAAATTATTATCAGTACTTACAAATGGACTACTAGATCGAAATGCTGCTGTAAGAAAAAATTATGCTGTTACTATTGGTTATGTAGTATCTACTGCTAAAGACTCTAGCTTGGAAAAACTGTTTGACAAATTGAAATTGTGGTATTTTGAAAGAGAAGGTACAGATTTAGTGTTAAGAGTAGTTAGTTTCCACTTATCAAATGTGATTGCTGAGATGCTTTCAAAAAACATAATTTAAATGTAAATTGAAATACTGCGCATATATATATATATATATATATATATATATATATATATATATATATATATATATATAAACAACAAACATCAAAGACGGTGACTCCTCGATTTCCTCTCAGGATATTCTGAATAAAGTAAATCAATATCTTATTACTGCCTGTCCAAATGTGACTGATAACAGGGGTGACTACAGTAAGGTTGAACGTAATGGAAGGGACTTTCATTTCACTCGTAATGACACCAAATGAAGTGGAAAGAACAATTCTATCTTTAAGGAACCTGATGTCCGTGGGTGAGGATGAGATACCTGTATCTGTTTTGAAGAATACGGCTCATTTAATATCAAAGCCCTTGGCACATATCATAAATTTGGCCTTTTGTACTGGTGCTTATCCAGCGAAGCTTAAAACTGCCTATATAAAACCAATATATAAAAAAGGGGATAAAAAAGATTTTAAAAATTATAGACCAGTCTCACTCTTATCTAATGTGAATAAGGTGGTGGAGAAAATTATGAATAATAGATTGACAAAATTTTTTGAAGTGTTCTGTTCTGTCAAATGTTCAAAATGGGTTTCGAAAGGGGAAGAGCATTACAAGGGCAATATATCAGGCAATGGCTACTATACTGGAGTCATTAAACAATCAAAAGCATACATCAGCACTCTGTATTGATTTATCTAAAGCTTTCGACTCAGTAGACCATCAAATCCTTAGTAACAAGCTTGAAACATACGGAATTAGAGGGATTAGTCTGAGTCTTATGCAATCCTATCTTGCTGCTCGTATTCAGTGTGCCGTTGAGCTTGATGGCAGGGGGTCATTAATCAGATCCGAACCAGAGAAGATCATTAGAGGTGTGCCACAGGGATCTATAATGGGGCCACTACTCTATATTATATATGTAAATGAGCTTCCTAAAATAATATCTCAGGACATGGTTCTTTATGCTGATGACACTTCTGTCATCTTTAGTGAGATGTCTGGAGTGGAGTGTGAGGTTAGTGTAGGGAAGACGTTGAGCATTCTGGAAGAATGGTTCAAGCAAAACAATCTGATGCTTAATGTGGAAAAGACTCAGATCATATCTTTCGGTTCGGGGGGTTCGGTGGAGGCTGGTAGAATTTTTATTCTGCAGAAGAGATGCATAAGGTCAATTTTTGGTCTGAAACCAAGAGAGAGCTGTAAACCAATCTTTTTAAAATATAAGATTCTGACTTTGGTTTCTATCTACATTTTGGAATGTGTTTTGTTTGTAAAGAAAAATTCAGATTTATTTGAAGATAATTTATTGGATCATCAATATAATACAAGACATAAGCAAGACTTACAACAAAGTAGGACTAAATATGCCTACATACAAAAAAATTTAGTTTTCTTAACTAAAATAATTTGGAATGAACTTCCAATCAATCTACGTAATCTTTCAGAGAATAAGCTGAAAGAGAAACTCAAAAACTTTTTAGTTGAAAGTGCATTTTACACCCTTCAAGAGTTCCTAGATAGTGATTTTTCTTTGATAAAACTGTGATAATATGTACCTGCTGCTATTTGTGATTTGGGTTAGGTTGATGATATGATAATATGTATGTTTGTTTGACAATATGTTTTTTTGTATTTTTTGTATTTATTATTGTTAGAATATTAATTGTGTATATTTATATGTTTTTATATTTTTAACATTGACGTGTCCTACACATTTATTTGTATAACTGGACAAATAAAGATTATCTATCTATATATATAATAAATATAAATATATATATATATATATATATATATATATATATATATATATATATATATATATATATATTATTTTTGGTATTTTCTTGGACATAAGGTTCATATAATATTAAACGTCAAACATTACATGTTTTTTAATAAATCATCCAAACGTTTCGGCCATGGTTTTGGCCTTTATCAATGGACCCTCTAACAGTCAGCAAAACAGGTATTTTGTTTCAAAAATAGTGTTACATATTAACAGTGGTATACATAAAAGTAAAACATTCTTTGACACCAACATACAACAAAATTATGGGTCCATTGATAAAGGCCAAAACCATGGCCGAAACGTTTGGATGATTTATTAAAAAACATGTAATGTTTGACGTTTAATATTATATGAACCTTATGTCCAAGAAAATACCAAAAATAATATATACTTTGTGGTTCAAGAAATAAAACTAACTATATATATATATATATATATATATATATATATATATATAATGAATATAAATATATGTATATATATATATAAATTATATATATATAAATATAATAAATATATATATATATATATATATATATATATATATATATATATATATATAATGAGGACAAATGAGTCCGAAACACGTGTCTACGGCTGCTTCGACATATGCGGGCTAGACCGATAATTTTGCTTTTGTTTTATATACTATTTCCCCGCGATAAATCTCCTCTTTGTATATATATATATATATATATATATATATATATATATATATATATATATATATATATATATTTATTTATATATTTATTATTTTAGATATATCAGTGAAATCGTCTTTGGCCTATACAATCCAGTCAATAGGCGTTCACAATCAAGATATACTAAAGAAATATACTGATACCCTCATACCTCTCATCTTTTTTGCTATGCATGCTGACAAAAATCCGGAGTCAACTGCCACCCTGGAGATATGGGAGGAAATTTGGTCAGACAATACTCCAGGAACAGAGGCAGGGATAAGACACAATATAGAAAATATTTGTGACATAATAAAGAATGCCCTGGAATCACCGTCTTGGACAATAAAAGCACAGGTACACTGGAGTTTAATATCGGTCAATGATTTATTAATTGGAAGTACTTTTTAGGCTGCTAATGCAATATCCACAGTGGCTAGCAAATTGGGATCATCTATGGATATTAAACATCAGCTTTCTTTATTTCAAATTCTCCTAAATGCACTGAGTGGAAGAACATGGAATGGCAAAGACAAATTACTGAAAGCTCTTGCTAATATCTGTATGAACTGCAAGTGAGTTTTAACTTGAATGCATTTATTAAAAGTAAAACCTAAGTCGGAAATCAAAACTTCCCTTTTGGAGTAGTTACAAAAATCAATTTGGGTGGGTATAGAGGTGCAGATTATAATTGTCACTGTGATGAAATTATACATTTTAAGGTATATTACAGTTGAGACAAATGAGCGGACATGTTGCGAAAGTTATTAAAATAAATTAAACTAACAAAAAATAATGCAGGAAATTGCTACTTATTACACATTAAAATTGTTGTTCAAGATAAAATAATGATTGGTAGAAGTTGGTGACGATATTTCGCAGTTCACAGACGTTTGACATGAACACTGCAAACTCTCCTCTTGTGCACATTTTGACATTCACCTTAGACTTAGGTTAGATCTTACTACAAAAACTAAAAGTTTAGATTGAGTGAAAACTCGCAGGTTTTTAGGCTTATTAGTTTCTGTTTGTTGAATTTTTATAGTTGAAGTTACCTTCCTTGAAATTTATATTGTTTCATTTAGAATGAAAAGTTTAGTTTGTTGTAGCATCTGTTTCATGAAAGTTAAATATCTTGCATCAACTTTTTTTATCGAAATTCTCTATAATTCAAAATGGCCGATATGAAAACAAAACAATAGATTAATCCTGAAATATATAGACTAACAAGAGTGTAAGTTTTTAAAATCATTATTTTCCAGAGATTCTTTGAAAGAATCATCTGCAGTCAATTCTACTCAAATAGTTGAGGCCATATTGAAAGAATGTAAAAAGGATGAAATTATTTACAAAATTGAATCATTAAAATGCTTGGGGGCTGTCTTGTCATCTCTCGAAATAGACAAATTTGATGAAGTGTACAACATAGTTCAAAGTATATTAGTTGAAGAAAGTGATAACAAAGACAAAAATGAAGACATTATTTCTGCTGAAGAGATAACGAAGAACAGAGAATCTAAAATACAGCTAAAAGCCGCTGCATATGAAACTTTGGGTAAAAGTTGGATCTCAACAACCAAAGAGACACAGGAAAAATACAGAGAACTATTTGTTGAACACTGTGCCAATTGTCTGCCAACGATTACTAGAAATATTCAAATAAGTGTGTTGGAAGCTTTGTATAATTTCGTAGAATATTTGAAGCTTCTAAATACGACAGACTTGACTGCTATGGAAGAACTGAGTTTAGAGAAAATTATCAACAACATTGTGGTATCTTTGGAATATTCATTAGGTGAGTCATGTCAAGATATAATTGGTTCTGCAAGGGTTTAAAATGAATAAATTTGCAATGTTAATCAAAATTATAAAATCTATTCTGATCTAGAGATTGATCTATTTCCTTCTTTTCAGCGGTTTCCAAATATACTAGACTGAGGAAAGAGTCATTGAATATCGTTACAACTCTTTTGAAGAAGTTACAGTTTCTTAAGAGATCTGGAGAACTAGAAAAAATTAAGAAAATTTTGAACACTTCTATGCCTACTCTACAAGAAGACACTAGTCCAGAAATCAAATCTAGAGTCAAAGACATTAAAAATTTGTTAGATGACAATTCTTCACAAGGGGCTAATTAGTATTTATTTTAGAATAGTATAACAAAATCTTTTCATTTAATTATAATGTACTAAAAAATAATAAATTCAAAGGAAAGTGATCTTTGTTTTCTCTTGTGTAAAAATTCATTTATACTAATATATATATATATATATATATATATATATATATATATATATATATATATATATATATATATATATATATATATATATATATATATATATATATATATATATATATATATATATATATATATATATATATATATATATATATATATATATATATATATATATATACTGGCTGACCCGGCAAACGTTTAAATTATTAAAATGGCTATTAAAAAATATGGGTTGTTAATAGAAGGGTGAAAATTCAGAGTTGTATGTATTTTTTAATGCAACATCATAAAAAAATAAAATAAAAAATTTTGTTCAAAAAATTTATAAAAATGTTTATGGAGGACCACTCTAATCACTTAGGGGTATGAAAAATATATTACGACTTATTCTCAGACCGACTATTGTTATTTTCGATTGCCATCTTGCAACCCTATTGCGGATCTGTGAATAAAATTCAACAAAATGAGAATCGCGATGAAAAAATAGGTGTTGGTCGTAGGAGGGTAAAAAATTGATGAACGATATTATGGTAAATTCTTCCAAAATTTTCGATGTCGAAACGCGTAATTTTAATTTGATTTGTGATATTTGGAAGTAAAATATTATTAAAATTGACTGTATTTGTGGCCTTAACCTAGTAAAACCATACTCCTACTATATAATAAAAGTGGTCAGTAAAATATATATATATATATATATATATATATATATATATATATATATATATATATATATATATATATATATATATATATATATATATATATATATATATATATATATATATATATATATATATATATATATATATATTACTTATTTGATTTAAGGAGGAATGTCAAAAAAAGAGCAACTACATGTTCAGTCCAATATCAGTAAACCTGACTGCTAATATTGGACTAATAACACGTAATTATGAAATTTATTAATCAAATTTACTTTTATCCATACCAAATGATAAATAAAGAATATATTTCATAAAGATGTATATTTAAATTTCAATCTCACAAGAAACACGATGACAATTACCTTTTTTGTGGCGTTATATTTAACATTAAAAATTGTTATGGATTAATAAAAGCTTGGACACTACATACTTTAGATTTAAATTCCCTCTCTTTTTATAACTCGATTGCCTTGCGAAATGCATCGACTATCAGTAAAAATTAGAAAATTGACAACTGTTCAACAACACATTTGATAGTGTGTTTAAGTATTACATTTAAATATCTACAATTTTCCCTTCAGATTACAATATACTATTGATTGTAGTTATAATTATTATATAAATGCTTCACTTATATTAAACCTTTGATTTTATAAAATGGAAGAAGTTGAAGATAACACTAAAGAAAAATATCTATAAATTGTGAATATAATACATATCTTCCAAACAATACAGAAAATACTAATCAGAAATTAAACACTTTGAAATATCACAAATTTTTAAGGCAATTATGCGTCACAACCTACCTAAAGAGATTTTATATTCTGACATAGGGTTTGGGATGAGAAATAAAGATATCATTACTTTCATACTACTCTTATATCTTCAGATTACAGATCAAAAATGATTTTGTTATATTTTATATTCATAACAGTAATTTCACTGATACTAAAATAAAACAGCAATAAATCAATTGGACTGAAATTAAGTGTCCTTCATACTTTTTTGTTAGAAGTTTTATGAATCACTATATTAACTAGAAATAAAGAAGAAGCCGGAAAAATTATTCGGAATCAAATTCAGTTAAATAAAAATGATGAAAATATTCCCCAAAATTAATGAAAAATTTAATAATAATCAAGAAACCAAACATCTTTATTAGTTAATAATAAGGATAGATTGAGAATTGTAGTTAAAACTTGACTTCATAAAATAGAATGTTATGAATTTATTTCATATGCAGCATCAGACAAATAGTGTGAAGAACTGATATTAAGAGACTCAAGTGTAAATATTGACCCATCAATTAGTCATTCAATCTTTTTCCAAATTTCATAGAATTGATTGGGTACAGATAATAAAGGCAAATATCAACACCTAATTGTTGATGATTGTAAATTTCCATTCATCTTCGCTGTAAAAACCGATTCTATAAATAAGTTTGTCGTCTACATCAAAGTCTTGATAATGCAGAAATTTTATATTGACCATTTTAATATTTCATGTAATTACTCTATTATTTTGAAATGCGTCTCATTAATAATGACTTCAAAAGTTTTTGAGTGCCAAATATTTTGGTTTAAAATTATAGTAGTATACATTAATTATTGTTTTAAATACATGTATTCAGAAAAAACCCAAATATTATATCAACTTTACTTTCATTTCTATAAATAACATAAATACACTTAGCACTAAATTCACAGTTCACTTTTAAATCTAAGTAAAAAAATATTCTCAGTCTGTCATCTTTCATTAGAATTTTGTATTTTTCGGTTAACCCAAAATATATTTTTCTGTTGAAAATAGTCTTCAATTTCTCCCAAAGCCTTCCCCTTAGTTTCAGGCAACATAAGGTATAAAAATATACTGGCTATAAAAGAGGAAATTCCAAACATGCAAAACACACCATAAATTCCTATTACTTGTTTTATTAGTGGAAATATTTTTGTAGAAGCAAATATTGCGAAATGAAAAATCGTGAAAGTAAGACCTCCAGCGAAGCCTCGAATTTTTGCTGGAAACAATTCACCGATAAGGACCCCTGGTAGAATCAAGAAACCAATTGTATTTACAGCAACATACAAAAGTACAGAAAATACTGCAAAATATTGACTTTCCTGGCAATGTAGGTATTCAAAACATGCAAAACAAAGTGCTGTGATACCAGTACCAATTCCCGAACTCAGAGCTAAAGATCTCCTTCCTACAAGACCTAGCAAAATAATTGCTATAATCGTGAATATGAATCTAGCTATAGCTGACCATAAAGCAGCTAGAAATCCATTTCCTGAAAGACTTTTACTTTGTTTTAAGATATCCACAGCATAAAAAACAATTAAGTATGTTCCAGATAGAATTTGAAGTAAATTGAATACATTCATAATTATGAAAGGCTTAAGGGCTTCTTGTTGAAGTAGAGTTTGCCATATATTTTTCTTGGAGTTCTTCCTATCATCGGCGTCCATTCGCTCAATAATTTGAGTTGCTTCTTTCTTAGCCTACGAAAGTAAAATTGAATTAAAAAAATACAATTGTTATCAATTGAATGATTCAGATGAAATAGTTATCCCGCCGAATATATCGTTTCAGTTATAGTTTGTGTATTGCTTTTAAATTATTTATTAATTTGTTTTTTTTTGATTCATAATTTTAGATGAATAATAAACAGTTTTCAAGACGATATTTACAAAACTATTTCGAATTTATTTAATTCTAGTGTCCTTTTTGAAAACAAGGTAGTCTATGCTACTGAAATTTTATATTGATTGATCCAATTAATAATATAATAATAATAATAAGTGTACATCACTTGACATTAACCAATATGCATAGCTACAAATGAAGTTATTTTATTAAATTCCAATTTATAAGTGCGAAACGTCGTTGTAAAATTTCCAATTAGCGTACTTCGTTATGTACTCTTTCTAAAATTGAATATCCATGCCAACAATCGTTGATAGATACAATATTTCTCAGAAATAGGGTTATTTTATGGCAGGCTAACGTATATCAGGTCAGCTAGTATATATATATATATATATATATATATATATATATACAGGGCCGAGCCGTGCCGGGGGTGCAAGGGGTGCATGGCACCCGGGCGGCACTAACATAGGGCGGCAAAATATCATAAAAAAATATATACCTATTTCAAAAATAAAAAAGCCACTTTGCAACAAAATTTCTTTCATTTTGACTCTGCGCAGGAGTAGCTAAAAATCAAAATGCTGCCAGAGATTTTGGGAAGACAAAAGTACTTTTAATTCTGTTAAAAAACATATTTTTTCAATACACAAAAATAATGTATCTCCGCAATTTATATTTATTTACCTCTGGTTTAGGCAACCCGCAACTCTGTATACTAATATATCGATTCGGGAATTTTTGCGCACGATTACGGAATCCGGGGATTTACAGAAGCGCGAGCGGGCACTTGCACTCGTTAAAAACTAATGTCAGAGTAAGATAATATTGGAAGTTAGTTAGGATTTGATTGACTCTTATGGCGGTTTGATGGATGTTGCTTGTTAAATTTTAATATTTATTTGACTTTATTTCTATTATTATTCTATAATAGTAGTGTTGCATATTGTGATTCATATTGGTATTGGTAAAAACTGAAAGGTAAGTTTTAAAATTAGGTTAGGTATAATATTATTATGATGTTTTATTTTGACTTGAATTTTGAAATTTTATTGTTTGATTTAGATGTCTGATGGTCGAAAGAGACTCTCTGGTTCACAATACCGAAAAAGGAAGTTGGAGAAAGAGGAAGATAAAAAACGATTAACTGGGTCATTAAAAAAGTTTTTTACGTCTACGACCAGCAAAGAACCACTGGAACCACAACCTTCAAGTAGCAAACACCAAGATGCTGCACATTTTGATTCAAGTGAGGACGCAGAAGGACCATTGGAATTGGAAGAGCTGCACGAAGAAGATAAATCGGATTCAGACACCGACACCGAAGTAATAGAAAAGAACATGCCGAATAAAGCTACAACGAATACTCAGGCAATTATACAAACCGAAACTGTTGGTAAGGTGAATGACGAGGTGAATGAGGAACTCTTAAAAGACCCAGCCTATTGGCCTCAAGTATTAACAGATAATATTAGAATGACAATTCTTGAAATAGGACCGGTATAGTTAAAAAATATGACATATCCTGTAAATAATTTAAATAGATCTTTTAGCGCAACCTACTTTGAAAAAACATTAAGTAATAATGAAAAAGTTCCTAGAACTTGGCTTGTTTATTCAAAATCCAAATGCTCAGTGTATTGTTTTTGTTGTAAATTATTTAAGATATCTGCAACTAGTTTTAATGATAATAATAATGGGTATTGTGACTGGCGACATTTATCTCAAACCTTAGAAAGACACGAAACAAGTAAGGGACATTTTGAAAGTGTTAAAAAATGGGTTGAGTTAAAAAGATCAATTGCAAAGGGTATTACGGTTGACTCTTTCAACCAAAATTTAATTCAGATAGAAAAAAGGAGGTGGACATCTATTGTAGAAAGAATTATAGCTGTAATTCAGTTTTTAGCTGAGCAAAATTTAGCTTTCAGGGGCAGCAATCAAAAACTTTTTGACAAAGGTAACGGCAATTTTTTGAAACTTATTCAGACAATTGCCAAATTTGATAACGTAATGGCCGAACACATTGATAAGGTATAAAAAATAACAAACAAATGGCGTGATAATTGGGTGATAATATACAATAGAAATAAGTCTTTCTTATTGGAGAAAAAATAAAAAGATATATTAGAGACAACTAAAAATTATAGTTATGTTTGTGTATATTAATGAGCATTCAAAATTTGTTGAAATCAGAGAGCATTTTTTAGGATTTTGTCCTGTTACTAATAAGACTGGTCAGGGTTTAACCGACTTTTTATTAAATTATTTAGAAGAAGCTGATATCAATATTGGTGATATGAGAGGTCAGGGCTACGAATAACGGTGCCAACATGAAAGGTAAACACAATGGTCTGCAAAAAAAGATCTTGGATATTAATCCTAGAGCCTTTTTCGTACCTTGTGCGGCACATAGCCTTAATTTAGTCGTAAATGACGCTGCAAAATGCTCTCTTGAAGTAACAAACTTTTTTAACATTATTCAGGAAATATATGTGTTTTTTTCGGCCTCAACCTACCGATGGGTATTCTTATGAAAGAACTTCCCAAGCTAACAGTAAAACCGCTATCTGATACCCGCTGGAGAGTCGAATTGATGCTATCAAAACCCTTAGATTTGAACTAGAAAAAATTTATGATGCTCTCTTTGCCCTTTATTCCGATGAATCTAGAGACAATGACACAAAAAATACTGCAATGTCCCTAATAAAAAAAATAAAGTCTTTTAAATTTATATGTTCATTAGTTATTTGGTACAATATTTTATCAAAAATAAATGTTGTAAGCAAAATAATGCAAAGATCTACTATTGTTTTGCCGGAAGCTGTGGTTATGTTAAAAGAAATCAAAGTATATTTAACCAACCTTAGATCTGAAAATAGTTTTACCCAAATTCTTGACGAAGCCACAAAAATTGCGGAAGAAATAGACTGCGAAATATGTTTTCCAGCGGTTGAATTAGTAAGGCCAAGAAAAAAAAAAGTATTTTTTGATTATGAACACAAAGATGAGCCTATCCAATCTCCAGAGCGAAATTTCAAAATTAATTTTTATTTCTACATTCTCGACATTGCAATATCAAAACTAGACGAAAGGTTCCAAGATTTCAACAAATATAACAAAACGTTCGGTTTTTTAAATAGTTTACATGCGTTTACTAAAAATGAGATAATGCAATATTGTAAAAAATTGGAAACTGAATTAACTGACCTGACAACAAAAAATATGGATATAAATGCAGTTGATCTTTACAATGAGATTGATACTTTGTCAATTTATCTTGTTACTACAGATAATATGTCAGCTAAAGAGATATTAACTTATTTAGTAGTTAATGATTTAAAAGGCATCTTTCCCAATTTATTTGTAGCTTTACGAATATTTTTGACAATGCCAGTTACTGTTGCCCATGGAGAGCGGTCATTTTCGAAATTAAAGCTAATCAAGACCTATTTAAGATCTAATATGAGTCAATTCAGACTTTCAAATTTAGCCATAATAAGTATTGAAGAAGATATATCCAACAACTTGGATGTAGGCGACTTAATTAAAGAATTTGCTACTAAAAAGGCGAGAAAAGTAGCTTTTAGTGTTTAAATACTTACATAGGTTTAATAATTGTTTTTGTTTCTTTTTTTGGATGTATTTTATTTTATTCTTTTGTTTATTTGATAATAAAGACTTTGTTATTTCACCATTAAATTTGTTATCTGTTTATTCAAAATAATAAATTATGAACTCGTCCTTACCGACAACCTATTTTTTTTTAAATTTTTATGGGGGCGGCAAATTTAATTCTTGCACCCGGGCGGCAGATACCCCAGGCTCGGCCCTGTATATATATATATATATATATATATATATATATATATATATATATATATATATATATATATATATTTATATATATTTATATATATATATATATATATATATATATTTATATATATATATATATTTATATTTATATTTTTTATTTTATTTATATATATATATATATATATATATATATATATATATATATATATATATATATATATATATATATATATATATATATATATATATATATATATATATATATATATTTATTTCTAAGTAATATTCGCATCTCTAGGTGCCCATCAAAATTTTGCCAAAGTCAGTCAAAACTTTAGCTGTTTTAAACCTTGGGGGGAAGGTATATGAACGGGTGGCAAAATATTTGGAAATGAATTAGGAGCAGCACATTCAGAATTAATCCTTATGAGGCCTCGGTAGACCAGGCGGTAAGGTTTATCGCTTGTAAACCGAGGATTGTAGGTTCGAGTCCCACCTTGCTCTTGGGTGTTGTGTATGTCCGGAATTTAGTGGTTATAGATTTAAGAGAAATTGTTGGGTAATGTGCATCGTTCACAAGCCCATTGGCCGTTCGGAAACGGCGTTAAACTGTAGGTCCCTCGAGATAAAAAAAAATAATTAATCCTTATAGAGCTTTTTGGAGGGCGTATGTAGATAAAAAAAACTCTTTTATGAACAAGTTCGGGGGTTGAAAATTTGTATGTATATTAGACTAATAAGGACAGTCCCTCCAGGTGGTATTAATGTTTTTCTCTAATCGCCGCCGACATTTCTTATTTTTTGATGTTTTGCGTAACTCCAAAGCTTCTGCTTGAGTTTAGAGGGTTAAAATTTGGTACGTTGCTTGAATTGATGTTGTATTAAATTCTTTTCCTCAATCGCTGCTATTTAAATGTAGCGATTTAATGTATTTTTGTACACGCGATGCACTTCGCGACGACTATTTTTCGTTCGAATCGCATTTCGATCTGCTTTGCTCTTAATACGCGATACAATTTGTGCTAGGGCAGAGCAGAATGATTTTGTCTATTCGATTCACACTTCGAGTATCTTATCTCTGAGGAGAAAATACGACCTAATTGACGTAGCTTTGCTGCTCATGCGTTTTTTATATTTTAACTCTTCCATGTGGTTCACTATCTGCTTTGTGGATAATAACTTTATGAAGCGCATTAATTATTATAAACGAAAATATATAATACCAGCGTTTTTCAGTTGTTGAAAAAATTTTGTTTATATCTCAGATATTCCATGCTTATTCTCCTGGAAGACTAGCAGATGCATTAAATAAATACTTTCACAATTTCTCACCATGTTTACATTTCCACCTCTAAGCCAAACTAATGCTTGCTTTGCTTCTTCGATTTTATCATGACGCACCAGCCAAATCGGACTTTCAGGTAAAAAAAAGAATATTGAAAACGATAGAATTGGTAAGAAGGTGCTCAAAACTGAAAAGGAAAGTTATGATGAATATAAATGCGTTTACACCCTTCCGGAGTTTACCTGCTACGTATCGCCAATGGAGAAAATATCCAAAAGCGTAGACTAGAAGAATTCCAAATGAATAACTAGCGAAAGGAAGACTGCAAAGGATTCCTCTTAGATGTGGCTCCGTGACCTCACCAACAAGAACCTAGAATGAAAAATGTTTCGCATATTATCTATTTATTATTACAATTTCAAACTGTCAGACTGAGAGATACTATAGAAGGATTTGTGAAGTCATTTCTTACAGTATGGCGCTTTTAGGGGGGTTCATATACGTAATAAACTGAAGGAAAATGATGTTCTTACCGGTGGTGCGCAGGACACAATTGCAGAATTAATTGAAATTGCTCGAAAATCCGGAGGTGTCAAACAATTCCTTTCACAAAATTTCTTCAATTTATCGGCATTTCAACAACAAAAAATCCGATGCTCGCTATATGCCATACTTCTCCGTTGGGTGTTTAGGCACGCCATACTTTTTAGAAAATGTTTTTTAAAATTTTTTATTTTTTTTTAATTTTACAGGCTGATTTTGTTTTAAACAATTGTTTTTTATTAATCTTGTTCGAAAATCACCACACCATACCATTCCGACGGTCCAAAATACCCGCGAAACCCCCTCAAACATGTAATTTTTTGAAATTCGAAAAACTATTTCTTTCAGTATGGCAGTTAAATCGTGGTCAGTGAGACAATAGTATATTGTATAATTAGTGGGAAAATCATAATATTCCCAAACGACTGTGATAATTACCAGACGAGGAGCGTAGCGACGAGTCTGGTAACACAGGAGTTTGGGAATATGCTTTTCCCACGAATTATACATACTATTTTTTCTCCGATCGTTGATTTACATTTAAAAAATTAATTAAAAAATATTTCATCCAAGATGTAATCAAGTAAGTTTAAATAGGTTTCTCTATGTTCATATTGAAATATAGAAGTGGTAACCATGGAAATTACTCTGTTATGACAAAAGTAAAATAATTTTAAAGCCGGTTTTGTTTGATTCGTTGTATTTTATAAGGAATTAAAAAGAATTAGTAAACATGGACACTGATAGTGATTATTTGTTGTCTTGCACGGCTCCTGAACTAGTAGAAGCCGCGAACGTGGCTTCACTTAATTTACTTCCGGCGAAATCCAGAGAGAAGTATGAACTTGCGTACCAACGCTTCATGAATTTTTGTAGAAAAAACAACAGTTTATCCTTTTCTGATAATGTACTGATGGCGTATGTTGCTGAATTGGCTAAAACAATGAAATCTTCGACGTTGTGTGCACATTATTCCATGCTTCGATCAACTTTGTCTGTTAAAAATAATATTAATATTGCCCAGTACCAAAAACTGAGAGCAGTTTTAAAACGTCAAGCTACAGGATACAAAAAATGTAAATATTAACAACAATTATAAAAATTAAAACCATACTTTGTTTCATTTTAATGTAATAATCCATTTGTTACATTACCGCACGCTACAGCAGTGCGGTAAGAATATTACCGCACTGTTATTTTCTAATTGCTTAGCAACTGACCACTATTCTGGAATGTTGAGCTTTGCGCATAGAAAACATGTCAAAATATTGTCACTTTTCCCAAGATCGGAGAAAAAATTATATTCGCCATATTTCTAGTGCAGTACAAAAGTGATACTTGAAAAATGGTATTTTTTAACCGTTTTTGAAACACGCCTATAAAAGCCGTAAAATTATTTTGTACAGTATGGCATAAATGAAATCAGATTGTTCCAATACGATTTTAAGCTAAAAAACATACGCCATACTGTGACCATGGTACGAAAGACCGTGATACGCACGCTGCGATGTAAAAAAAAATGAATGAATAAAACGATTTTTCACAGTATGGCATTTAAATTTTCGGAAAGTTCATAAAAAGTATGATTCAGGAAAATTTATCAAATACTTATAGTGAAGTCCAAAAGTGGGGCCATACGGTTAGAAATTGTTCAAATGTAGCATAATATTTTACAATTATTTAATTACATTGTACGTATATCACCCACTCTACACGTATGGCATTATAACAATTATATTTCTAATCATAAAAACAACTATTAGACTAAATTTTAAGGTGAAAGAAATTGTTTTTCGAATTTTAAAAAGTTACATGTTTGAGGGGGTATGGCGGGTATTTTGGATCGTCGGAATGGCATGGCGTGGTGATTTTCGTACAAGATTAATAAAAACAATTGTTTGAAAAAAAATCAACCTGTAAGAACTAAATTTTAAAAAAAATAAAAAAAAAACATTTTCAAAAAAGTATGGCGGACCTAAACACCCACTGGAGAAGTATGGCATACAGCAAGCGTCGGTTTTTTGTTTGTTAAAATTCCGATAAATTGAAGACATTATGTGAAATAAATTGTTTGACACCTCCGGATTTTCGAGCAAATTCAATTAATTATTCTGCAATTGCGTCCCGCGCACCACCGATAAGAACATCATTTTCGTTGAATTTATTACGGATATGAACCCTCCTAAAAGCGCCACACTGTAAAAAATGACTTCACAAATTCTTCCAGTATCTCTCGGTCTATTTCAAGGTGTAATGTACTTATTTTATTGAGTAACGAAATGATATACAAATAAAATTTAACTAGTTACAGGACTCAATAGCTTCCTAATATAGATCAAGAAAATATGTATTTGCGGAAATATGGATCCGACTACAAACCCCGATCGTGAACCATTTTATTCATGTAAGGCCTATGGAACCGGGCGATCGGCAGTTTTTGTACTGGAGAAGTTTTGTGATCTCCTGTAATGCCATCCAATCCTCTTTCCGGCAGGAGATCATGTGAATTTTAACTCGATTGATGCGATTTTGATTCATATGCGACTGAAGTCGTGTAATTTTCTCGCAACTCGAAAAAACTTCGAACACTCGATTATAGCGATCCGCTTCGCTGATCAGAATTGAACCGCGCCTAGGTGTTGCATCGTTATTTGGACCGTAAAACGGAGCCCTATGGGCCTCGTTATCGGAAATATTATTTTAAACACATTTTCTACAATTTTTGTTGTTTTTATTACTGTGTAAACTATTGAATATATCATGCAAACATTCATTTGAAGAAATATATCAAGCTTTGTCGTATCCAGCAAGCACAAAGTATTCAATAGATTTCTCACTAAGCGCCTCACATGAACGTTTTGAATAAGTTAAATTTATTATCCTACATCACTCACCTGACCTGTGGCAGCTGTAAGTCCGGTTGATAATCCAGCAATAAATCTGCCTAACAGAAGTACAAAGTAATCCTTAGAGAATCCAATGAGAAACCATCCCGTTATTAGGGGAATTGAGGCTATTTGAAGGGTTATTCTTCGTCCTAGAGCTTCCATCAGAAATCCACTCAAGATAGATCCTAAAGGGGTTGCAGCAGAATGTATGCTGGCTGAAGAAACATACTTTGAGGTTAATAATAGCAGTTTTAGAGAAATATTGTTTATTTTTTGAAAACATTTTGGAAGTTTTAGTCAAGAATAAAGTATGCGAATAATGCATTGCTCCAGGGATAAATAATAGGTATAATGACATTTAGAAAATTTTTCGATAAATATGGTAGGTATACAATTTGAAATATATTTGATTTGATGTGATGATGCTAGTTGGAAGTTGCATCTCCATTCTTTCAAATGTTGTGAATGAATGAATATTTTTTGGATCTTCAGTAATATTATCATAGAAGAAGTTTGCATGAGTGAATACCTCAGTGCCGGATTAAGCCAGGTGGGGCCTCTAGCAAATTCGGACTAGAGGCCCTTGGTTTGCTTTAGGTTCTCAAGTTTATGGTATTAAACTCAGATTAGAGAATAAAACCGAAAATGTGTGTGCGTGACAACCCGTAGCGGCTATGTAGGAACACGTATATCTGAGTGCCTGTAATTTAACCAGTTTTTGAAATCAACTTCCCATATTTTTTCATTACTTTTACAAATCAAATTGGATGGCTTTTTTAAAACTTTGGTAATGAAATAGTTCAAACGTATATTATTTCAAATATTCATTAGGTACAATCAAATTTACATACGAACAATCAAATTCAAATTTATATTCATGTAAGTAAATGATATCCATGATACTTGTGAAAGAGCTATTTGATCCAATGCGCCTACTGTCACAAGTGTTGGTGTTACAATAATATGGTGGAATGTAAACTGGTGCAACTAAAATACAATGGTAGGCTTACAATGTGAATCAAACATACAACCTTAGAATCCTTATTCTGCACTAGTTCTTAATATTGCCTTTTAGTTTTCAAATATCGAGAACTAGTTCCTAGAACAGTACTTACTCGAAGGTCATTCAAAGACCTGAACAACTCGAAAGACTCGAAATCAAAACAATTTTTCTCAAGAATGGCTCACATCTAAAGAGGTTTTTACAGTTTTTTCGTCGTGCCAAATATAAATGTACATCAAATTCTAATAGTTTGATAGTCAATAGAATCCTATTTCATTTGTTCGAGTTTTATGATTAGCTCGATCGATGACAATATCAGGGAATTTCCCTGTTAGTTTTGCAGTGCTACCAACTTGCGTGTAGTGCAGTGCAAGCAGTACAAACTGCGCTCAATTTTTAGAAATGTGATACAACTTCAAATTATTGTAGATTTTGACACCAACGTTTCTCGTGCTAGGTATTATACAACCTATACCTACGATTTAACGTGACGAAATCGAGTTTAAGATTTTCAGGTGGGAGTGCCTAAGCGCTTCGCGTTTCAGGCATGCAAGATATTTCATGCTTATCTAAACTTCTTTTATTTTACTGTCAGACAGGCGTTGGAGCGAGAGGCACCAATTCGCGGGACCCGTAGCATTTGCTACTCTTGCTACGTGGCTAATCCGGCACTGGAATACCTGCAAAGACACCAAGTATAATTTCAGCACAACTATATAACTATGACCTATTGAATTTTATCTATTCGAAGTATGTATGTATATCAAATTAGTTTACTAAGAAAGGCAAGGCGCTATATATATATAACACGGTATTTACTTATGAACGGTATTGTTATCATAATCTCTAAGTACTACCGCTCATTGAATTATAGTAGATCTTGACCTATTTAATGTTGAGAGTAAGAGAAATGGCCTTTGGAGGTAATGCCTCAGAAATTGGCTACAAGTCAACGGCCTTAATGTTTTCTTTATTGAAAAATTGCTGTGATTAATTTTGACTTTGGTCTTTGGTAATGGAGAGAGTACGAAAATATGCAACCGTTTCAAGAACAGGATATATAACCGTCAGTCTGATTCATTCATGCAACTTGATTTGAGCTGCATAATTTGGAGAAAGGTTGTATGATCATTTCATTAATTTATTTTATTCCTGGTCTATATATATATATATATATATATATAATATATATATATATATATATATATATAAATAAATATATATATATATATATATATATATATATATATATATATATATATATATATATATATATATATATATATATATATATATATATATATATATATATATATATATATATATATATATATATATATATATATATATATATATATATATATATATATATATATATATATATATATATATATATATATATATATATATATATATATATATATATATATATATATATATATATATATATATATATATATTTATATATTTATATTTATATTTATATATTCATATATATATATATATATATATATATATATATATATATATATATATATATATATATATATATACAGGGCCGTAACCAGTACTGCTTTCTAGAGGGGGCTGAACAAATTCTTGAGGGGACTTGTTTTTTACATAGTACTAAAATAAATATACGTGAAAAAAAGATAGGAATATACAGCTTTTTTTCTGTCTTTTTACCTAGAAGTGTATACTAGAAAACAAATATTAATTGAAAATTTTGGAAAAATAAAAAAATTTATTCTAATAAAAATAATAAATAAAAAATCTCTCCTAGAAAACTCTTAACAAATGAAACTATTAGAAATTAAAAAAAATAAAAATGTACTTTCATCATTAAATATAAACAAATAAATATATCTATAGACGTTTATATCATAGAGCCACTTTTTGGAGGAGGATTATAGATTTGAAAAATGCAGCCTACAAATGCATGTTTGAAGATTTAGCTCTATTTGCATTTATTTTGCTAAGGTTACCGTCATCCAATTCATTCGTGGAGAGGATATTTTCATTGATTAATATTGTTAAAAGTAAAATTCGAGATAAAATGATACTAAAAGAAACAACAAAATCAGTTGTGTCTATAAGATCTCACTTGGAAATAAATGAGATTTGCTGTAAAGAATTTGAGCCTAGCAAAGCTGTGTATGCAAAATTTAATTCTGATTTTGTATCAGTAGCAGAACCAATCCACAACTTCAAGCACAGACAAAGATGATGATGATGTAATGATGTCTTGTGAACAGTTTATATAAAAATAAAGATATTTGTAACAGAATCGTGGCTTTGATTGTAATAGTAATTTAAGTAAAAAGTCCCGAAAGTACCTATTATTGTTTTTCGGACGAGTAGGCAACATGTTAGGAGCACTATTTTTTCGGGCAGTTGCGAAAAAAACCATGATTGGGATTTTGGGCGACAAATTAGCTGAAAAACACGTATGAAATAACTCCTAGAATAAGTGAATTTTATATGAAAAATACTTGTTACCAATGTTTCCCCGTTAACATTTCGCAACCACGGTTGCGCTTTTGGGCGACAAATCAGCGTCTTAAGTGCAACACGGCTATGAAATATCTGGCAACCCTGATGGTAGCCGCAATAAATCATTTTAAGTCAGTTTTACAATTAGGTAGATTTGTTTGTAACTAGGCTAGTTTTATGTTCAAACGCAGATATAAACATTTTTGGTTTGTAATAATTCTGGTATCTTTTCTAAAGGGGGCTTAAATATTTCCAGAGGGGGCTCAGCCCTCTCTGGCGCCTCCTGGCTACGGCTCTGTATATATATATATATATATATATATATATATATATATATATATATATATATATATATATATATATATATATATATATATATATATATATATATATATATATATATATATATATATATAAATATATATATATATATATATATATATATATATATATATATATATATATATATATATATATATATATATATATATATATAGCTAGACTATTAGGCTAGTAGACTATTGCACTCTATCGAAAGTCATCAGTCAGGTGCGGAGTCCTGGACTACTCTCACGACTCTCGAATTTTAATGCTCTAGCAACAATGGAATACATTATTTTCTTCATTTTAGTTTTTATTCCGTTTGAATTGCATCTCTATGCGATGCACTCCGCAGAAAATAAGACTATAGTGAAGGAGCTTTGTTGCTCCAGCGTTTTTTAAATTTGTTCTATTTTAAAATCTATTTGTTTGATTGATGTGAAGTTCATAGTTGTTGTGTTGCATATAATTAGAAGGACTCATACACCTTACAATTTTCTCTCTTGTATTTTCTGATAGGTTATAAATTGCTAGATAGGTTTTTATAATGATTTAATTTTTTTTAAAGGCCTGCTTAAATTGATCAAGTAAACAGCCGATTAGTTTTCATATAAAATATCATGTTATTTCTATTTGACATAAAATGAATGATTCACAGGTAAACTTTCTATATGAAATCAGAGTTCCAATTAGCTGATTTTTTTCAGTAAGCTATACAGGGTGTCCCAGATAAAAAATTTTACCTGAATATTTCGTTTGTTAGAATTTACTGTTTTTGTCGCCACCGCTTCATAGCTATCAATTTTGAAACGGATATGTAGTGATACATACAGTCAGGGCCGGCCTAAGGCAAAAATTGCAAGTGTGCTAGAGTCAAATTTTATGCCCCTGCCAGGAGGTATGGGGGGTATGGAATTTTTTGAAATTTAAGGTCCAAAAACACAGTCTTTGTTCACTTTTTGCGTATTTATATATATATATATATATATATATATATATATATATATATATATATATATATATATATATATATATATATATATATATATATATATATATATAGATAGATATATGAAATTGAATGTTTGGTGCCAATCATCATATAAAGTCATGAAACTATCTTGGTCCCAGGTCGAACTTTGCTAATCGCACCCAGTTTAATAAGCAGGATTGCAAAGTCAAAAGCTGCTAATAATCAAACAAGAACTAACGTAGCTA
Organism: Cynegetis impunctata; assembly: GCA_030704885.1. NCBI lineage: Eukaryota > Metazoa > Arthropoda > Insecta > Coleoptera > Coccinellidae > Cynegetis > Cynegetis impunctata. The sequence goes on along the minus strand of JARQZK010001479.1, from coordinate 473,651 downwards.
CACTAGTGAAAATAAGAGAATATAACCGAAAAATTTGTGAATGGGAATGTGAGGAGAAATTCGGAAGAAGTTTGAGTAGGTACCATAATTTTCAGAGACGTAAAAATTGAATTATAGAAATAAAGGAAGTACAGAAAACAATGAGGACTGTGTATTGGAATAATTGTAAAACATGATGGAAAAAATTCCAAAACTAGAACAAAAACCATATTGAATGAAATATAAAGATAAGGAAAATAATGTGAAGAAAAACTAATTATTCAATCGACACATAAAAAAATTGAATTAAGTAAAATAAAATTAATTATCCAAAAAATGGAGACGTGCTTCAATACTTTCATATTAGCATGTAACTCATATCTTTAATATTGGAAATGTAATATGAAATTACCACTAACTTCACAAATGAGCGATGGATGAATGCTTTAGTATATGGTGTGTACGATTCATAGAAACGAGAAAAAACTCTATCGCAGCGAGCTGCATGAGAATAGCAGGTTTTCATAACGTATCCAGTTTAAAAAATTTATTCCCAAATTTTTTAAAAAATGCGCTCTCTAATGTGTAAAGAATATTTATTTCCTCCCCGGGGGATCAACCCCCAACCAATTCGTACCAAAACCAATCACATCCAAGGTATACGAAACTACGTACTCTATTTCTATAAAATTGCGCCCGTGTGAACAAGATTGATTTCCTCCTCCGGGTGGGTCAGTCCTCCAACCAATTTATATGGAAATAAATAGCATTTAAGATATCGTACGAAACTACCAACCTACAAAGTTTCAACCCTATGGTACCAAAATTGCGCCTTCTATCGTGTAAACAAGATTTATTTCCCCGGGGGGTCAACCCCACAACCAATTCGCATTGAAACCTATTCCATTCAATATATCATACGAAACTACCTACCCATAAATTTTCATTCCTATTGCTACAAAATTGCGACCTTTATCGTGTAAATAAGATTTATTTTCCCCCCAGGGAGAGGTCAACCCCCCAACCAATTCGAACCAAAAACAATCTCATTTAAGAAGATTTATTTTGGCCCCAAGGGGGTCAACCATCCTACCAATTGGAACCAAAAACAATTTCATTCAAGATATTATACGAAGCTACCTATTTACAAACTTTCAACCCTATTGCTTCAAAATTGCGCCCGTTATCTTGTAAACAAGATTTATTTTCCCCCCAGGGGGTCAACTCCCCAACAAATTCGAACCAGAAACAATCCCATCCAAGATATTATGCGAAACTACCTATTCACAAACTTTCAACCCTATTGCTTCAAAATTGCGCCCGTTATAGTGTAAAAAAGATTTATTTTGTCCCCAGAGGGGTCAACTCCCCAACAAATTCGAACCAAAAACAATCCTATCCAAGATATTATGCGAAACTACCTATTCACAAACTTTCAACCCTATTGCTTCAAAATTGCGCCCGTTATAGTGTAAAAAAGATTTATTTTGTCCCCAGAGGGGTCAACTCCCCAACAAATTCGAACCAAAAACAATCCCATCCAGGATATCATACGAAGCTACCTATTTACAAACTGTCAACTTTATTCCTTCAAAATTGCGCCCGTTATCGTGTAAACAAGAATTATTTTGCCCCCAGGGGGGTCAACCCCCCAACCAATTCGAACCAAAAATAATCCCATCCAAGATATTATGCGAAGCTACCTATTTACAAACTTTCAACCCTATTGCTTCAAAATTGCGCCTGTTATCGTGTGAACAACGCTAAAATACATAAGCACATACATACGAACATTACATATATATATATATATATATATATATATATATATATATATATATATATATATATATATATATATATATATATATATATAAAATCAATTTTTTTTTACAAAAATTGCTCAATTTAATGCCCCTCTAAAAAGCTTGAGTGTGCGGCTGCATACTTCGCACACCCCTTAGGCCGGCCCTGCATACAGTATAAGAGCTAGTTTGAAAATTATTCGGAATTTAATTTGAATCATACTTATCGTTTTCATGAAAAGAAAAACAGAATTTTTTCAAATTTTCTGTTTTAAAATTGTTTCATTCAAGTCAGATCCAAACTCCTGATTTAAGTCCAAATGACTTTTATTTGGTGCCTATTGAAAGCAGTGGTTTTTTCAAGCTAACCGAAAAATCTTGGAGTTTTGAGATGTATTGTTGAAGAATGTCGTTTTAATTCCAGAGATTTCTATAAATTCAAGGAGATGTTTCGTAGACTATATTTGCCAGGAACAACTGGGTGCACAGTTCAAGTATTTATGGTGATTTTCGATCATCAATTTTATATTTGAAAATACTAAATCGAAAAACACATGTTTTTTCTCCTGAAAACAAAATCGTAATATTAATTTTTTTTATGAATTTTATATTCAAAAATACCGAATCGAAAAATACATGTTTTTTGTTACGAATTTGGAGTCAGATTTAAAGGAACTTTTTCGTAATCCCATACTGATATTTTGATTTAACGGTATTCAGATGACAATTGAAAAGTCAGTGTTAACGGCCGCTGGTCGTTATAATTTCATAACGGCCGGCGGCCGTTAAGAAATCACTTATTCATATATTTATTTCAAAACATCATTCTGCTTACAATAACAACATTGAAGTCTTGGTCCACAGCGAGTTGGGAGAATAAACCTCTGATTTTTATTTCGCATAGGCTAATAATACATCTTCATTAACCACCTTTACATTCTTGCTTTTACGCCACATTTCAAAATTTTAATATTTTTTTTGATATCGCTCTTGAGTTATTTTCGGCAGTTAATCAACACTCGCTACACTGCACATGATTCTCCCAATATTTCTAAAGGAATTTGATTTTGTTCCTCAATTTCATCAATTTCATCCATGGTCGTCGTTAAAGCGAACTTTAGAACACAAAAAACTGACGTTGTTTATAAAACTGTCAAACTGTTCCATGGCAACAGAGTGCACGACGTTGGGATTTTTCTTTAGAATTGCGAGGTACGGGGTTTTTTCTTTCTTCGGAATCAAAATATAATCTTTCAACGGGATTACGAAAAATTTTTAACGACACACGGCCGATACGCAAATAACGGATTCGGTTAGTTATATATATACAATATCCAACCTCATCCGTTATTTGCTACATATCGGCCTTGTTACGTTAATAACTATAATAGGTACAGCGGTAGGGTGTATGACTTGTAAACCGAGGATTATGGGTTCGATTCCCACCTTGCACTTGGGTGTTGTGCATGTCCCATGAAATTTAGAGGTTCTAAATATGATAAACCGTTGGGTAATGACTCAGTTTCAAGCCCATTGGTCGTTCGGAACCGGCGTTAAACTGTAGGTCCCTTGAGATAAAAAAAAACTAAATCGATCGAAATAATCAGGTGCAAAGTTTTATCTGGAATATTTTGTATATGATATTTCGATAGTTATCAAAGTCTTCGATGAAAAATTTTTATGAGTGTCTATGTTTTTCATGAAAATTGTTGTTCTCTATTCCTCATTTTGTTGAAATATTACTAGGTCTATATTGGCATATACAGTTTTCATTTGGAATTACAGTAAAAGAGCGGTTAAGTAGTGATTCATTTAGTAGTTAACACATGAAATAATTTTCATAAAATAAATGGAAAATTGAGGTTCAAAATTAGCACAGTGGGCGACTTTGAATTGAATGCTTTATTCCCTAAATATATAAACTGTCTACACTTACCAATCCACGAACCCCGGTCTTCGTTCATTTGTATGGTATCATTCTCATTAGATAATTGAGGAAGTAAAATGGCAGAATAACCAACAGGCATTCCACAACCTGCTGAACTTAACATTACAGCACAAGTCACCATACACTGAAAATTGGAAAAAAATTTCATTACGTCATTCTGATTCGTATCTGATATAGCTTATTTTCCTGAATTCATTCTCGTATAAGTAATAAGAAAATGTTAAAAACGTTTTTAAAAAGACTTTCTAGTTGTATTTTTTTCCTAAAAAAATAGACTGTATTGAAAGTAATTATATTATATATATATATATATATATATATATATATATATATATATGTATATATATATATATATTAATATATATATATATATATATATATATATATATATATATATATATATATATATATATATATATATCTCCAGAAACCCTCATCAGACCAAATGAGTTGAAATTGTTATTTGGGGTTGTTCTTGGTTCATAACAAAACTATCAAAATTTTGGCATCATCAAACTTTGGATCACGAGCAACGTTTTTAAAGCGGTGGAAAAAGGTGTTGAGACTAATTATGAACAGAATATCCGAACTCCGCTTTCACCCTTTGGAGGATGCATAGACCGCTTTTTTTGTATTATTGAGCTTTTAAATTGAGTTCTCCAGTTTCAATATATATTTCCTCTAATAAAAAAAATATATGATAAATTTGTTTTCTATACAATTACATACTTTTATCAAAATTATTCTTTTGAAGTTACAAAAAGAAAAAAGTTATTCTATATAAACTAAAGAGTAATTTAATAACAAAAATTAGTTTGTAGTACATAATAGTGTAATAAGTAAAAATAAGACCTTGAAAAAAAAACGGTTTGTGCCACAGCTGTACAAGAGTTACTTGATAATCAAAAATAATCAAACAACCTTTCAACACCGAGTCCGCATTCAAACGAGCAATATAGTGCTAATAATAAGATCTACTTTTTAATTCAGAGATACTGATCAAATCCTTTCTTGATTTCTATTAGAAATAGTCATGGAAAAAGTATTGAGGTTTGTGAAAATCACATCGCGACTAATCATTAACTTAATATTCTAATCGAGGACACCTAAAAATTGTCATTTCAATGAAGATTAGATACAATTTTAATCAAGATCAGATTATACTTTTATTGGCGATTAGAAAAAAATTTAGATTCGTTATATTTTTATTTTTTGAAAAAGATTAATTTTTATTAGTCAGATGCAGATAAAACTAGATGAAATTCATTTTTTTGCTGTGTTTCATTGGTTTTAAAGATAACCGTTACTTTATAAGTAGTTACTACTACTAAGACGTTATTTTATAATAACAGTTATAATATCATGTAAGAGACTCTGAGTAATATGGATTTTATTGAATTGTAAGTATTTCATGAAGGTCATTCTTATATAAAAAAACTATTTCATCTTCATAGAAATTATTGATAATATCGCATATGACAAACTTTAGAAACTTACCTGAGCTAAAATTCCACATCCTTTTGTAGAATTTGATACTTCTTTATTATCAAGTGGGTGGTAATCTTTACATTTGTTGATATTGTTGTTATTATTATTATTATTATTATTGTTAGTCATATCTTCTTCGGTACTGAAAATTAAAAAAATTAGAGAAGAAATTCTTATCTTACTGGCAGACAATAATGTAAATAATGAAAGCTAAGGCCCCTTGACTCCAGATTAAATTGATCTTATGTAGTATTTTTGGGAGTGAATGAACTCCAGACGAGGTGGGCTTCATGTTGATATGATGAAGAATTATTGCAGCTATTAGTGCATCAAGTAGATTATGTATTTCAAGAATGATGGTCTGCTATGAAAAACTGTTCTTCCTGCCAAACCAAATTGATCAGAATAATTTTGGTGATTCATTTCATAGTTTCAAGATACTGTGTATTTTTGTGTACATATTTTATGAACTGAGAACTACATTTTTTCACTGTAGTTCTTAAATCCGGTTAATACCTCTTGGACCACGAGTTCATATATATATATATATATATATATATATATATATATATATATATATATATATATATATATATAAATATATACAGTGTGTCCACTATAAGGACTTACCACACCTGTAAAATCTTTATTATTTGATCGATTTTGAAAATTCTAATTTTGTTAGAAAGGCATGTGAAATGTCCATCTAATAAGGGAGTAATTATATTTTTAGGCTGTTATCGTGGCCAACTGCGATCAATTTTACTGACCCATATTTCAAAAAGTACTATTAGGGATTTTTTTTCTCAAAAAATAATGATGGATCATTAATCAGGATCACTTGAAACATACCTGTACCAATTTTTGTCATCATAGTATACAGGGTATCCGAAAAAAGAATAATAATTTTTTTCGAATGTCTTGAAAAAATTACTAGTGTAGTATTTCAGGGAATAAGCAATTATGGTTTCTTATTAAAGATTAATTTATACATGTCTCTACCGAAATTCATCATTATCATCATTTCATACAAAATCAACAAAGGTAATTTTGTATTTATTTAGCGTATGGCTACATCACAGGTATATAACAAGAAATGGTGTAATTTTTCTTGGATCCTTTGTTGAGTCATACTCATAGGGACACTCTATTTGTATCTGGCGGGATGTTTGTCCCATACGATCGGTCTGGCTGCTTGCATAAGGTATTGAAATAGTTCCCGAAGTATCATATATAAAAATCAAGACTGAGAAAATAAGAAAAGTGAGTTGAGATTTTTTTCAAAAAATCTGTTACATGGTTAATGTTACGTTCTGTTTGACGTTTGTTGAATTCATTAGCAGCTTCACGAAAAGTAAGCAGTCTATCACCAACTAATCTTATTAATTCCACTCTTTCCCGTAAAGAATATGACATTTTTCGTGTTTACCACGCCTTTGAAACAGTATAAACTACTAAACTATTATTAATTGACATCTAATGAAATATTGATGCTGATGACAAGGACCTGCGCCTAATAAATAATCTGTATTTAAACCAGAGAGTGACTGTGCGTATAGACAACGAATCCTCCCAAGAATTTACAGTGAATCGGGGGGTGCGTCAGGGATGCATATTGTCACCAATTCTGTTTAACACGTATTCCGAAATGCTGTTTAGACAAGCGCTCAATGAAACAGAAGAAGGTATTAAGATCAATGGAGAGACCATAAATAATTTGAGGTATGCGGACGACACAGTTCTCATAGCAGATAGTGCTACAGGACTACAGGAACTAATAGACCGAGTGGTAGATGTGACACATACGGCATGAGGCTTAACTGCAAGAAGACCAAAATTCTTATAGTCAGTAAAAACGACGAGGCACAGCGCCATCAGTTTGGTGCCAATAGCGAAATTTTGGAAACAGCAGATACAATAACATACTTGGGCTGCAGCTTGAACAAGGAATGGGATCACTCACGGGAGATTAGATGTCGCATAGAGAAAGCCAGATAAGTTTTTAACCGCCTTCGAAAGGTTCTATGTAACATACACTTGAATATTGCCGTAAGAACACAGGTCCTGCAGTGCTACGTATTCTCCACGCTCCTATATGGTGTGGAAGCCTGGACCTTGACAGATGCTACATCTAAACGCCTGGAAGCCTTTGAAATGTGGTGCTATCGCCGCATGCTCAGGATCTCATACACTTACCATGTCACAAACAACACCGTGATCCAGCGAATGCTAAAGGAATTAGAAATTCTACATAGTGTGAAAGTGAGGAAAATGGCATACCTTGGGCTTGTGATGCGAAATGAGAAGTATCAACTTATCCAACTAATCTTGCAGGGCAAAATAGATGGAAGAAGAGGTCAGGGACGTCGACGAACATCATGGCTGAAAAATATTAGACCATGGACAGGAATGACAACCGTACATTTATTCAGGGCGGCTGTCGACAGGATTATATGGACCAACATGATTGCCAACATCCATAGAGGATAGGCACTGACAGAAGAAGAAGAATAAAATATAATATAATATTTTTCACAGCACTCTTAGTGGAGTACCCGTTCATGATGCTGTTACTGTGAGAACCTAAATTACTGGTCAATCATTTAACACGAATAATTCTAATTTCTAGACGATTTTGATTCTAGATATTTTTGGAGAGTTATCAAGTTGTTCTTTCCTACACAGAATCGTTATAACATAAAATCTCAAGGCCGATATAGGACATCCAATAATGTACAACAGAAAATATGTTATAGGTACTAAGTATCAACTAAACCCAGTTCAATTTCACTCAAATTTCTGTGTTTGGACTGAATATAATCTAGGTTCATACTCTTATATGGAGTTGTAAGTTTTTACTGAGAATATCACTTATTGTTTAGAGAAGTATCATACAGAAAAAATATTGCCCACTTATCCTTTTTTTATTTTATTTCCGTCAGACAAATTGTATATTTGAATGATAAAAATTGATACAGATATGTTCAAAGCAATCCTAAATAATATTTTGTCACTAGTTTTTTCCAAAAATACCATAATAGTACATTTTTTGATGACATATTGTAAAAAATATAATAATTCGTTTTTTCGAACACCCTGTATTTTATGATGATGAAAATCGGTATCCAATGATTCTGATTCAGAATCCATTATTATTTTTGGTGAACAGAATCCCTAATAGTATTTCTTGAAATATGGGTCAATAAAATCGGTCGTAGTTGGCCTCGAAAATATTTCAAAAATATGGTCACTTTCTTGTTGGATTGACATTTCTGATACCTATCTAACAAAAAAAAGTTTTTCAAAATCGATCAAATAATAACGATTTTACAGGGGTGGTAAGTCCTTATAGTGGACACACTGTATATATATAGGGTACTGTATATATATAGGGTATATATACACACTGTATATATACAGGGTGTACCAATCTTACGACAAACTTCGGTATATAGGTTATTTTAAGAGATATCAAAAAATGATATCAACAAAAATGATAGATGTCTTTAAGGTCCATATTTTGAAATTATCTCGAACTATACAGAGTGTTGCATAACTCCGTTACAAACTAAACATATGGTTTTTCAAATGAGTACCCCTGTATATTATACCGAATTCGGATTACTCACATTTTTTTGAAGCTTTTGATTCAAGGTTTTGCTATGTTATACAGAGTACTTCAGAAGATATGGACACGTTTATATGAAAATCGTAGGTAAATCAACGCAATGTAGCTTATTGCGCGTTGGAGAAAAAAATTTTATTTTGCCTAACAGAGTTTCGTAATATGATGCAATATCTCTGTATTGTATTAAATTTGAATTATTTTTCATTTTGTATACAGGGTGGACGGAAAATCGAACCTTTCATTTTCTCTCTTATTTCAAATGGAACACCCTGTATTTTATAGCACAAATAGAATCTTCTATTATGTAACTTCAATTTTTGTGAAGCATTCCCTATACCCAAAAGTAATAAAAACAGAGTTGTTTTGTAATATTTATTGTGAACCATAATTATAAACCTTAAATGTGAAATCAATACACGTTGAATGTAGCAAAAAATCCTTAATAATAATAAATCTTAATAAATAATTTATTCTTAACAAAACAAGTCACCAAAAGTATAATTCGAACCGTAATATTAAACTAAATGTTCGAAGTGTTCATCGTTAGCATCAATTTCAACGCTAACTGAGAAAATGTAATGGTTTCCAGCATTGCATTGATGTTAACGGGAACACTTTGAACATTTAGTTTAATATCACGGTTAGAATTATACTTTTGTTGACATGTTTTGTTAAGAATAAATTGTTTATTAAAATTTATTATTATATAGGATTTTTTGTTACATTCAACGTTTATTGCTTTCACATATAAGGTTAATAATTATGGTTCACAATAAATATTACAAAATAATTCTGTTTTTATTAACTTTGGGTATAGGGAATGCTTGACAAAAAATAAAGCTATATAATAGAAGATTCTATTTGTGCTATAAAATACAGGGTGTTCCATTTGAAATAAGAGAGAAAATGAAAGGTTCGAGTTTCCGTCTACCCTGTATACAAAATGAGAAATAATTCAAATTTAATATAATACGGAGATATTGCATCATATTACGAAACACTGTTAGGCAAAATAAAATTTTTTTCTTCAACGCGCAATAAGCTACAGAGCGTTGATTTACCTACGATTTTCATATAAATGTGTCCATATCTTTTGAAGTACTCTGTATAACATAGCAAAATCTTATATCAAAAGCTTCAAAAAAATGCGAGTAATCGGAATTCGGTATAATATATAGGGGTTCTCATTTAAAAAACCATATGTTTAGTTGGTAACGGAGTTATGCAACACTCTGTATAGTTCGAAATAATTTCAAAATATGGACCTTAAAGACATATACCATTTTTGTTGAAAACATTTTATGATATCTCTTAAAATATCCCAAATACCGAAGTTTTTAGTAAGATTGGTACACCCTGTATATATATATATATATATATATATATATATATATATATATATATATATATATATATATATATATATATATATATATATATATATATATATATATATATATATATATATATATATATATTGTTAGTGAATAAGTGCGACAAACTTCAGAGGGTGATTCTGCATGAATAAATAATGACTTTTGCTATATTGTTTGGAGATACGGGGTGTTAAAATTTTATTCAGATATGCAAATGAAATCTGCTGGATTTCAAAAGGTAGTTATTGCGCATTTTCTGACATGCAATTAAGAATTTTATGTTCATCATTGGCGCGCATACGGGTAATGATCTCAATTTTTTTAAAGAAAAGAATGGTACGCCACTGAGATATTTCAAAGTAACTATAATTTTTGAATTACTCGTTCAATTTGAGATAAAAAAATATTATATATTGTCATTGTTTAAAATAAGTTTAAAAATGAATTTTTATGTGTAATTGTGTAAATCCTTACTGTAGATTCGGCGAGGATATATTCACGCTCTAAGGTACTACGATATATAGATGTATGAACGGCTGAAAATCCGCAGAAACGTTATCTAATTATATGACTTCAAACTTATATTGAAGAAGTTTGTGCCCAAAACTAAGAAACAAAATTATTTATATATATATATATATATATATATATATTATATATATATATATATATATATATATATATATATATTTATATATATATATATATATATATATATATATATATATATATTATATATATATTATATATATATATATATATATATATATATATATTTATATGTATCTATACAGTGGCGTAGATAGGGGGGGATCAAGGGGATCAATCCCCCCCATGAGCCAACAAAAATTATAGTAGAATTGAATAAAAGTCTTCGTATCTACGTATTTAAGTATACATGAAATTTACTAAGCACTACCACCTCTTTTGATATTATGTATGTGCAATTATACATGTATAATTTCCACGCTTCGAACAGGCCGGCCAATCAGGAGCCACGAGTTGGTCGCTCGCTATAATTATGGACAGATTGAGAACATGCAAAGTGAAAATTTACTCATAACATAACAGTAAATCAAAAAATTGAATCGTTTTTCTAATTTTGGTAAAGTAACTAGTAGTTTTGAGCATATTTTATTCAATGTTTAATAAGTAGTTTAATCGGTCACTATGAGCAAAAAACGTGTTTAAAAAAGTTCAAATAGCACTAGTGGAAAATTTTTATTTCGAAAGGAAGAAGTCAACCAAAATCCCCTCGCACTTCTTCTCTTTCTAAATTGTATACTGTACTTACTTACTATCAAACAAAACTGCTCGAGCTTTTGTTTAATAATATAGTATTATATCTAAAGCACGAGCAGTTTCGTTGAATAGTATAGGTATAGGTAGTATAAAATTTAGAAAGAGAAGAAGTGCGAGGAGGTTTTGGATGACTTCTTCCTTCGTAATTAAAATTTTCCATTTCACATACGTTTTTTGGTCCTAATGACCGATTAAATTCTTGTTTACATTCAAGGAGCGTGACTTCTGCTCATAGAAGATTTTCAATCAATTTATAATATCTCGAATATTTTTTGAGGTAGAGTAGGTATCACAATATGACTAAATCTTGGCTTTCATTATCAATTTAATTACTCCATAATATTTTGAAGTTAATAAAATGGTCGAGTTAGTGAAAGTTTTCTTGTGATGGCATTCAATCCATTTCTGGACTTACACATCATGGATCTTGGAGAAAGATTTTCTAATCATGAGAATATAGTCTAGTCAACAAGTGCTTTTTTTGTTTAACTCAACTTTTTTTATGAGTCTCGGAAGAATATGAACAAGGTGTCATTCGATTCGGAAGAGCATGTAGAAGTTAAGTTCCGTTTAAGAAAATTGTAAAAGTTATAATCAATTTACTGAAAGAAAAAATGATCTCAAAAACTAATTGATATTTTTGATATCTTTATAAAGATATAAAAACAGGGGGATATTTTCTGAAAGAAAGTCTCCTGGTACTGTAGGATTAATATTTATAATTTTCTCAGAGGGGTAAATATACGGCCGAAAACGGGTAATCTGGCTTGCGAAAGTAACGCCCATTTCGGACACTTTAACAATAAACATTATTTAACTAAGTATATTAAATATTAAATTAAGGAATGAAAAATTTCAGGTTCTTACTGGATAGGTAAATGAACAATAATCCAGCCACAAAACATTTTTATCGCAATTTTTCAATCAGTTGTGCAATAGTTTTTTGCTGCTTGAACAAGAACATTGCAAGTGTGATAACTGTTAAACTATAGATCTGATTTTTTGTTCCTTTCTTGGAGCTAGTTTCGAGAGACTGCAGAATAGATCCCCGTTAAAAAAAATTTGAAATTCAAATTTTTCAGTTTTTACTAACAATCTACTTGACAATCGCATTCTTTTATAACAATTGTTTGAACAATAGGAGATGAATATTGAGAAAAACCATCTCCTTGTAGCTTCCGATAATAAAAAAGAAATCATTAAAATTTTAAAAATTAATTCATTTTGATGTTGCAAAACTACGTAAACTGTTAATAAACAACTGAAAAATTTAAATTTTTTGATTTTTTCAACGGGGATTTACTCTGAAACCTTATAATAATAGCTCCAAGAATGAAAAAAAAACTCAGATCTATAGTGAACAGTTAGCAAACTCACAATTTTCATGTTCAAGTACTGAAAAATTGTTAATTAACTATTGCATAACTATTTGAAAAATCGCTATTATCGCTAGATTACTGCTCATTCACCGATTCAGTAACTGTCTGAATTTTTTCATTCCTTAATTTTCATATTTATTATGGTTGAATAATGTTTATTGTTGAAGTTTCCTTAATGCTCGTGACTCGCCCAAATCAAATAACCCGTTTTCGTTCATATTTTTACCTCTGAGAAAATATTGATCCTACAGTTCCGGCAGTTGAGTCTTTCTTTTGGGTAATTTCCTCTTATTTTCAAATATTTCTTAAGATTTCAAACATCTCAATTAATTTTTGACATATTGGCAAAAAAACAAACCCCTTTGTTTCAGGATATTGTTTATAACTTTCACAATTTTCGTGAGCAAATTTTAATTTTTCTCAAAAAACATCTACATGCCAATCCGAATCGAGTGACACCTTGCTCATATTTTTCAGAGACTGCTGAAAAAAGTTGAACAAAAAAGCACGTGTTGACTAGACTCAATATATTAGAAAGATTTTCGGTGTTTTCAAGCATGATTTATACGAAATTGACAAAGCAGCTGATAAATTCATCAAAACTGACGAGTTTTATAAAAAATTTTTTACTGCCACACCTGTTGTTCTCGTTAGTTGAAAGTGAGGAAGAAATATTTAATTCATAGAAGCGATGTTAAGCCTAAAAATTCAATAAGAGAGCTGGATGATTGCCAAGAATTGTTTTTTCGAATATCATGTTGCTCAGAATAGTAGTACGTTGCCGGTATCGACGTTTGAAGCGAATAAAAACGATTCAAAGGAGCACGATAAAAGAAATGGACTCGTAAGGACCCTTCTGAATATATAAAATTCATTTCAAATTAAAAACTAATGTTTGTCCAATTTTTTGTTATTGAAAGGTTTGGCTGCTCTGGCAATTCATCGTGACAATGGAATCACAGCTGACGAAGTAATAAATGCATTGTCAAACAACGCCGAAAACTAGATTTTCTGCTCTGATTTTCTCAAGAATATTCTCAATCATGTACATATCCAATTAAATATAATTCAATTTTTCACTGATTTTAAATTCATTTTTTCCAATTCAAATAAATTGAATTTTTTGCAATTTAATTTGACTTTTCTGCTTATTTTGTACTACCTACATGACAGATTATTTTTATCAACAAAAATAGAACTTCAGATGAGAAACTTATGAAATTTTGCAATAAGTCATATCCCCCCCATCGCAAAAAGCTATCTACGCCACTGTATATATATATATATATATATATATATATATATATATATATATATATATATATATATATATATATATATATATATATGTATATGAGGGTAGGTTTTCTGTGGTTTCCCTTACCTTTTAATATTATCAGACCTGAATGCTGATTGATATTGGGCAGAATAGCCCGTAATTAATAACTAATAATATTCGCGCACGAATGGTTCCGTACCATTGACTATGCCCCCCTTAAATATTTATTTTATTTTAATTTTATTATTTATTATTCAAGTAAAAATACAACTGAGTATTTTGTGAATATTTGAAGTGTCTAACCTGTTGCCATTATTGATGTCGAGCAAAAAAGGGAAAAAAATTGCGTTGGTTGTATGGGAGCCCCCCTTAAATATTTATTTTATTTTGTTTTTAGTATTTATTGTTATATCGGCAACAAAAATACATAATTTGTGGCGAATTCAACTGTCTAGCTGTCGCAGTTCTTGAGATACAGCCTGGTGACAGACAGACGGACGGACAGCGAAGTCTTAGTAATAGGGTCACGTTTTACCCTTTGGGTACGGAAACCGAAAAAATAACAGAAATGAGAGAAACATACGATTTTGGTGACGTAGCTTTGCTGATATTGCTGATAATACCTACGTTTTTAATTATTATGTGAAATTTTGTCTACAAGTATTTTACTTCTCTATTAGTCCAAGCTACAGAGATTTTTTCATGTAAAAAGTGTTAGAAGAAAACCAGCTCCGCCATTGTTTGTAAAATAGTTCCACATGATATAGTGATATGTTTTTCACTCGACTTTATTATTTATATCTTTGTTATTAACAAGTTTATGCAAAAAATTTTTTTTAGTTTTTTGCTTATAAAATTGAAACTATCAGAGTAATCGTGATGATGTCAATAAACTTAATGTAGAAAATGAAAAGACGAAAAAAATGAGAGGTCGGACGACTCGATCAGACCCTCAGTCCAAGGGAAAATTGGAAAAAACCGGCCAAAATGCAGTTTCTTCAAAAGTTCATAACTCGGTTATTTTTTGAGTTGTAGCGTAGATCCTCCGGTTAGTATTATTTATTAATATAAACTTTATTTGTGCCAAGAGCAGGAACTGTCCGATGCATAGTTTTCGATCTGTGGCCATTTGAATATTTTACTATGCAATTTTCCAGCAGACCTGAATGCGACAGGTATGGTCGGATTTCAATTTAAAAAAAGATTTTGAAAGTAAAATTCTCATAGTTCAAAACGTTCATCTTGGTTTTTCATGAAAACGCTGAGAAATATGTTAAAAATAAAGCTGAACATGACGAAAAACGGCCGAGAAATAACCGTCATGTTCAAAATGCCGACGCTTTCTAATGTCGTGCTTATCCTTGCCTGCTGCTCTACCCTCACTCTTCAACTATTCTCACGCGCTCGGCCCTTTTTCGTCATGTTCAGCTTTATTTTTAACATATTTCTCAGCGTTTTCATGAAAAACCAAGATGAACGTTTTGAACTATGAGAATTCTACTTTCAAAATCTTTTTTTGTAAATTGAAATCAGACCATATCTGTCGCATTCAAGTCTGCTGGAAAATAGCATAGTAAAATTTTCAAATGGCCACAGACAAAAAAGACAGTTCCTGCTCTTCGCAAAAACAAAGTATATATTGATAAATAATACTAACCGGTGGATCTACGCTTCAACTCAAAAAATAACCGAGTTATGAACTTTTGAAAAAACTGCATTTTGGACGGTTTTTTCCAATTTTCCCTTAGACTAAGGGTCTGATCGAGTCGTCCGACCTCTAATTTTTTACGTCTTTTCATTTTCTACAATAAGTCTATTGACACCATCACGATTACTCTGATAGTTTTAATTTTATGAGCAAAAAATTAAAAAAACGCGATTTTTTGCATAAAATTGTTAATAACAAAGATATAAATAATAAAGTCGAGTGAAAAACATATCATTATATCATGTGGAACTATTTGACAAACAATGGCGAAGCTGGTTTTCTTCTAACACTTTTTGCACAAAATGCTCACTCTAAATCTCTGTAGCTTGGCCTATATGCTATTTAAGTTTTTTTGGAATGCTCGATTATCTTGATTCGTACAGAAATGTTCTTAATTTTATGAGCAAAGAATTAAAAAAACGCGATTTTTTGCATAAAATTGTTAATAGCAAAGATATAAATAATAAAGTCGAGTGAAAAACATATCATTATATCATGTGGAACTATTTGACAAACAATGGCGAAGCTGGTTTTCTTCTAACACTTTTTGCACAAAATGCTCACTCTAAATCTCTGTAGCTTGGCCTATATGCTATTTAAGTTTTTTTGGAATGCTCGATTATCTTGATTCGTACAGAAATGTTCTTGGTTCGAATAAACTTTATTATTTTTATGATTATTATTCAATACGTAGTATGCTGAAATATATTGGATTTCAGTTTTCTTTGAAAGAACATATTAATATTTTCACTTGAGGGACTATATAATTAATAATGAAGAAAAATATAATTTGCTTCATTGTCACAGCAGACCGGAATTCCTGGCTGTAAAATTTTATGATAATCTTCCACAAGCAGTGAAGGATTTGCCTTTGTTGAAATTTAAAACAACTTTAAATCTTTCTTGATAGGTAAAGCACTTTACGGCACTGATGACTTCTTTAAGTTCAATTTTACTGATTTTAATGTGTGACATTGTATTTGTTAAGTATATTTTATATTGACATGACGCGTGTATAGGTACTGATTTCTTGGTTTTATCAATAAAGTAAATAAAATTAGATGTATAGGTGAATTGTCATGTAATGCTGGATTGCATTTTTTAAATAAATTTCAATTTCAATGTGTATTTTGTTGTGTATGACTATTATTTTAATTAGTATAGCTTATAATACTTTTTTGTGACATATTTTAGGTTGAATTCTTTTGTAACATGAATAAATTATCTATCGATAAATATTACTTCAATTTAATTTTAAATTACGTAATTCAACGTGTCGCAGAGTTCATTCATGAATTTCAGCGCATTCTCTTTCTTCAGTTATCGATATAGGTACAGTAAGTACTTCAATTCTGCAATTCACAGGTCTTTGAAGCCTACTAGACAATCAATCACAAATATATATATATATATATATATATATATATATATATATATATATATATATATATATATATATATATATATATATATATATTTTCCGGTGTCTTACCCGGTTTCAGCTTTACTAGGCAGAATACTTCTCGGTGGATTGCCATTGCATTACGAGAGGTGGCTCTGCATTAATTCGTTGGTTCGGCCGGTATTCGATCCACCGACCTTCTGTTAAGTAGTCCAACGCACTGACCACTAAACTACGGAGCCACTATATATATATATATATATATATATATATATATATATATATATATATATATATATATATATACCCAAGTAACAATTTGAAGTCAGTTTCTATTTATTTAGGTTTTAAAAATGCTTCAATATGTTCAATAAATCGACATAGGATTTAAAGTAACCTTAAGATAAACTAAAAGTTCTTAAAGACCACTTTTTCTTTAACAAAGAATTTAATGCACTCTTTAAATCAAAATAAAAAGGATATTTGCTCTTAATGTCCTCTTGATCTTATACTGGTTTTATGTAACTCTTAACATTGGCTATTTTAAAACTAATTTGATATTATTAAGAATTAAATAGCAAGTTGGTTTTAAAACAATCCGTTCTGGGAAAAATAGTTTCAATGCAGTTTTATGGAGAACCCTTGTTGTATTCTTTGAAACCTATTAGGAACACTTTTTTATCCTAAGACAATACATTCAATATAATACCACATTAAATCCAAAAACATAATTTTTACCTTTTAATGAGTACAGTAAGAGTATTATTAAGTTTAAAGGTTTTAATTTAGTCAATTTGGTTAAAAGAAATACCTTTTGGTCTTTGGACGACTTCATTAAAACTAATTAAATATCCCCTCCACATTCAGATTAGAGTGGAGGGGATATAACTGAGAGCTCTTTTCAACCAGTGCACGAAAACCATAGTGCAATTGAAACCAGCGGTACTTATAAAGAGTGTCCTTTGACTTCATCTTTCAATCCGTTCGATTATGAAAGCAATGCCTGGGAATTATAGGAAGAAAACTATGAAAACGACGATCAAATTCAAAATGAGTTTCAAAACGACAATGAACTCATAAAAAATCTGCTTTTCTGCGAAGAGCTTAGAGAATTGGAAATCCTTTCAAACATGAGCCAAGGCACTCTTAAACAATAATACAACTCATTAATAAACGATTTCCAAAGACTATTATTGAGCAAGATCTGCGAAAAATTTTTTTTTTAGGTTAGGATTCCATTTGAGCGCAAGACTACTTTAAATCAATGAGGTCACAATTTGAACATATTAGAGCATATTGGTTTTGAAAGGAAACGTATAAACAGACTCCTGTGGGAGTGATTGGATTTATAGTGGTAAATAAAACGCTGTTTTAAATCTTGTCAGATTTGAAACATTCAATGAATTAACAATTAGTTTTAATCAAGATCACGCCATGTTTAACTGCAATAAAGACTCCGCCATTTTGGACTTTTTCAATAGTAAACGAAAATAATATTATTATTCAAATGATTGCGTCTTGTATCTTCTTAAAAGACTGAAAAACGGTATGTCGAAATATGCCATTTGATTAAAAAATGCATTTAGATCCTTAGATACAAAATAAAATTTGATGATATTTCTTCAGTATTTTTCAAATATGGGAAAAATACATTAAATGAGTGGCGCTCGAGTTATGTTGAAGTATTTTATTACTTTTTATCAGAAAAGTGTCATTCGTTGGTGAATTTTTCACCATAATATGTTGCTTTCGAATGTTATTTTATGATATGCTTAGCATACGTATGCTGCTTTATGATGGTCTCAGGGATGTCTTGAAGATCACTTGATTTTATTCAAAATTTTATTGTATAGTTTTAAAGCGATCTTGAAGATCGGAATAAGAGCATTGATGTTACTTGGGTATATATATATATATATATATATATATATATATATATATATATATATATATATATATATATATATATATAATATTCTAGCTGGTCGGTCAAACAAATATTTTAATAATCATCCGACAACACTTGACATAAAATTCGTTTTTACAGAAACTACAGATGCTTTTCAGTTTCTCCATGAAAAAAATATGTATATCATTTTCAAGGAGATCGGTTGAACGGGCAGGAAGTTGATGCGCGGCAGTGCCATCTAGAGACGAATTGAAACTAAAATTTACAGCATTAATTAACCGAAGAAATTTAAAACATTGACTTAAGCATGTTTATATTTCAAACTTAAGATCAAGACAAATCGTGTGTTAAGTCTAATAATAATAATATTCGCACTACTTTTACTGCTCATACGTTCTAAAATGAATATTGAGTTAATTAGGACAGGAACTTAAACAATTCTTCACTCTGTGACCTGCTTCTGTCAACTTAAATTTTGGCAAACCACTTTGCAAATAATTCGCGTGAGTAGTAATATATCTCATTTATGTGAACCATTATCTAATCAAAAAAACGTTACCCCATTACCTAGATTATAAATTGGTTATCAATGAGGATTTAGGGAACAACTAAAATAGGAAATTGTGCAAGATGAGAATCAGTACATGAAATTGTTAAAGAGAGAAAGATATTCTGAATTTATGGGGAAGATAAGGGAATATAACTAAATGTCCTAGAGTCGCTACATATTAATAAACATTCAGGCATCCTATACTATAGAATAGCCAGATTGACGATACTACAGCATTCTTAATTAGTCTTATCTAAATCACCCAACTACCTGCAACTAAGTATGCAATACCCTCCCTAACTAATTACACTATTCACCCTTTCTACTTAATTTGTTGCATAGGTAGGTACATGTACATGAAACATTTTATCAGTTTGCACTTAGCATCCGAAGAAGTCTTACCGACTTATGATTGAATATGACTTCTGATTGAATATGACTTCTGATTGAATATGACTTATGATTGAATATGACTTATGATTGAATATGACTTATAATTGAATATGACTTATGATTGAATATGACTTATGATTGAATATGACTTATGATTGAATATGACTTATAATTGAATATGACTTATGATTGAATATGACTTATGATTGAATATGACTTATGATTAAATATTTGAATTATTAATTGATGTAACATTAAAATGACCTTCAGTTGTCTCTGTATTTCAATTTTTTGCGCTTAATAAATCATGTAACCAATCTTTGATTGGCACGTAAACAATAATATAGAATGTAACATTAGGAGACAAACTGTGATGAAATCAAAAGTAAATTCTGTCTTATTTTCACCCAGCAGTTAAAATTAATTATGATTTAATGTTATTTATGTTTGAACTTGCTTTAAGTGTTAACAGCAAAGCGAAATGAGAATAAGAAAAGAATTAATTTTATTGAAAAAATTTATTCCCGATGTGCATCGAGTACTGAAGAACCACGCTTAATAGGTAATCGTGATAGAAATTATAAAATAATTTCTGTACGCGTATTGATAGCGAAGCAGGTCGAGATACGATTTTTACGAAATAGTCTCTGCGAAGTGCAGCGCGGTTGAGGAAAAGAGTTGAAACCCACAAAGGATTGTATTTCAACATGAATTCAATCCACGTACCAAATTTAAACTTTTTAACTCAATCTGCAGATACTGTGGAGTTGAGCAAATTTTTAAAAACAATTATAGTCTAAACATTTATCAATAAAAAACAAAAAATTCTTTTGAATTTCACAACTTTCTGTTCTATTTCTGAAGATCATAATATTTTTATAGTTCCAAAATCAAAAAAGAAAATATCTTCACCAATCCAGTAATACACTCTTTCTCATTCAGGTTTATATTTTCGAAGTTTTTTGTATTTTTCGCTTTTTAATCGGCGTTAGTAGCGGAGCACTTGAACTTGATTCACTTTCATTATCGCTACCACTTTCCATGAGTAATTTAAAGAAAGAACAACATTAAATTGTAAATAATTACCAAATCCAAAAACAAAAATGAAGCAGACCGAAAATTCGCTTCAGGTTATGGTGACGGATAATTTTTATCGCATCAGTCAAACGTTATAGTAAAGAGGCGTTAATAAATTAAAAAAAAAAATATTTTATTTTTTGTTTGTCAGAGTTTTGTGTTGACAATATAGTATTTTTAAGTACTAAATATTTCTTCAACAGTATATATTACGAGGACCTGAAATATAGTTCCAAACGATATATTATAGTACAGTTGGCAACTAATTGAAGTATCTAGTAATTAAACATAATGTATGATTCAATCCGATTTCACCATTAGCCAACGCCGGATTTACTAAGAGGTTGGAGTAGGCTGCAGTATATAGGCCCCCACAAATTAAGGGGGTAATTGAAATTTTGAAATTTATAGAGAGGAAATTTTGAAATTTGAAAATTAAGTTAACCCTATATTACTGAATTTCAATACTAACAAAAATACAGACAGGTTAATATGCAGGTGAGAAATGCAATTTATATTTCTTAAATGATGAAAAGTACATTATAATCCTAATATATGATTGAATGAAAACGTGTATACGATACAATGGAAATTGTGTGACCCCGAGCTCTGGAAGAATAGACCAATATATTGCACATTGCGAATTGATAGAGTAAAGTTACAGCTGTATTAATTAATAAAATGAAATTTTTTTGAAGAAAATTCATCAATTTAGTTTACGGTAATGAAATTTCTGAAAATGCAAGATGACTTCTCTTTCTTTATAACACTTTAAAGCAAACACGTACACCTGAGGCACTTAGTTACTCTCAAATCTTGAAATAATCTATGACATGCAATTCGTACTAAAATATAAAAATCACATGAGAGCAAACCGTGAAATTTTGAGATTTTCGCCCCCTTACCGAGGCTCCCACCACTTCTCAGCCTATAGCTCCCAAAAATGTCAATCCGCCGATTAAAAAAAAAATTCAAACCACTCTGGATTAAATCTAGAATAAGCTTTTTTGTATCCCAAATAGTTAAGAATAATAAATTGTTATTTCATGATAAATCCACCAAACCACAAACTTCGGAGTATTTGTTTAGTTATGCAGTAACAATTCAAAATGAAATATTGCATAAGTAAAATTTTTATATTTCTGATGTCCATTATATAAAAAACTAATTTTGAGAAATATTTAATTGCTCTATGCATATATTCATAAATTATAATGATACTGCGCTTTCATATCCTCTATATTCTTACTACTATGGGATTTTCACTCACCGCATTTCCGATTTGATATCACAGAACATACCTCACGACGATCACTGAAAAAAAAGATAGTGTTTTTGTTTTACTTCCACCGACATGAACTTGGCCATTGTTTATATACTCCCCCACGCCCATTTGCGATCTCGCCTTCGCTGCAAACTTATTCATCTCGACCATCAATGCCAAACGGATTCCACAAAACGTATTTGCGAATTTTATTGATACTTCCGTTCTATATTCTTAATGTTACCTATGTCGGAATTAATGTTATCGTGTTATCTTGAGTGGATATCCAATGTTCTCGTTTTTCGAAAGATATTAAATTGGATTAGTTTGAAGATCAATTCTGTAGAAACGATGTATGTATATATATATATATATATATATATATATATATATATATATATATATATATATATATATATATATATATACATCGTTTCTACAGATCAGTGGCTGCTCGTGAGGTGTTTGTTTAAGGAGGCTACAAGAGGTGTTAAAAAATACACCATAGGCGAAAATTTTTAGAATTTCAAGGTCAATCGCCTTATAATTTAAAGAAAATCAAAGTAAAACAAGCACCCTAAAATATTAATTTCTTTGGAAAAAAAATTGTTTTCACTTTCGAGTGTCTACCTTGAGACCTACAACTCCTATTTACAATATTCACAAAAACTCTTCTCAGCTAATTAATCAATTCATCAAATTTTCTTTCTTTCATAAAATAGGTACCTACCTACCTGCTTAACGAATTTGTTACCTATTCGAGAAATTAATCAATTGTTGCCCAGCAAGTGTCAATAACATTAATTATGTTTTGCTTTCCAAGCAATTTAAATTTGATCCGCGACACGACATGTTCCTGGGATTTTTCGTGCCTTTCCAGAGAACGTGATAAATTTTTTAAATCGTCAAATCCTAAGAGGCCCCAAACAGAGAAATTTTCCCTAGTAAAAAGTAAACACTGCTAACAGAATAATTTATTTTTTAACTGTGATCCGGTTAGCCAAGGATGTCTCTCATAATTTCTGATATTAAAATTGCGATTCTGTTGTTTGTTACGCTGCACCAAATTGTTTAATTCTGGGGTAGGTCGCAATGTTTTTATTAAAACTTCATTGTCTTAACTTAGTGCACTAAAGATGCACTAGATGTGATGAGTTTGTTTTGAATTTTGTGCCGGTGCGGTGATTTTTAATTTATTTTGCTGGCGTATTGTTTTTAAAACGAGTTCGGTTACTGAAGTTAATTAAATTAATTAAAAATTAAAACCAAAACAAACTATTTTCGTCCACGACAAGTCACAACGGTCCATGTCCAACGAATTCACTCGATTTTACCCGAAAGCCTATAGTTGTGATTGGTCGACATTGTGTGAGACTGGTGTTGCCATTTACATGTGTTTTCGTTTTCTATTGCAATGAAGTATTCATTCGCAGTATTCGCACCGTTGTTTGCTTTTCTGTGACAGGCATAATGAACGTTGAAAATATACCTTTTTATCCTTTATTTCTTGAAATGAATGAAATGCAGTAAATGTAAATACCTTCTATCGTAATTAATAAATTATATTATATAATGTAGGTTGAAAGGAAGGTAGGTGCATAAAATAATATGATTTTGATTAATATGAATATGCTGAATGCTGACTATTCAATATAATATATTAGTGATACACGGAATATTATTGAGGAGGAGGCTTAGCCTCCTTAGCCGCCTTCGAATAGCCGCCCCTGATATATATATATATATATATATATATATATATATATATATATATATATATATATATATATATATATATATATATATATATATATATATATATATATATATATCTTGTATTGTCATTTACTTACTTTTTCTTAGCAATAATGGCCCATTTAATCCTTTTATCACGGTGTACAATAACATAAATCCTAACGAATTTGTAGTATGCTTCTATTCACTTTACTCACAATGTGCAGTAATCTGTAAACATCCTTATTACTTTTTTAAACTATTTCCTTCGCCTAGCGTTGAGTAGTTTACTCAAAAATTTTTTATGTATGGTACCTGTTACTGAGTTGTAGCAGTTGTTTCAGTGTTGAAATGAGGTAGCGCTTCAAACTTTAAAACATGTTGTGACATGTTATTTGTTACTTATATATACTCATAGTGAACTTGTTGAAAATTTAGTTTGTTTTTTCTATATTGGTGTAAATATACTGTACAATATATTGTACATTGTGATTATGAGTAAACGGAAATCGATAGGTATGGTAGTAGTACGAATTGAAATATGAGTAAAAAAATGCCGTTAACTGAAGAACAACTATTGAAACTAATTAAGGAGGGCCTATCAGATATTGAAGGGCTTAGTGATGACGATTATGGGCGAGGAGATAGGGACGTAGAAGTAAGCAATGATTTTGATGATGAAAATACGGTGAAAGAAAGAAGTTCAGATGATATGGAAGGTAATTTGATGAAAAATCTTTTTCTTCCAGATGCAAATTCCCTGAATGTACATCTAGGACGAATTTTGTTTGTACATTTATGCATTTCTAAAAACAAAGTTGTTTTTTGATATATCACACAAATAAATGATCAGTTGTAACCTTATGTTGTTTTTCAATTGTATTTCATTTTACAAAATCGCAAATACACTACCACTTATTCAAAATGTGCAATATATTGTACAAGTCATATATACCGTTTACTGACAATGTACAGTATATTGTACACATCACACCCACTAAAATGAATGACATAGAATTTTTTCGAGTTCACCAAAAAATTGTAAAAAATAAAGGAGTCTTCCTAATTTCAGATTTTTATCTTGAAAAACAAAAATGCGTAAGCGAAAAAGTTAAGTTAGAATACCAACTTTATTGAACCGTTAACGTTTTGTCCTGAAATTTGTGACTTTCTCAAAACTTTTGAAGCATCAAAATTGATTTGGCGTTTATGTGTTTTCAATTTTTTTTTAAATTGATAAAGAACGAATTAATTTCAATGTTAGGAGGTGTTATTTGGATGTTCTTTCTCGGAGCTTTTATGCGCTTTTGCAGGTTTTCAAGTAATTTGCTATTCTTCATTCCTCCCAAAACTGACTAAGGGGGAAATTATATGTAAAAAAACAAAAAAAAACGAGAAAATATGATGCAGCCGATGACTTCTTGTAAACCGTACTTCAAGAAATTTGGTGTACCCACAGTGCCCTCCCTTTACTTTCTATCTCTAGTTCTCTTTGTAAGGAAAAATCCGCAATTGTTCGATGCATACCAGGGGCAAGGACACTCTTGGGATCCCTCCACATTATACTGCCTTCTTTGAGCGAGGTCCGTTATTTAGGGCTATGAAGGCATTTAATATGCTACCACAAGATTTAAGGCAGTTGAATGATCTATCTGGCTTTAAGAGACAGGTGAAAGTTTTTGTGATGGAAAAATCGTTTTACTCTTTTAAATTTAATTTCTAAGGTGTACATTTTTTAGTTATTTTTATTTATCAGGAAGTATTTGGCCTATATGTCCTACAAACATTTTAAACTGTATAGTATGTGTGTTTATTTTATTATTAAATCCATTATTGTTAGAGTGTATGTATGTGTATTTATTGGTTATTTTATCTAAGCTCTATAATATATACAACATTTGATTTGATTGTAATGGTTTTAAAAATCAGTTGTAGTTGACGTTCCTTTGTCATTTTTTTATGTAATTTTGATGGCAATAAAGAATATTATTATTATTATTATTATTATATAACCTTGGTGATGAAGCTCTGCTGCTCATCCGTTTTTTCCCCATACATTTTTACCACTTTTTTTGGCGTTATTGATTTTGAAGAATTAGTTTCTAGACATTCAGAAATACTTATCTAAATGATTTGAAATGTAATTACATCAATATATTTTTGAGTAACTAGACTTTAGTATGTGGTATTCATTTGCTCTATATTATTTTTCTTGGGAAAACCCTTTTTTATTTTTACCAGTAACATTTCATTTTGGATTACTTATCAGTAAAATGTAGATTCCTATCCTTTTGTTATTTTTTAATCTTCTATTATCAAAAAGCTTTCTAAATCTCCATACACGTAGATCATAGAGGAGATTTATATTCCCTATCAAACGCCAATTTCAACAAATTGGGAACTTTTCATTCCATTGTTGATCAGCTTAAAAAATTGAACTACTCATAAATAACTAAACTATTTTTCATATAATTTATTTGTTAGTGTATCTGAAAAAGTAACTTTAAAGAATCATAACATAATTCTACAAAATTACCAGGAGTAAGTTATCTGAGCAAACAACGGTCATTCTCTCCAGGAACTGGCAACAAAATACATTGAATTTTGATTTTCCTACATGGCAAAAGTTGTTTATCCATATATCACTACAAATTATTTGTCAATGTTATCATTTTAATAAGTGGTACATATATTTTCGAAGTTGTAAGGTTAGAACTCAAGTCTGCTTCTTTACCTTGACCTACTCCAGACTATTTGAATCAATTTAATATGTCCTTTCACACATCTTTTGATTGCCTTTTAGTTTGGCGCGTCTTGTGTCTTTATACTTAATAAAATTTGGTAGGATTAATCAGCAGGAGTTGACACTCTTCTGCATAAGTTACCAAAGTTAAAACTGGCAAGAGTTAGAAAATAAAGACAGTGGCGGGTTTATGGTTAGTTAGTTAGCGTATGGCATTATTGCCGGGGATCATCTCACATTATGTGAGATGTTCCGGCGCCGATTGCCTCTTTAACCCTGTTTTAGGTTGACCCCCCATGTAGTGTTTTAGAGATGAATATTAGAAAAATACGAAAATTGTTACAATTCAGAATTTAATATGTTTAAACATGAATCGATTCAATGTTATCACTTGAATGAACAAGAATGACATAAATGGTATTTTTATTTCAACTTGTTTCGGCGATATTTTTTTCTTGTTAATTGTTATATGCGACATGAAATCTATTTTATTTTGTTTCATTTTGATGAAATGAGCAAACTTCATTTTACGAAATATGAAAGAAGCATATATATATATATATATATATATATATATATATATATATATATATATATATATATATATATATATATATATATATATATATATATATATATATATATATATATATATATAATAATAATAATAATAATAATAATTTATTGATCCTTTAGGACACTTAACAATGTGTATAGGATAAGTCAATATTACAAGTTAATTCTATTCTAACATTTACATCAACAATTACCATCCCACTGAGTGATCAATGAATCAGAGAGAAATTCTTTAACCGAATAGAAGCACTTATGTAGTAATAGCTCCTTAATAACTCTTTTAAATTTTAGTTTGTTCAAAGATTTCAAATGGGAGGGCAAATGATTGAACAATCTGACACCCTGATATAGTGGAGAACGTTCAAAACTGTGAGTCCGATGTTTAGGAACCAGGAGTACCTGTGAATTTCGTGTTCCATGATCGTGCGAGCTAGCAAGCTTTTTCCAGTTATTCTCATTATCTTTCGCATATAAGAGACATTTAAAAATGTATATACATGGAAGTGACAGTAATTTATTGGCGACAAATATAGGCCGACATGATTCTCGATGGTTCAAACCAAAAATCAGACGTATTACTCTTTTCTGTGCCACAAAAACTCTAGTGAAAGAACCACAGTCACCCCAGAGCAAAATATTGTATGAGATATGACAGTAGATAAGGCTGTAATAAACATCAACAAGAGAACTAGGTGGTAAAGAAGTTTTCAGTCTACTTATAGCGAAATAAGCTTTATTAATTTTTTTGCTTAAGACATCAACGTGGGTTGACCAATTAAGACTTCGATCCATGTGGATCCCAAGGAATTTTGTGCAATCAGCTGGAATAATAGTAGTGCCCAGACAATCAATTTTCAACAGACTTCTTTCACAGTGTCTTAAACCGAAATACAGACAGGCTGTTTTTCCTACATTAACTATCAAATTGTTACGGCGACACCATGATATGAACTCAGCCATAATATTTTAACAGGCTATCTGGAGCTCATCACAACTTCGGGCCGCGATGACGACAGATGTGTCATCAGCAAATAATATAAGTAATAAGCAGGATAAATGAGAGGGTAAGTCATTTATAAACAGCAGGAATAGTAGAGGTCCCATCACAGAGCCCTGAGGAACACCCATATCTATATTATACTCTCCGGAATAAGTTTTATCGTTTCTTACCGACAGTGTTCTCTGTTGAAGAAAGCTAAGCAGCCAGTCGGAAAAAATGCCTCTAAAGCCAAGATTATAACACTTATCTATAATGAACTTGAAGGATAGAGTATCAAAGGCGCAGGAAAGATCGAAAAAAATCTCTGACACATGTAAATTTGAATCCAGGCATTCGTAAACTGATTCCACAAACTTCAGTGCGGCCGTCTGAGTGGAGCAACCAGCTCTAAAACCGTGCTGGGCTTTATTAAGAATATCGAATTTATTCAAATATGACATCATTCTCTTGAAAATCACTCTCTCAAAAACTTTGGAGAGAACACTGAGAATCGATATCGGTCGATAGTTTGTTATTTCATTTATATTTCCTTTTTTGTGAATCGGTACGACAATAGATTTCTTTAAAGCATAGGGAAATTCTCCCGACGTGACAGACCAATTAATTATATGAGCAAGATGCTCGCTTATTGTTGGAGCAATCTTCTTGAGAAGCCTAGTTGAGATGTTATCTATGCCAACACATTTTTTATTTTTTAAGTTTTTGATAATATCCTCAATTTCGAAACTCAAAACGGGTTGAAAAAAGAAATTACATACCGAAGGTGGTGAAGCCGTACAGGAATGTGATATACTATTACCATAATTGGTATTCAACCTTTCTTTGGCCACTGAGGAGAAGTATTTTCCGAATATATCAGCTACTTCATTGGGTTTATCATACGTCACACCATCAAGATCAATGGTAATGTGACCATCCAGTTTTTCTAGTTTTCCAGTGTACGTGCTGACAATGTTCCATACTGTCTTATTCCGGTTTTCAGAATTAGCTTTAAGAGAGCAGTGATATTTATATTTAGTTAACTTCAAGAGGGAGTTATGTGAACGCTTTGCATGTTTATAATTATTGAGAGTATTTGGTGACCCAGTAATAGAATAAAGCCAATGTAGGTTTATCAGATTATTTTTACTTTGAATTACTTCGGGAGTGATCCATTTACTTTTTTTAGGTACGCAAGTAAGCCTTTTCAAGGGACAACATAAATCTAAATAATATTGGAGTGTGCTGCTTAAGGTTTCAAAGCATTTACTCACACTAGTCTCAAGCATTATTTCTGAAAAATCACATGCATATAAAGAATCCACTAAATTTCTCAGATTGTCTTCACTTAATTCCCTAATTAATTGGACGTTTGATTTTTGGATCTGTACACGATCGGTCTTCAATTCGAGTAATATTGCTCTATGGTCACTAATATTAGGATCAAAAACAACAGACTTACAGTTTCGAACTATTTCTGAACTAGTTATTATGTAGTCCACTTTAGAAACGGAAGTATTACCTCTAATGTTAGTGAAAACCCTGGTAGCCTCTGTAGAAGTAATAGTCAGGTTAAAACAATCTAATAATTCAAGTAACAATTTTGACTTATTACAATTTTTATCGAAGTAGTCGATATTGAGGTCTCCGCAAAGGAAAACATAATCAGAATCATTAGAACAACTCTGAAGGGCACAGAAAAGTTTTTCAAAAAATATATCAAGGTTGCCAGAACAAGGCCTGTAAACGCTTATTATGCCTAGACGCTTATTACTTAAGAAAACTAATATTCCAGAAATTTCTACATGCATTTCTAGAGAAAACTTCGACACCGGCAACTTCTTCACTCTAAGGTCCGACTTGGTGAATATCATCGAGCCACCATGGAGTCTGTGGACCCGGCAAAAAAAGTCAGCCCGCACATACCCCGGAATGGCCATAGAGTTAACACTGTCCTCGTTGCACCAGTGTTCCACCAAGCTCAACACGTCAGGTTTAATCTCACTCATAAGTACCTCCAAATTGGCCATTTTGTTGGAAACACAATGTATGTTCAACTGAAGAATCCTGAAAACTCCTGCACCTGAGCCATTTAAATTGGAATTTGAGTCACCCTTCTTGGATGAAAAAAACGATGTACATTTACTTTGTTGGGCCAATTAGTGCCATTCATTGCTTTTTCGTAGTCAGAACTGGATATAAGTACCTTGAACGAAGAATATGAGTCAGGTTACCTCGATGTTAACTTCTCACATTTTACGTAGGAGAAATTTCGATTCAGAAAATTTTCTAAATTTTCAACAGAAGTTTCCGGCCTCAGATTTGAGACATGAAGAGCTATAATTTTGTCCAATCCCTCGACCTCAGCTGCACCTGTAAAGCTACCTGTGACCAGGGATTTTCGGGTTTTTTTAATTGGCTTTTTCCGGTTGACGACCTTCCATTCAGAGACCTTAGTTTCATTTATTCCAACCCTTGTATCAGTATCAAAACTGTTACCGCTCAACTGCTTGGGTAATTGTTCCCCATGAACACTTATCGGAAGCGATTCTTGACGGGCGGATTTCACCTTACTTGCGCTGGTAGGAGCAAGAGTTGACGATTTCGACGCGACCGCATCGTTAGTTGGGTTGCACCGGAGATCAGCAGTTTTGGAACACCCGGGGACTGAAATACCAGATGCAATTGAACGTTTCATGCCCGCTCTGATGTTGACGGTGTGCATGTTTGTTGACAATTTTTTTTCCAGTTCGATAACTACAGTTTCTTTCACTTTTATTTCTTTCTCGAGAGAAACAATCTTAAATTTTAACAAAGAATTATTCTCCGTAAGTAGGCTGTTTTTCGCCTCAAGTTCGGAAATTATTTTGAGAAGAAGATCTTGTTGAGTAGACTCATTATTAATTTGTCTGGTTCCGAGATCTAACATTGGGGATGAATCATCGCTCATTTTGTCACACGAAGTGGAATTAGATAGTTCAATTTCGCAGCACTTTTTGATTTTGGCACTACAACTACGATGGTAACTTTTGCTGCAAATAGCACACTTTAAACAACTTTTTATAATTGTTTTCTTACAAAATCCACACTGAGGAATAACAATATTCAAAGAGAGACTCGCATCGACGTCTTTATCACTTGGCGACATGATGCATAATATATATATATATATATATATATATATATATATATATATATATATATATATATATATATATATATATATATAAATTTATATATTTATATATATATATATATTATAAGTAAAAAATATTCGCGTTAAACGGAAAACACGCCCGTGGTTATAAAATTAAGTGAACTAGGACATTCATTTGAAACTAATCAAACAAACCTCCTAGCGGAGCTGGTTATAAGAGTTCACGAAGCATCGAAATATCAACATCAACCCTAGACGGTAATTGTTAGAAATGTTAATTTGTTTATCACAATCGATGGAAATTGATAGACAGACTGTTTCGCCCTTATTGGGGATCATCAGTATCATCCATCCACCGAGAGTGATAACCAAACCAACATTTCAAACGGTCATACATATTTCTTCTAGTAACTCCATGACATATCCGAATCGATTTCCATCGATTGTGATAAACAAATTAACATTTCTAACAATTACCGTCTAGGGTAGATGTTGATATTTCGATGCTTCGTGAACTCTTATAACCAGCTCCGCTAGGAGGTTTGTTTGATTAGTTTCAAATAAATGTCCTAGTTCACTTAATTTTATAACCACGGGCGTGTTTTCCGTTTAACACGAATAATTCTTACTTATATTCATTTGCCATTGCGATAAAATTCGGAGCGACTGCTGCTTGCGGTGTGTGAATGTTGAATCACATCGAATTGATGTGTCAACTTTACTCTTGCTTAGCGAATATAGTAGCCACCTTCGGGTGTTCCGGACGTACTAGTTCTCGTTGCCGAAATGTTTTCGTCTGTCTGAAAGATGTGGTTCAATTGTTTCCGACTGATGGCGCTGTGTCATATTTATATGTCATGGAGTTACTAGAAGAAATATGTATGACCGTTTGAAATGTTGGTTTGGTTATCATTCTCGGTGGATGGATGATACTGATGAGCCCCAATAAGGGCGAAACAGTCTGTCTATCAATTTCCATCGATTGTGATAAACACATTAACATTTCTAACAATTACCCTCTAGGGTAGATGTTGATATTTCGATGCTTCGTGAACTCTTATAACCAGCTCCGCTAGGAGGTTTGTTTGATTAGTTTCAAATAAATGTCCTAGTTCACTTAATTTTATATATATATATATATATATATATATATATATATATATATATAGGATATATAGATATATATATATATATATATATATATATATATATATATATATATATATATATATATATATATATATATATATATATATATATATATATATATATATATATATATATAATCAAGAATCTGTGCATATTCAAAGTTTAACTATATATATTTATAGATATTGATCAAGTATTGCCGAGTGAAGATACCATATGAGGTTTGTGATTTTTTTTATGAAACTGATACGTCTATGGAAAGAAGTCTTGTTCCTTAACGGCAAATTGTCAAAGACACAGCTGAATATCAAAATTATAACATTCATATTAATGAGGTTTCATGAATAAATCTTTTATTTTCAGAATAGAAGCACCTTCCATCTCACATCATTTATTAGAATCACTTCGTAAAAATTGTTACGATGACCCATGTTTCGACAAGTTCATTGAGTTTTACTTGACCCTAACCTTCCGTGTTCAATGTTAATGATATTGTTACCGGTACCTGATATGGAACTTGGCAGAACAACTTACAAATCAGCTCTTGAATATTCTGCGAAGTGTCATTATACATACATACATAAATACATAAATACCTACATATATCTAATATATAAAATTCTCGTGTCACGGTGTTAGAAGTTAAACTCCTCCGAAATGGCTAGACCGATACTCACGAAATTTTGTGTGCATATCAGGTAGGTCTGAGAATCTGCTGACATCTATTTTTCATCCCCCTAAATGTTAAGGGTTGTCCACCCATTAATTCAATTTTTTTAATTTTCACAAAAAATTTTCTGTTCTATTTTTTTTATGATACAGCATTCAAAAATACATACAACCCTAAATTTTCACCCCTGTACGATCAACCCCTATTTTTTATTTGTTGAATTTCTCCGAAATGGCTCCACCGATTCATGAAATTTTGTGTGCATATTGGGTCCCCCTAAATAATAAGGGTAGTCGACCCCTTAATTTAAAAAAAATTTTCAGACAAAATTTTCTGTTCTATTTTTTTTATGATACAGCATTAAAAAATACATATAGGTAACCTTAAATTTTCACCCCTCTACGATCAACCCCTA
The DNA here is from genome assembly GCA_030704885.1 of Cynegetis impunctata. Classification (NCBI taxonomy): domain Eukaryota; kingdom Metazoa; phylum Arthropoda; class Insecta; order Coleoptera; family Coccinellidae; genus Cynegetis; species Cynegetis impunctata. The sequence continues at coordinate 439,741 of JARQZK010001479.1, read as the reverse complement.
TTTTTAATTTGTTTATTATAAACTCCTATAAACTTTTTCGGCAAGACATTTATTTCTATTTTCTCATGACTTATAATGAAAAAAATCATATACCTCTTAATTTTTTACCCTTCTACGATCAACCCCTATTTTTCCTTCGTGATTTTCATTTTTTTAATTTCATCCACAGATCCGCAATAGGGTTGCAAGATGGAAATCGGAAATAATGATAGTTGGTCTGAGAATAGGTCGTAATATTTTTTCATACCCCTAAGTTATTAGGGTGGTCTACCTCAAACATTTTTAAGATGTTGCATTAAAAAATAGAACTCTAAATTTTCACCCTTCTAACAACCCATATTTTTTAATAGCCATTTTAATAATTTAAACAACGTTTGCCGGGTCAAATAGATTGATAGATAGTTAGATGGAGAGATAGATAGAAGGATAGATAACTATCTTGATGGTTAGATATATAGTTAGGTAGATAGAGATACATCGGCAGATAGATGAATAGATAGAAAGATAGATTAAAGTAATTTATATGGCGTAACAACGTTCGCCGGGTCAGATAGATTGATAGATAGATATGTAGATAGAAAGATAGAACGATAGATAGAGATACATCGGCAGATAGATGAATAGATTGAAAGATAGATAGATAAAAATAATTTATATGGCAGAACAACGTTTGCTGGGTCAGCTAGTATATATATATATATATATATATATATATATATATATATATATATATATATATATATATATATATATATATATATATATATATATATATATATATATATATATATATATATATATATATATATATATATATATATATATATATATATATATATATATATATATATATATATATATATATATATATATATATATATATATATATATATATATATATATATATAATGGGAATACTTGTGAAATTGCCATTTTATGATCTTTATTCCTTATTATTTTGTCTACTATGCTATCCTCTTGATTATAGATATTTTAGTTTTAGTTTGAAACTCGAATAGATTATTGAATCCTTTTCTTTCGTACATGTGAAAGTCGGGTGGTTAGCTAGTAATTCAATAAAACTAATATCCATCAAGCAACATTTATAATAATGCGAATCAAAAGAAAGTATAATAACCTGTCGATTGGACCTTATTTATTCATATACTAAAATGTACAGAATTGAGTGAAAAAATTGAATAAAATTTGACAAAGGTGCATTTTAACATTATTTTGCATTACAAAGGGTAGAACAACCCTCATCCCCTGATATTTTTTTCAGAAGTTTCTTAGGGGTAATAATACGATTTTCAAATTTATTTATGGTACTTAATGATTTGCTGAAATCAACAACAATGAAATACACACTCTTTAGGTAATTTACATCCCAAATTTTTTCACTCAACTCTGGAGAAAGAAATGATCGAATTGTCAGAAACGAAATTACTGAAAATACTTTTTTTGCTCTACATCAATATTCCCAGTCCATTGGAACCCCGTTTCTAAGGCGAAAAACGTTTTGGAGAAAATAAATTTGATATCACTGCCTTTAACGAACGTTGTATTCTGGTATTGGTTAACAACTGCAATTTTAAATTGGCTAACAACTTCATGGTATCAAATCACTGTCGCGATGTGAAATAAAATGGTGGATGCGCCTTGTAGTATAGAATGAATGTAACATGTAAACCTAGAGCTCCTTTCCTGATACCTACGCCATGATAACTATCATGAAACCTGCTAGAGTTATAAAACAAAATTTGGCAACATGTATTGATAACATCTTAACAAAAATAAGAAAGTCTAGAATTTTTTTTTCGAACACGTATGTCAGATCACTGTGCACGAAGAATAAAGTGAACAGTTGCAGTTTCTATTTCAAGACTAGAACTTTCACTTTCTAATGATAAATGCAAAACTTTTTTTTGAATCTCTCAATCAATTATTTTTCGATTCTTTGAAAGAATGTACTGTGATTTTGTGAACCCTCCATTGAAAAGAAAATGACATAACTCCTAAATATCTTGAAGAATTTTTTTTAAAACTGATTTTTTGCCATTCATTGTTGCTTTGATGTTAGCTATACTTACATATAGGAATACACGAAATAATTGAGATAATTAACACATAAGAAATAAATAAAAATTAAAGTGAATGTGTTAAGTTCGATTCTGAATTATAGATACCATTAAGAAATTCCGTTTAGAACGAAGTAATTTGAAAGGTTAGTCATAAAGAGGAGAAAGCTTATCCAGGCCGTTTTAGGGTTTGCTGACAGTTTTGTTACGTCACTTTTGTCTGGATTGTTAGATTTATCTCATCGGGAGGTTAACATATAAATGAAATATAATGATGATCTGTGTCTGTGCTGTGATTAGGTCACAGAAAAAGTTTGGTTATGTTTATCTTTTGATTCGCATTATTATAAATGTTGCTTGATGGATATTAGTTTTATTGAATTACTAGCTAACCACCCGACTTTCAGATGTACGAAAGAAAAAGATTCAATAATCTATTCTGGTACTATAATTGTGAACGCTGATAAATACAAAATTACAGTCAAAGAGGGTTCTACTAATTGGAATAAAAAGTTCGATTTAATTGATGAATGTAATTCCTTAAAGAAATATGAGGATCAGTTAAATAAACTCATAGATAAAAATGTGGCCAATGTGGCTGTGTTCATAGATAACATTGTCCAAATCATTAAAGAAAATTGCAATTTTCCCAAAAATAATTGTACAATATACAGAAGTATATTACATGAATATGCAGAATTCACTAAGTTTTTTATTGACTTGAAATCATTCAGCTTGTCTTCAGATTTATCGACTATCAAGGCTTCTTCTTGTGATACCAAAGGTAGAGAACACTCTATAGAGATTGGAATTGATTATAATGAATTGCAAGATATATTTTATTTCAAGGAATATGATTTACCAGATGACAAACTGAAAAGCTTAAGTAAGAAATCCTCAAGTTTAATAGAGCTGTACAACAGTTTTTTAGGATATATTGAAGGATTACAAACATATTTTGAAGTTATTGAAATGTTAGATGATGGTTGTAAGGTTATCGACCCTATTGATAGGTCTAAAAAAAATAACTTCAGGAGAATTTGGTTAGGTGATAATGTGTGTGTCACTATCACTATAGACCCTTTCAATATAAGTACATTTCCACATTTTGCATTTTTTGGTCCAGATAGACAGGTTAATGAATTTAGAAATAGACTTAATGATAACTTACGAAAATGGGATAATAATGAGGATGTCTTCCAGGGAATATTAAATATATTAGGACTTGAAGAGTTTCCTGGAAACGAGATAAAACATTCATCACAAAATCATAATGTTGAACTCCTTAAGGATGATGGTGATTGTAGTATTTGTTTTTCCACAAATTTAAATAACAAATTACCTGAGATAGTTTGCAATAATAAATGCTGTGAAAATTTCTATCATAAAGACTGTCTTTATGAATGGCTTTTATCAATAAACTCTAAAAAAATATTCAATGAAATTCAAGGTCCATGTCCAAATTGTGAAAAAATGATTTCTTGTCCTATACTAGAGTAGTTAATAACGCAAGAATAGAAAAATTACTTTAAGGAAAATGCTTTTTTTATTTTCTATAAATTACTGCTTTATTTGTTTTCGTGATAACAAAAATTTAGCATCTTGGAAAAAGTTTATTTCTACATTCATTAGAAATATGTGATAATATGTATTTAAAATTTTTTGATTTAACATTCTTATATTTTCCAATTTTAACTGATTTTTTTCCACAAGAACTTGTCTTTTATTTCTTTTTTTTATTTATGTTTGATCAATTCCTCAGTTGAATGTTGGCACAGTCTTTTCATTTACATTTTTGGAGAGAAAGTTCTTTTTATATGAATAAGTACTTGATAAGTACATTCTTCGATCTGTTGAGTGGAAATTACTGAATCAAATACTTATTTTTTATTAATACTTTGTTCATTAATGATTGTACATAATTTTTAGCATATACATGAAGTAAAATGATATTTTGTTTTTATTCCCCCCACAAATTGCGGAATTGAAATTAAGCATTTCATTAATTGATCCAAATACTGTATGAAATGGTTGATTTAAATTAACTATATTTTTATTCATTCTAATGGAATTTTATTGTTCTCTTTCATACGGAAATACAATTTTTTTCAATAAGTACATTGAATAGGAATGAAAAAACTTGAGTTAATACAATTTATAATATATATTTTCTTAAAAAATAAGTACTTAAAAAACCTAGTGAATAATTTAATATCTGAACAGAGATTGAATAAATATAGATGTACACAGCCATAAATTAATGAATTAATATTTGAATGAAAGAATATTTGAATGAAAAACATCTTGAAGCTTTCTGTTGTTAATCAATTCAATCATAAATCAAAATTCCCATGTTTCTTTAAATGTTAATTTAATTTTTAACATAAGATTAAAACTCTTTGGTATTTACGGTACTTTCAAAATACTGAAAAAAAATTATATTGAATTGATGAACAACATAGTCTTGATATACAGTAAGGAATATAAATATTATTTTCAAATTAAATATTCAATTTGAATTTTCATGTTCTCTTTCTATGTTATTCTTCACAATATCTGAGAATAAATCACTTCATATTTTTTTGGAGCAATATAACTGATGGGTCTAAGATTCAAACCTAAGTAGTTAATATAGATGTCATAACTATGTTATATTATATAAACCAAGAAGTTCAAAGCAAGAATGAACACTGTACATTACATACAACTCCGAAATGTATTAGATAATTGCCTTTCCTTTTCTCTAATATCACTTTTGATGTCTACTTTTCATACGCAAATAAGCATCGTAATTGGTCCCATGCAGTGCCTTTTTATAGGAAGTTTTTTCTCAATTTTCACATCTGGTTGGATGATTCTCTCTGACGGTCTATCTCGTAAAGATTTTCTTATGCTTTCTGAGAGTTGAAATTTGAAAAGATCTTGAAGCAGTTTTTCTTCATCTTCTGGAGTTAGAGATTCGATGAGAATTTCCACACTTTTACTGTTTCCGTCACTGACTTCATATTGATTATCGATTTGATTTTTCGGCGCCCATCTAGAGTGTACAACTTGGTTGGACACGCACAAAACGAGAACAATTGCTAGTCTGCACACCATGATAAGAACTTTGGATCTGATGTATCTCCACGAACGACTGGAGTTTAAATTAAACGAATTAGTGAAATCCCCGTATATATATTTCTGAGAAATTACTATCTGTAATCTTTGCTTGTGTAGTAGTAAATAATCAATACCAAACAAAACAAAGATCAATAAATTTGTTATTATTTGAAGGCGGGTAAATTTGTTTAAATGATCAATTTTGCTATTTATTTCTTACGAAAATTTTCTTGTAATTGCATTGGGGTTATGACGAAATAAATCAGGTTTAACCCTAAAGGGCTGATAACCTTTGAGTCTTCATGAGTTATATGCGTAGGTACTTGAAATATTAAAATTGGCTTAATTAAAATACCAGCTTTATTTTTCTGGTGTTTACTTTTACTTTTGAATTTTATATTCCCAGAAAATAATATTGCACTTAATCAAAGGTCAACAGTCAACAGGTAGTGGTTTTAAATCAATTTTATAGGTACCTTCTGACCACGATTATTATATATATATATATATATATATATATATATATATATATATATATATATATATATATATATATATATATATATATATATATATATATATATACAGTGACGCCGACTCCTAAAGGGCCTAAAAATTTAGTTGGGGGGCTCCGCCCCTCCAATAATTTAAGAAAATTATTAGTTATATCATGCTTGTAAAATCACAAAATTATGTTTTTTCATTTTAATCATTTACTAATTTAGAGCAATATTAAAAATCTTTATGAAATAAAGAATTAAGTAACATACAGAATGTTAAATTTTCAGTTTCGAAATATTAGTACTAGTTTAGTATTGTATTACTATATTACTAGAGTACTGTATTATTTATTTTCAAATACTCACATATTTTTTTATTCATATTTTATAATACTCAAATATTTTTAAAGCATTAACTTTGAAATATTTTTCTTATTTAATGAACCCTGAGACTTATTCAAACTATGCTTAGATTAGATATTTCACTAACTTATTAATCAAAGTGCTATTACTGTGCGACAGGAATATTTAGTGTTTTATTCTTTTAATGATAGTTTAGGATTTATTAAAATATAATTTCAGTTTTTACGGAGCTATATATTCACTGCTCTGTAATAGTCTAAAAGCATAATTATTACTCTAAATTAAATTAGTTTTTTACGAAAATAGCGCGTGTGTTTCGTTTTTCAAACCAAAAAAATATGTCAGGCTTGTCGAGTTTCCCGGAGTGTCGAGTTATCGAAAGTCGAGTTTTCAGGGTTCTAATGTTGATCATATGACTCTAAAATACTTTAAAAAAACTTTAAAACTGGAAAATTTCCCTCTTTATATATATATATATATATATATATATATATTAATATATATATATATATATATATATATATATATATATGTATATATATATATATATATATATATATATATATATATATATATATATATATATATATATATATTATATATATGTATATATATATATATATATATATATATATTATATATATATATATATATATATATATATATATATATATATATATATATATATATATATATATATATATATATATATTTATATATATATATTAATCTCTTTATTCTATGCCAAGTGTCGAAACACATTTGTTTCTTCCTCAGGGCTACTACAAAAACAGTTCACAATTAGAATTGGTTTTTTTAAAAACCATTGTTTTTGTGGATGTAATATTACGTATAATTTTAGTTCAACTGATCCAATGACCATTTTCACTGTAACAGAAAAATTTTGTTGAGCTCACTTTTCCGTAAGTTCATTTCTTACGTTTTTAAAAAAACCAATTCTAATTGTGAACTGTTTTTGTAGTAGCCCTGAGGAAGAAACAAATGTGTTTCGAAAGCTTGGCATAGAATAAAGAGATTAATATTCAACCTTCAGTCGATTTCCCTTACCTTCTGAATACAAATTAGTACGACTGTGATCTTACTTCAAATATATATATATATATATATATATATATATATATATATATATATATATATATATATATATATATATATATATATATATATATATATATATATATATATATATATATATATAAATATTTATCTTTTCGATACATTTTGTAATCTCCAGCGACCACCATCAAAGCAAATCCAGAACTATCAAAATTGTAGTAAAAGGTCTATAGAGCAAGATCTTTTGAAATTATAGGTATGTATGTATATTCAAACTGTAATCCTTTACATGTCACTCTGAAAATTTTATATTTCAAAATCATCGAATTATCGTCCGAAATTGATTTTTCTTTCAGGTTCAAGATAGAATAAAGTCGCTAATTTTTAATTAAGAATTGGACTCTAAAAATAATTGCTGCTTAAACTGTGTTGCATGTTGTAAAAAGCTGAATTGCGAAGCCTGGCATTTTTCCGTTCTAATAACTTGAATCTTTAAAATTTACGTAGGCTTATGGTAATACAATTAATCTACAACCTAAGTATATCGAATAATCCATATTCGATGATAATCCTGATTTCACTTAAGTATTTGATATTTGCTTTGATAATTGTTCACATATAGGTAAATGTTACCTACCTATATATGAGAAAAAATTGATATAGGTACCTGATTAGGTACATCCCATGTTTTGTGTGAAACGAAAGAATCATTTAACATCTTCAATATATCTATATGATGTACGTTGAGCAACCTATTTGTGCATTTATCATTTGTTCATTAAGGTTCAGAACCCCATACTGTTCAAGGAAGAATAAATATAATTGAATATAATCTGTGCGAAAAAAAGATTTTTAAAGTATTAAGCTTTTTCTAAAGGTCGAAATATTCTGATCAAGGTAATTTTCTTACTAAGCATCAGTTTTAGAAAAGTTCAGCACAGTAAGTACATTTTTTCATAAATCTATATTCCATAAGAGAAAGAAAGCTATTGTCGTCCATTCTGCTATCTACACTACAAACTGGCGGGGACGGGATGTTTACTTCGTGATGCTGACTTATTTTTACCTTGAAATTATCTAATGATAAGCCAAATTAAGGAAAACTTTAAATTTGCATGATGAAATAATCAAAAGCATATCATCAGAATCAAACGTCGAGTGTGAATTTGATAATTCTGATGATATATAACACATTGTTGCTAAACAAGACAAAGGTTAGGTCTTCACACGCTCAAATTCAGTGGGCTACTACTACTATCCAATATTCTGTAAAAATTTTAAAAAGTAAGAAAATGCATCTTACAAAAAATTAAAATTTACATATTATCATGGTTGTTGATTTATGATGAACAAAACTAAATTTGGATTTACTAAGTTTATTATCACAAAATATTTAAAAAAAAAATATAAAACTGCGATTGCAATTTCGGTCACTAGACCATCATCGGGCAGATTGAGTTAAGAACTGAGTACAGAATAATTATAGATTTGCGCTTACGGGTGGGAAAGGATTATTGCAGGTACCTAAATATACAAGAGGAACATATTTCAAGAAGGGCTAATCGAGTGAAATTCCCAAATTGGTACAATACAATGTTCTTAGAAAAGTCATTATTGTTTGAATACACTAAATATAGGAGAATATATCAAGTCAATCTGGTCGTTCAGCAAGATATCTTTTGCATTATTATTGAGTTTAAACATTTCTAATGATTCTAAGTAAGTAAGTTTGGTTCCTTTCGGTAATTTGTGCATGATTTGAAAATTATCTATTTGTGGAAATGGGTGGTGGTTTTCACGGCAATGATTTGAAAACGTTGAATCCGTTTTATTTTTCAAGAAAGATTGTTGGTGTTCTTTAAATCTTGTCTTGAACGATCGACCAGTCTGACCTATATATACTCCTTTACATACAGGACAAATCAACTTATAAACTCCTGAACTTTCAAATTTTGAAGTGATATCTTTGGCATTGAATAAAAATCCTGAGAGTTTTGTCTTAGGTTTGAAAGCAATTTTAATATTACATTTAGGTATGACATTAGAAACTTTTTCTGTTAGAGGACCAAAATATGTTAAAGAGGTGAATTTTTCTGATTTTTCTACTTTTAATTGGGGATATATGCTGTTGTACGCTAGTTGACTACGTTTCTTGTTTATCATTTTATCTATCAAACTTGTATGAAAACCATTATTTGACGCAATTATTTTTATAGTCGAAATTTCTTTTGCTAAATTTGTTACGGATAATGGAATTGAAAACGCTCTGTGGATCATTGAATTAAAAGCTGAATGTTTATGGGAAAGAGGATGATTTGAATCCGACGGAATACATATATCCGTGAAAGTTGGTTTTCTATATATATCGAAACTCAAAGTATTATTATTATGAAAGATAGTTAAATCCAAGAAGTTTATTTGTCGATCCAATTCTTTTTCAATTTTGAACTTTATATTTGGGTGAATGCTATTAAGAATTCAAAAACTGATCTAATTGTCTCGCGGTGCCCTTAAAACAAGCAATTACATCATCAACGTATCTATGCCAAAAACTTATATGCGATGCTTTTGTAGAATTGAATATTATGTTCTCTATATGTGACATGAAAATGTCTGCAATAAGCGGACTTAAGGGGGAACCCATAGCCAGCCCACTAGATTGTTCAAAAATTTTGTTATCAAACTGGAAGTAATTTTGACTAAGACATATATCTAATGAGAAAATGATATCATTTATTTTAATAATATCAATAGTGGATTGTTGCAAAATTTCTAAGACAAGTGGTAAACACTCATCTGCTGGTATATTGGAGAACATATTATCAACATCGAAGCTAACAAGAAAAGAGTTAGCAGGAGTTACAAAGTTTTTCAGCTTCTGTACTAAATCAACAGAGTTCTTTACTGTATATTTTGGAGTGAAATTAGTTAATTTTCTGAATGTGAAATTCAGATCTTTGGCTAATTTATACGTTGGGCTATTTATGTGAGAAACTACAGGTCGTATTGGGCTATTTTCTTTGTGGTTTTTAATTAATCCGTAAAGTTTTGGAGTTCCAGGGTTCATATGTATTATTGAAAAATTAGGTTTTGATAGTGTATTTGGGAAAAATTTCCTGAAGGGCTTGTCTAACAGTTTTTTGAAATTTATTTGTTGGATCTACTGATATTTGTTTAATTTGTTCCGTTTTTTTAAAAAATATTTTGTGATAATAAACTTAGTAAATCCAAATTTAGTTTTGTTCATCATGTTAAATTATCACGTAGTAACGACGGATTCCATCAACTATTTGTTGATTTATATTTAATAAAGCTAATAAAAAATAATACCGTTCAGGAGTAACCACGGTATAGGAGAAAAAATTTGATGTAAAATAGAATTCTTAGTAGGTAATCTATAATTTCCCCAACTTACTGCTGAAACCTTTCCAAAGTAAGCATATAGTTTCTGGGATATAAGCCATCAGTAGTGAATGCTGTATGTGTGGGACATATATATTGATAGAAACGTAGTTCCTTAGTACACGTTACACACCAGACACTTGACGAATGAAAGGTAGGTCTAAAAAGGTGTCCGACACGACTGACACGACATCGTTGTTAGGCGTGCGCATCAGCGGTATTTGTATATGCGTATTGTTGTTCTTTTATTGGCAATGAATGAATTGGAAAAGAGATTCAGTAGAAGTTGAGGATAACGATGATGAAGTCAGGTAAGTATCATTGTTTGTGAATTTAAGTAAGATACTTCAAATAATCAGACGTAATAGAAACAATCAAAAAAAATGTTTTTCGACTAATCATTAAAAAATTTTTTCAATGTTTCAAGGTGTATCTGATAAGTAATGAAGGAACTTATTCATTATAAAATCATCAGTTACTGATGCTTCATGAAATGAGTCCAAAGTAGTAATAGGTAAAAAATTTCCATTTGGTAATTAAATCTGGACTACGTAGATCATTACAAAATGAGGTTGTATCAATTCCAGAATATATAACAAACAAGAGTCTTCATACTTCATACTCTGATAATATCACATTATCATTATTTTTCTTTAGACGCATGAAGTTTTATCTATACGGAAACTGACCTAAAACAAAATTAGCCTTCGTATAGTAACCCGTAAATCAAATAAATCTCAATTATAATCTTCGATAATGTGACTGGTGTCATTAATGGTAATATTCAATACATATAAGCTATTTTACTTCGATTGTATATTAGTTCTATACTTGCAACAATGAAATATGCAAAAAGAAACATTTCCAAGAAAATTTTCTCCATGGTTAAATCTAATGTTATTTTTTGGTGTAAAATCCACTTCCCTCTTAAATTTCCGGGGAAGGATTCCTGCAACCCCAGTTTTTCGAGGGGTGTTGGTTACTCTACACCAGTGGTTCTTAACCTTTTCAGAATGAAGGACCATTTAACAACATTTCTGTCTTGTCAGGGGCAACCAACTTTTTGTAAGTAATATTACCTTCAAAAGGTCGATGAAAATAAACGGTTTTTTGTGACTGCATAGTCTTAACTAAAATGAATCCTTGGTTCAGTGCTACTGAAAGCCAAACACATGTCGGCAAGATTTCGGTGCTTGTTTTTCATTATCAAAAGGGTCGACCACCCCTGCTCACGTAAATATGTCGATGAAAAAGTGAAAATGAGGTATATCTTGAATCTTTGGAAAAGAAATTACCTTTTGAATACAAAAATCTTCAAGATTTATTCCTGCCTCGAATATATATTCCAATTTGTTTGCCGTGTTGAATTTCGATCAATTTTTTTTCAATTTCATCAAGAACTCAAAAACTGTGACAATGAAAGGATTGCGAACCAGTTTCTGAATATTTTTTGTTCTCGCAGTACGGAAAATAACGACTGTTTGTTTTGTAATTCTTTTTTTTCCTTGACATTGAGTTCCCCAATTATTTTATATGAATTATCGAACGCAAAAATATTGTCACTTTTGATCTTGTTGATCCATAACTCGCTTTTAGCGATAAACGCATTTATTTTACCTTCATATGCAAATATATTGTCAATGCCGTGAAACTTTAAATTTCCCGACTTTTGGAGTTGAAGGTTCAATTTATTGAATTAAAAAAATCAACTGAATAATACTAGTTATACACGCAACATGCACGAGACTACCTAATGAAAAAAGAAGAACCACCAACTTGCGTACACTGCTGCAAGGGCTCAACTACCCAACAGAAAACTCTGAAAATTGACGATAACATGGCAGACAGATTGAATAGAAATTATGAAAATACGTTAATACTCGTATTTCTGAAAAACATACAAATCTACTTGAAAGTGTAAGATACCTATAGTCCGCTAATGACTCCACACTATCGAAGTAGTAGACCAAATAAACAAATTAATAAATGAATAAATAATTAGTTGATATTTGGCCTAACAGAATTGTTTCAGCAATTTTTTGTTTTCCTCAAGGGTTACAAATATTTTCACTTCTTCCCTCAGTTCATACAACCTTGAAAGAATATTTCCTTGGGGAAGCTAATGCACCTCTGTTTGGAAAAGAAGACTTTAGTGCTCAGAGTTCATATAAGAGCATAATTGTTTGAAAAGTATTCAGTGCACTGCTTTTGTAGAAGACAACTTTTATAGCTTTTTTCAACGAAATAGCCAAGCGTCCTGGGAGGATTTTCTGGCAGTCAATAATTGGCGACGACTAACGCAATGTGTTGATCTTGCAGATGGATTTTTCGTTTTATCAATGCAGCAACACCAAAACGGGAATCGAGCATAGCAGGAGCGCCATCCGTTCGAATTCCCGAGAGCACTTGACACTGAAGACGATATTCCTCAAAATATAGTCTTATTTCATCCATAACATCAACACCTTGCCTCGTTTCCAGCCACTTGGAAAACATTTACTCTTCATTTAATGCTTTATTGTCTTGCAGAAATCGAGCAAATACAAGTAATTGACAGCATTGTCAAACGTCGTCAGATTCATCATATAGCATTGCATATATTAAAAAGATGCGCAGAGTGAAGGGGGCTGAAATGACCGAACGCGACTTATTCAATTATATGACTTATTCAATATTTTTAGCATGGCTTCGCGGACCACCTAGAGTGCTTCCAGGGACCACCAGTGGTCCGCGGACCACCGGTTAAGAACCACTGCTCTACACAACTCCTGCTAATCACACGCGTTATGGTGTTTCTGAAATCTGGTCACTTTATGCATTATCGAAAATTTTTCAACCCGGACAAAGGTTATTGTAGGATTTTTGCACACCAAACTCCCTCCAAATTGAGACAGTGGGTTGGAAATTTGTACGTGGATTAGGTTGATGTTGATGCTAAAGAAGTTTGGCGTTATACATTTTTTTGTGTTTTCTTGTTATTTCGAGGTTTTTGAGGCTTTGCGCATCTCTGCAGATTCTGCTGAATGATTTAGAGCAGTGGTTCTTAACAACTTTTATAGCTGTTTTCAGTGCAATAGCCATGCATTATGGGAGGGTTTTGGCCGAATAACGCAATATGTGTTGATCTTGCAGATGATTTTTCGTTTTTATCAATGCAGCAAGACCAGAACGCGAACGAAGTATAGACGATTCTAAATAAGCGCTACGCCGCTTGGTGACAATCAGAATAACTAAAAATCTTGACATAGTTCTTATGTTCTCCTTAGTTTTGTGTTTGTTTTTGTGTGATTTTTTACAAATATTTATTATTTGCAATCATTTTGAAAGCTATGAGTCGTTCGAATCGTTATTGCTCAGTTCCTCAGTGTTCTTCCTGGGAAAAGAAATGTTCAAATGTGAATTTCCATGCTTTTCCTCCAGCTGGTGATAAATATCGTGTTTCTGTAGAAGGGAAAAAGGAATACTCCTAAAGTCTCTTCTTTGTGTGATCTGATAACTACAGATGTGTTATCTGTGCTCTAAACAGTTTCACTGGTCTCAATAATATGAAACTATTAGATACAATAGTAAAAGCAGTACAATCTGTTTACAGTGATCAACGGTCACATAGATTAACAATCAAACAGCGTATTGCTTTAGTATTGACAAAATTGAAATGTGACCTTACATAATTATGTGACATCTCTTTTATTTTGCATTTCACAAGAATTATGCCAAAAATATATTTATGAAATGCTACCCATTATGAGTAGGGTTCTTAGTTGTGTCATAAGATTCTCAGAATATTCTGAAATACAGAAAAACATGCCAAAATGTTTTGAAAGTGTTCAAAATACTCGAATCATCTTAGACTGTACAGAAATTTTTATACAGAAACCAAAGTGCCTTTCCTGTAGGATCAGGTTTTACTCTCAGTATAAATCTAATAACACAGTGAAATTCATGACAGGTGCTTCTCCTGGAGGTTTAATTACTTATATTAGTGAACCATATGGGGGGAGAGCATCTGATAAAACGATTTTCCAACAAAGTGACTTAATTTTAAAGTTAGAAAGCTCACAGGATGCTATTAAGGTGGACAAAGGTTTCTTGATAGATGATATTTGTCAACAGTTTAAAATAAAGTTGATCAGGCCACCATTTTTGAAAGACAAAAAACAGTTGACTACAGCATTGTTGAATGCCAAAATAGCAGCTGCTAGAGTACATATTGAACGAGTCAATCAGAGAATTAAGATATTCATCTCATGATCTAACCTAAGATTTCTCTCAATTTGGCTACAAAACAAATGATGATAATCACCTACCGCCTCAATAGCAATGAGAATACATACACAGTAACACACTTGTTCACTAAAGAAGCCTGAAAAGTTTTTATATTTATGGTAAAATTATATTTCAAAAACACAAATAAACACACAACAAATACAACATAAATATTCCAATGTCAATATTTATAGTTCTACGACTGGCCACATTGGCGCTGCATTCTTATTTTCAGATGCCTATACAGTGTTGCCAACTCTACCTACTTTTAGGTAGATCTACCAACTTTTAGTATCTAACCCCAACCTACCACCTTGGACAAAAAATCTACCAACTTTTCAAATTTTTGAAAAATGATCCAAATGCCTTTAATTTTTTTAATGAATCTATTTTTCTATTTACCTAATCCCTCAACAGGTTAAAAATAATAAATAAATAGAGAGAGGACATTACTTCATGCTCCGACATTATATTTACCTTTTATGCCTATTCGAAATTTGAATTGCGCGCTGCACGCACGCATTAATAAGAATCGTCTTTTTCAATATAAAGTTTATCTATTTCATGAATTTAATAATTTCTTGGAGTCGGAGGTTAGGTTAATGAGATTAAAACAGCTTATTATGCTCGTGAGCGTATATTATTAAATCATGATAAACCGAGTTTAATTTGACATTTTCACATGCACCACAATTTCGTTCAAGCCGTCTTAAACCTCGCATAATCCAAGTTTAGCTAAACGACGTTTTATAATAAAACGGTGCAAGAGCCTATTTGTAATATTATTACTGTGAGGTCTCTAAAAAAATTTTTAAAAAATTGGTGGTAGATCTACCTACTTTTCAAAGTAGGATTAGTAGGAAACTACCAACTTCTGAAATCATATCTACCTCCAAGACAAATTTCGAGTTGGCAACACTGTGCCTATAGCAGGATCACCATCGTTACAAATACCCGCAAGCTTTTGCTACTGAAGACGATATTCCTCAAAATATAGAGTTATTTCATTCACAAAACCAATACCTTGCGTTGTTTTGAGTAATTTGGAAAACCTTTACACTCCTTTTAATATTTTATTGCCATTGACAGCATCGTGAAACGTCGCCAGATTCATCACATTGCATAGCAAAATAAAGATGAGCAGAGTGAAGTGGGTGAAATGACCGACGCGACATTTTCAATTATATAACTTGTACAATATTTTAACTTAAATTTTTAAGGATGGCTTCGTGGACCACCGGTTAAGAACCACTAATTTAGAGGGATGCAGTATGGAACGTGGATTGATTTTAATGTTAAGGAAGTGCTCATTGGTGATTTCAATCGATTTCTTCAACCGCCGCAATTTTTGTGTTGTAAATTCAAACCCATATTTGAGTATTTTCGGGCATATGTCTGCAGCAACTCTGAAATAACATAGAAGGCTGATAATTCAAAAGTAAATTTGGTTGATGTAAAAAAGGTGCTATTTGGGGGTTCTTATTGTTTTCTCTTACAGTTATAATTTTATGTAGAGATTTCATGCGTTGATTTAGATTTTCAAGTTTCACGCATCTTTTCAGCCCCTCTAAATTGACTTATGGGTTTAATAATTTGTATGCAATGAGGGGAATATACAACTATAGTGACAGAGCTCACTTGGTGCCTGGGATTGTTCTTGTTTCAGAATGAAAATATGTATCAAAATTACGTAGATATTTCCTGTTTTTTTCGTGGTTTTTGAAAAGTGCAATGCATTTCGCTCGCAAAATACGACCTTAGCGATGGAGCTCTGCTGCTCACGATTTTTTAATTTTGAACTATAAACTCAATGATGTCCACCTTGCTAGATATATACCTATTGGTTCTCTTGTATCTATAAGTAGGAAAAACCCTTTCCAAAACTTAGAGAACGCTAAAGTCAAATTTTAGGCAGTTTTATTAGGGATTTTTGAAGTCCAACACCATTTTAACAGATTTTTGTGAAGAAAATATTTTATGAGGAATGAAAGGTAGGCAAAGGGATTAATTTGACCTCAAACTATCGTTTCCAAACTGTTATTTCTTTCAAGTGGTGAAGAAAATTAATTTATATTTCTACCAAATAAGTAGTTTTAACTGAAATGTATGCTTAAAACTAGTCTTAAACGCAATGTATGGAAAAAAATGAATATTTCCTTTAGTTTAGATATAAATTGTATAATGAAATTTAGAATAATAGAATTCAAGAACCTCATAAATATAAGTTCGTGGAATTCAGTTTAAACATTTTTTCGGTTTTTCCAGGTCATAGTTTACTTCTAGGAGATAAACGTTATGAGATAAAGTCCGATTCTCCCCAGACAAATTACCCTAACGAAATATTCGCGACTGTTACATCAGACGAAGATTTACAGTTTTCATAATAACTAAATCTAATAACTTGATGAGTAAATAAATGTCAGATAATTATGAAGGAAATAAATCACGTACTCAGCAAATGTGAAAATATGATTCAATTCGACGTTTTCTTAAAATTAAGCTTCCTTTTTCTTTATGGTTATAGAAAAAGTTCGACAAATATTAATAAAAAAACCAAATATTTCGACTATAAGTAAAATAACGATAAATTTAATATATGTAAATATATAATTTTTGAAATAGAGTCGACATGATCAGAAAGGAAGAATGAATTTGGCTTGAAATTGAATTAATGAAATTTGAACTGATAACTTCAATAGTACCTATATCTATTATCGGTAGGTATATTTATTTCCTCCAAAATCTATGTTATGTATGACATCACTAAAGTTATGTTTGATATCACTAATGTTAGGTATGATACCACTAAAGTTATGTATGAAATCACTAAAGTTAAGTATGCTATCACTGAAATTATATATGATATCACTAAAGATTTCTATTATATCAATAATTATGACTTATTCTATATTTATGGCTTCAAGTTGAGATTCTCGATATCCGCATCTGCTAACTATAAAAAAATATCATAATATATATGATATGTGATATTTTTTCCTTAACGTACTGAATTTTTGCGAATGGTCTTTGTTTGATGTGTTTTTATTTATTGTCAACAGTAAAATGTGGGAGAATTTTTTTAGATTTACCTACTTAATAAAAATTACTTTTCTAGATAAAGATTACACAACTGAGTAATGAATTTCAGATATTCTGCTTCTAAGCCGACACCTAGAAACAATAATGTACTTTTCACGTATATTCAAACTTTCAGGGGGATAAACAAAAATTATTATTTTTAAATTATTCATAGCGCATCTATAAAACATTACATTAGGTAAATATAAAAAACATTTTAGAGCTATAGTTTTAATAATAAACTATTTAATTTCACATCAGTAGACTCTACCATAGTTGTAGTAATTGAAATATGGGTAACTTCTGTATCCAGCGAAGTATGGATAATTTCTGTAGTATCTATAAAACATTACATTAAATATAAAAAACAATTTGGAGCAATTGTTTTGATAATAAACTATTTAATTTCACATCAGTAGACTCTACCATAGTTGTAGTAATTGAAATATGGGTAACTTCTGTATCCAGCGAAGTATGGATAATTTCTGTAGTATGGATTTATGGATAAGGTCCTTATCCCAGTAACAGATCACGTTTTTGTTCAGTTTTGGATTCGTTTTCTTCTGCAACATCGCGTTATTGGATAGAGTGGGCAGAGGTATCTCTTTTCAGAATACTGTGATAATAGTGGTGGTAGATATGGGAGTCAAAGAATGGCCAGTCAAAATCCAACAACTATATCTCGCTTGTCAACTTTGTTGTTACCTTCTGTAATAGAAGCTGTTGATAAATTTGTGTGAAAAAAATGTTTCTTTATATATATATAGGTATATATATATTTTTTTTCAATTGCGGCTTGCAATATATTGATTAAATTTGTCTCCAACGGTCATATAGGTGCATGAATGTGGCATTTATATATATATATATAAATACATATATATATATATATATATATATATATATATATATATATATATATATATATATATATATATATATATATATATATATTTATATATCATGGATATTATATCAAATACATTGTTCAGCAAAAGAAGCAATTAATCCATAGAAATTTGGTATAATTAGATAGATCATTTTTATAATGAGGTGAAAATACTTTGCAATGAAATAGATTATTATTGAATTATATAAAAGCTTCTATATTTTCTATTATATATGGGAACGTTCGTATGGTTTTGCTGATCTTACACGTACTTATATTTTTAAATTTTTGTGGTGTGAATTTTATCCCAATAAAAAATCCTAATACCATCTTAATATAGTAATACGACCCTGTACTAGTACTACTTTGTACCAAGTAGATAATATAATTTCAAAACGTATTTTATTAATACAGCCAGAATGCAGAATGAATAATTGCTCTACATTTGTCAATCTGGGATCGTGTCGATGTGTCAAAGAAACTGTGTCGTAAAGAACAAAAAAGCATCAAAAGTCGTACAGGAGTTATATAAAAATATAAACTAAATAAGCTATCAATCAGTTGAAATTTTTAAAGAATTCCTTGGCGTTAATTTTCTCCAGCTGTCAAAGTATAAACTGATTTTCACGATGAGCTTAAATTTTGTATCTGAGGTTGTTTTGAGAGGTAGAAAGAAACTATGAAAATTTTCTCAACTAACGCCATTTTTAAGTAGATATTCCTTGTATTTTCGTGGTTTTTGAAAATTTGCTCGAGTCCACAGCTTCTGTAAATTGAGTTACAGGGTTGAAAAACGAACCTTTGTGGGTTTCAACTCTTCCCTCAACCAATAACCCTCTTTAGGATAATTGAAGTCAAAACTACTATTTCTTTTTCAAATTTTATTATGTCACTGGTAATAATTGCCAAAAGTATCATTACGCAACTCGATACGTGATTGGATATAGATAATTAGTAATAATTCATAACATTCATAATTTGTCACTAAATCTGTTGTGAGTTTTCTTTATGTCACTCACATTTCCCCTACCAATATTATAATATGGAAAGAATAACGGAATTGATGTTGATTATCTCGATATAGAATGATATCTTTTTCGAATCAATATCATAGATTGAAATAAAATGAATTTGGTGTTTTGGCACTTCTGACGGATTTCTTCCGCTCGATGGCTTTTCATAAAAATAATGTCGATATTAACTAGGCTTCCATTGTACTGTAAAGAGTCCTTGTAAAATGTCTATACACCTATGTAGGTATATATATATAAATATATATATATATATATATATATATATATATATATATATATATATATATATATATATATATATATATATATATATATATATATATATATATATATATATATATATATATATATATATATATATATATATATATATATATATATATATATATATATATATATATAAATTCGATGGACGATGAATCAACTCTGTGGTAGTTCATATTTATATTAAAAAAATTAAATAATAAGAAAACAACTTGTCTAAAAACCACAAAATGAAAATAACTTTTTATTCGACTAGTTTCGCCTGTTACAGCATTATCAAGACTGAATACATAATTGCAAAGACGTCGCTTGAAAATATATAAGTATTTCGGTTCGGTACCTGGGGGTGGTAAAATGTAATCGATGGGTCCAAGTTATCAGAGATTTAACAGTGGGGAGTGGTTTAAGTCTAACTGGTCATTAAGAAGAATGTAATTATGGGATTTTTGGATCTTGTTTATTTCCATGGCTTCCAGGAAGTTCATGATCATACCTTTATCACAGTAATGAAGAATTTTTGGTTTGAAAGAGGATGAGATGTTATGTTTTTTTGACTCTAGATGTTCCCTAAATGCTGATTGTCCGTTTTTTAGATGTTCTTTTAGCCTTCTTTCAAAACATCTCCCAGTCTGACCTATATATGTTGAATTACATTCTTCACAGTCCATTCTATAAATTCCTGTTCTCTTCATTGGATCGACTTTTGACATTTTGTTATTAAAAATCATTCTATCTAATCTGCTGTGACTCGAAAAAGCAGTATTCAAATTATTATTTTTAAAGAATTGAATGATCTTTGAAGAGGGGATGTGCGTATAAGGGATGCTCACAAACTTTTGTACATTTTTGTTATTGCAGTATGGTCCATATAATTTCAAATTGATAAAATGTTTCTCTTTTTTCGAAATTAAACTATTTATTATTTTTAGTGGAAAATCATTGTTAATACCTATCGCGCGAATCACGTCAATTTCTACCATAAGGTCTTGTTTTGATAAAGGAACCGAAAAAGCCCTGTAAATCATTGAGTTAAGCCATCGACTCGCGGCTCTTAACTCAATGATTTACAGGGCTTTTTCGGTTCCTTTATCAAAACAAGACCTTATGGTAGAAATTGACGTGATTCGCGCGATAGGTATTAACAATGATTTTCCACTAAAAATAATAAATAGTTTAATTTCGAAAAAAGAGAAACATTTTATCAATTTGAAATTATATGGACCATACTGCAATAACAAAAATGTACAAAAGTTTGTGAGCATCCCTTATACGCACATCTCCTCTTCAAAGATCATTCAATTCTTTAAAAATAATAATTTGAATACTGCTTTTTCGAGTCACAGCAGATTAGATAGAATGATTTTTAATAACAAAATGTCAAAAGTCGATCCAATGAAGAGAACAGGAATTTATAGAATGGACTGTGAAGAATGTAATTCAACATATATAGGTCAGACTGGGAGATGTTTTGAAACCAGGCCAAAAGAACATCTAAAAAACGGACAATCAGCATTTAGGGAACATCTAGAGTCAAAAAAAAAAAAAAACATAACATCTCATCCTCTTTCAAACCAAAAATTCTTCATTACTGTGATAAAGGTATGATCATGAACTTCCTGGAAGCCATGGAAATAAACAAGATCCAAAAATCCCATAATTACATTCTTCTTAATGACCAGTTAGACTTAAACCACTCCCCACTGTTAAATCTCTGATAACTTGGACCCATCGATTACATTTTACCACCCCCAGGTACCGAACCGAAATACTTATATATTTTCAAGCGACGTCTTTGCAATTATGTATTCAGTCTTGATAATGCTGTAACAGGCGAAACTAGTCGAATAAAAAGTTATTTTCATTTTGTGGTTTTTAGACAAGTTGTTTTCTTATTATTTAATTTTTTTAATATATATATATATATATATATATATATATATATATATATATATATATATATATATATATATATATATATATATATATATATATATATATATACCTATGTATTAATTATTATAGAATGTACATAATTGATAAAATCCTTTATAATAATAATTGATATTTGATATAGTTGTGATAGAATAGTTTATTCATTGTTCCCTTAAAATATTTTCATGTTTATATTGTGATCAGAAGGTATGTAACATTGAATACGACCTAATGAGAATATTGTTTTCATTCTGCATGAATTTCTGAATAAACTTTTCCCTTTTGTAAATATCATTGTTTTAAAAAGTTTCCAGTTGCTCCTGGAAGTAATATACATATTCTAAAATATATAAATGTATATATATATATATATATATATATATATATATATATATATATATATATATATATATATATATATATAATGATAAAATGGTATGGTTACCAGGGGCGGCTAGTCAAAGGAGGCTAAGGAGGCTAAGCCTCCTCAATAATATTCTGTGTATCACTAATATATATATATATTATATTGAATAGTCAGCATTCAGCATATTCATATTAATCAAAATCATATAATTTTATGCGCCTACCTTCCTTTCAACCTACATTATATAATATAATTATTTATCAATTAAGATAGAAGGTATTTACATTTACTGCATTTCATTCATTTCAAGATTTGTGGCAACGCTGCGGAAGGCTTAGAAAGGTATATTCTCAACGTTCATTATCAAATACTCCGAATGAATACTTCATTGCAATAGAAAAGCAAGACACATGTAGATGGCAATACGGATAGGAAATCAGTTTCATACAATGTCGACCAATCACAACTATAGAATTTCGCGGGATATCGAGTGAATTCGTTGGAATTGAATCGTAGTGTGATCGTAGTTACTAATGGCAGCGTGTTTACTCATATTGCTCGCGTATTGTTTTAAAATGAGTTTCGTTACTGAAGTTAATTTCAAAAATTTCAATGGTGACTTAGTAGAATATTTGTTATCCCATAACTTTAGTGCACTAAGTTATGAGGATAAAGTTTTGATAAAAACATTGCGACCTACCCCTGAATTAAACAATTTGGTGCAGCGTAACAGACAACAAAACCGCGGTTTTAATACAAGGAATTATGAGAGACATCCTTGCCTAACCGGATCACAGGTAAAAAATAAATTATTTTGTTGGCAGTGTTTACTTGTTACTAGTGAAAATGTCTCTGTTTGGGGCCGCTTAGGATTTGAGGATTTAATTCTATACCTACTTGAAAGTGAGGAAATTTTCACCGATAAAGTAACTTTAAATACAGCACGCGGATTAATATCTTACTTACAAGATAAGGAATTTATATATTTTTTAAACATCTTTAAATTAATTTTTGAACAAACAGAAATAGTTTTTCAAATCTTAAAGCACAAGTTTTCAGATGTAATTTACGCACGAAATCGGCTCAAGTTTCTTTTGGATAAAATTTCAGAATTTCGTGCATAAGTTTATTTTAAAAAACTATTTTCTGTATTTCAAACCACTGATGATACGACTCAATTTAGCCCAAAACAAAAGAAATTCAGTTACGCAGATATGGAGCTTCACTATAAGCAAATATTTTATGAAATTTTGGATACTATTAGGGGTCAAATAGAAATAAGGTTCTCTGATTTGAAAGAACTGCATTTCTTCAACTTACTCAATATAAATTTGTTTACCGGATTTTCGGCTAATTTTCCAGATAACCTTTTGGAAAATTTATGTCAAAAATACACTTTTTTTGATAAGGTGGCCATAAAAAAAGTGAACTGTGTGTTGTTTATAATGACAATGAAATTTTGGGGAAAAATGAAAATCATGTGGGGACTATTAAATACCTTTTTGATAATGATTTGAATCAAGATTTACCCCCAAGTTTATAAACTCTTATGTCTAATTGTTTCTATCCCGGTGACATCGGCTTCCGTAGAGCGCTCGTTTTCCACTCTTAAGAGAATTAAAACTTATTCCCGAAATTCAATGAGCCAGAATCGTTTGAAAAATATTAGTTTGTTGTCTATTGAAAAGGAATTGGTAAAACTTTTGGCGAAAGACAAAAAATTTTATGAGGATATTATAGATCATTTTGCTAACGTTAAAGATCGCAGAATCCCGCTAATCTTCAAAAATATATAATAACTTTTTATTTGCTCTCACAAAGTCGTTAAGTAGGTAGGTACCTATTTTGTGAAAGAAAAAAAATTCGATGAATAGATGAATTGATTAATTGGCTGAGAAGAGTTTTTGTGAATATTGTAAATAGGAGTTGTAGGTCTCAAGGTAGACACTCGAAAGTGAAAACAAATTAATAGCTCAGGGTGCTTGTTTTACTTTGATTTTCTTCAAATTATAAGGCGGTTGACCTTGAAATCCTAAAAATTTTCGCCTATGGTGTATTTTTTAACACCTCTTGTAGCCTCCTCAAACCGAAACCTCACGAGCCGCCACTGAATTGGTTACTATTGCTTTTACCACTGCAATACAATACTTTCCATTATTTTTGTCATCAGCAAAACCACTATCACCTTATCGGTTGTATGTAGGTATTCTATTTAATTTTTTCTGATAAAGAATTAACTAGTTCTAATAAAACAATTTGTTTTGAATTGTAGGGTTCAAGTGATAGTAAAACTCAATAAATCCTTAAAATTATTTATGTACAAAATACTATTTCTATTTTTTAACAAAATTTGAAGGAATTTCTTCCATTACAACCGGTGCCTTAACTTCTTCTATTTGATATTTCTTTCTTGAGCAAGTGCAGTCGACGAACAGATGTACACCTAGTCCTATAATTCCCAATACTCCAACAAATAGAAATGCCATAGAAAAAGTTGAACAAATTTCTGGAAAATTCTGCACGAGTTTTATGCTGGTGACTAAATGATCTTTTATTGAAACTTTCTGATCGAAGTAGAACACAGGCATGAATACCTTTGGTACATTCTCGAACAATCTGCAACAAATTTAGTGGTTATTCAATAAATATTTCAGAAATGAAACTATTTATTTAAAGAAATAATTCTATTGAATACTTGATTGACTAATTTGAAATATGTCAAACTTCAAATATACTTAAATAAATATATATAATAGTTGATGTTCCGTCGTTACTAGGTATGTGATAATTTAACATAATGAACAAAAACAAAACTTGAATTTACTACGTTTATTATCACAAAAATACTTTGAAAAATATAACACTGCGATTGCAATTTCGGTCACTAGACCATCATCGGGCAGATTGAGTTAAGAACTGAGTGAATAATTATAGATTTGACGCTTAGGGGTGGGAAAGAATTAAATAGACAAGAGGAACACATTTCAAGAAGGGCTAATCGAAGTGGATTTCCCGAATTGGTACAATAAAATGTTCTTAGAAAAATCATTATTGTTTGAATACACTAAATATAGGAGAATATATCGAGTCAGTCTGGTCGTTCAGCAAGATATCTTTTGCATTATGATTGAGTTCAAAACTTTCTGATGATTTTAAGTAAGTTAGTTTGGTTCCTTTCGGTAGTTTGTGCATAATTTGTCGAAACGGGTGGTGGTTTTCACGGCAATAATTTGAAAACGTTGAATCCGTTTTATGTTTCAAGAAAGATTGTTGGTGTTTCTTGAATCTTGTCTTGAACGATCGACCACTCTGACCTATATACACTCCTTTACATACTTTACAAATCAACTTATAAACTCTCAAATTTTGAAGCTATATCTTTGGCATTGAATAAAAATCCTGAGAGTTTTATCTTAGGTTTGAAAGCAATTTTAATATTACATTTGGGTAAATATATATGTTTTACTTGTTTTCAGATATCATGTTATTTTTTTTAATTTTAAATTTTGCATTAACAAAAAGGTTTGAAAAACCTCGATAGTTGCGAAATCATCCAATTTTTATTTATCAAAAGTATATTGAAATAGAGAAACAACTGGAATACTAATTAGCAGAACTATCATTATTTCAATTACTGTCCGACCGAAACTAGTTTTCAAGGCCTCAGTTTTGGCCGGAACCGAAACAGAATCAGTCTCAGTTTTGGCCGAAACCTAAAGTTCGATGGGACACTAATTTCAATAATCTGTGATTTAATATTGTGCTTGTGCAAGATATTATTCTGGGAAAACATAATAAGCGATACGCCCCCTACCGGTGTCGAATATTACTAGAGCATGGGAGATAGATTGCTTTGTTTACATCTGTTTACGCGTATTTTATATGAGAAATTGTTGAGTTTTAATTGTATTTTGTATCGTTTACAAACGTTCAGAAGAGATGAATCACTATTGTTGTGTATTCTATTGTTCATCTTGGGCAAAAAAAAAACCGAATATAGCTTACATACCTTTCCGAAAGCTGGACAATTCAAAGTTGCATTCCAAACAAAGTTGGGAAACAAGGAAATGATGGACAGAAGAAAGGTGTGGATTCATAACTTGAAGATTGAAAAAAAATGCCTGAACATAAGAGAGTTGTTCTTTACAGTTTACTGAGAATAATTATTTTCCCTGCAGTAAGTTTGTGGATTTTTCCGTATAGAATTATAGCAACTAATGATGTGCAATTTTCAGCTAACCAAAAACGTAGAGTTTTTGAAGTCCAATGCTATTCCAACGAAAAATGTTCCACTTTTATCGGAATCTGAACCTGGGCCATCATCCAGAGATTCTAGATTATTGTATTTTCTTTCATGTAACAACCAGAGATACTATTAAAATAATAACAACAAATGATGTTTATTTGCACAACCAAAATAACAGTTTATCATAACATCAAGAATATGAAATAAATCTTGACTCTATAGCTAGGTAAAAACTAAAATATTCAATTATATAATCAGGAAAACAGAGATTCTATCAAAAAAACCAGACTCTCAGAAGTCCACCGTACTTTTAGGAGAGCTGTTACGTCAGGAAAATTCAAAAAATATAATAACTTATTACGTTCAAACCATTCAAGCAGAGTATTCATATTAATTCTTCTTTTATTTCACGTTGTTTCCTTCAGTTTTGCTGGTAAGTACTTAGTTTTGTCCATTATACTCAAAAATTCTTCAGTTCGTTATGAAAGTAGACATGTCACAGATGTTTTCTTGAAACTTTTGAAATTTTTTTTATTTTTTAAATAAATAGGTGTTTTATCATACAGCCTTTTCATGAGGTATACATAGTTCCTTCAACCAATTAATTTATTCGTCCTCTACTTTATTTTATTATTGATTTTCATGTTCAATGATAAAAACTCAGTGTAAATTTCAACTTGATGTAGGTAGGTTATCTACTGTTGAACAGAGATAATATTGTCCTCAATCGAAACACAATGAACCACCAGAAAATACGAAGTCCAAAAAAACACAAATTACGAAGCTAAACGTTCGAAAACTCAAAATGAAATGAGCGTAAATACCATTACCAATCAATGTAAACAAACAGCTAATCTCCCATGCTCTAGTACCGATATTACCCGTTCCGGCGCTACGATCTTAATTTCGGACGCCAATAAATGGTTTCTTCAGGAATAGGTACTTGAATAACTGTTATTACATGAAAAATAAATTTTGCCATAACGAATGGAGAAAAAATAATTATACTAATTATACTCACGATATACCATCAATCGGTTGTATTAACATATTTACTTGCATCCTGGCAGCCAGTTCTATGACGATTCCAGATTTCTAGAACAAAATTTGAATTGATAAAAGTACTAAACGAATCATAACAATTTTATTATTTTAAACAAAATCGAATTATAATGCTTTTACTTGCCATTTGAAGCGGCCAGTTATTTTGATTGTAACAAACTAACGATTTCTCATAGAATCTTTAATTTCTTTTAGGTCAAATATCATTATTTTATTTTGGTTTGTTTGAATAGTTTGAGTTTTTATTAAGTTATATTTTATTCGTAAGAATTGAAATTAATTCGATCAATGCTTGATTTGAATTAAGTTAAGTACTTTAGTATTTTGACTGAGAAAATTATCATCTATATCTAGATATTAAAGTAATTTCACCTCAAGAAGAGAATACATCTCTTTCTTGTAAGGTGAACAGTGAAAGAAATAATTATTCACACATATATTATTGAGAAAATACATAATAAACCTTAATTTCTTCATTAATGATGTTATGTAAATGTTTTTATGATTCTGAATTCAATAAATAAAAAGAGTATTTAGACATAAGTCTAAATTCCATACATCTAATATATAGTTGATGGAATCCGTTGTTACTACGTGATAATCTAACATGATGAACAAAAACTAAATTTGAATTTATACATGTAAATGATTGAGTTAAGAACTCCTTAACTCAATCTGCCCGATGATGGTCTAGTGACCGAAATTGCAATCGCAGTGTTATATATTTTCTTAAAAGTATTTTTGTGATAATAGACGTAGTAAATTCAAATTTAGTTTTTGTTCATCATCTAATATATTATACAAATTCGAATATACTTATTTACTGTGAAATTCTTTCTCAGACTTACCGGTTCTAGAACGATGTAAAATTCGTCTCTTTCTTTGTCTGGAGTTACTCCTTCAATAGAGTCAATGTAATAAGGATCTGCATTATAAAAATTAGGGAAGGAAAGAAAAGTTGGAGAACCTTGCCGGCATTTTGATACATTGAATACTCCAGATGGAATGCATGCACCGTTGCAGAAACATCTATTTTCTGGTCTCAGAGTTCCTGTAAATTTGCTTTCGCATGAGATTAAGTGTAAATGATTCTATTCTCAAATGAACAGCTTTGGTCGAAAATATTTAAAAAGTGATATAAAAGTGAATTTTTCTTAGTCTCTAATATTGTAAGAATGTAATTTTAGCAATAATATGCGCGAGCAAAAAATCTGTTGACGTTTCGTTTTTGAAAGTTAAGAGTGTGAGTTATGAGAGAGATAACAAAATTAGCTTATTATAAACAATACAGTTTGCCTTAATTCAATTCTGATAGTCTATTTAAACATTCCTCATCACCAGAAAATTTCACAAAATTAAAACAACACTACTAGGTAACACTTTGCCCTATTTCTCTAATATTCACGATAAATTCGTTTCATTTAAAGGAGAACTTGAAATCGAAGTGAATTTGACTATAGTTCATACTCTTATCATAATATCACACTTCAGCAAATACACTGACTGCAGTTTTTTCATCGCCGCAGTTTTGATGTAAAAATCTCATGCGTTTTTGCAGGTGATGGAGTTTTTTGCATTTCTTCAGTCCCTCCAAAATCCAAATCTCCATATTGACTAAATGGGTGAAGTTTATTTGAAAAAGAGGACAAACATGAGGAGAAAATACTTCCTCAGCGATAAAGCTCTGCATTTTCTTAAATATGAAGAAGAAATTACTTTTAAATATGAATAGGTACCTATATATATATAAACATATATATATATATATATATATATATATATATATATATATATATATATATATATATATATATATATATATATATATAGGTATATATATATATACATATATACAGGGTGATTCATTAATATGTGTAAATATTTTAACGGAAGAATTTTGAGCTCAAAATATGAAGATCTAACCCAAATTGCTTATACAAAATATTTCTCCTTACTGATTTACAGGGTGTTTTATTTAGATTATAAAAAATTACTTTATTGCTCCTTGATATTTCTTTATGATATTTGGCAATAAGGTAAAGTAGTTTGGGACACATCAAATAATAGTAAAGAAGACTTTCTCGCTATCACCAGTGGCGTACGGCAGGGGCACGGGAAGAGTTCTCGTTTCCTAAATTCTACGCCACTGGCAGAATTATCATTTTAGTATAATTTTCCGATTCTCCAATATTTTCTCTGTAAATAAGGCATTCTTTTTTCGTAACGCTAGAGCCACTATTTTTCGAGATATTTAACGTTGAACATATGGCTGCACAATTCTTTCGATTTTTATGTACGAGTCATGTCGGTGTTTTTTGTCATACGATTGCATGTATTACGTGAAATAAACATTATTAGGTATTTTTTTTCAATTTATAATATTAACAAACAATTTAACAGAACAACTACAAAAATATCGCAAACGATAAATACTCGCCAGGAACAATGGCAGCAAATTGTATATTCCGCTAATTTTATTGCGAATCAGCCAAACATATTTTTTAAAGTTCGAAGATCGTTTAGCGAAAGAATGGATAAACTTATTGAGGTAAACGGAGATCACATTGAACATTTGTTAAAAATTGTTTCTAAATTTTGTTCATAAATTTGATATTCTTCCAAATTGTAAAGAAGATCTTGATAATTAAGTATTTATTTTGAATTTTTTTTATGTAGCGCTGGTTATTTTTGTAGTTGTTCTGTTTTAAATTGTTTGTTAATATTATTATTAATTGAAAAATACCTAATAATGTTTATTTTTCGTAATACATACAATCGTATGACAAAAAACACCGACATGACTCGTACAAAAAAATCGAAAGAATTGTGCAGCCATATGTTCAACGTTAAATATCTCGAAAAATAGTGGCTCTAGCGTTACGAAAAGAGAGTGCCTTATTTACATAGAAAATATTGGAGAATCGAAAAAATATACTAAAATGACAATTCTGCCAGTGGCGTAGAATTTAGGAAACGAGAACTCTTCCCGTGCTCCTGCCGTACGCCACTGGTGATAGCGAGAAAGTCTTCTTTACTATTATTTGATGTGTCCCAAACTACTTTAACTTATTGCCAAATATCATAAAGAAATATCAAGCAGCATTAAAGTAATGAACAAAATTCATTTTTAATAATCTAAATAAAACACCCTGTAAATCAGTAAGGAGAAATATTTTGTATAAGCAATTTGGGTTAGATCTTCATATTTTGAGCTCAAAATTCTCCCGTTAAAATATTTACACATATTAATGAATCACCCTGTATATATATATATATATATATATATATATATATATATATATATATATATATATATATATATATATATATATATCTACCTATATATATATATATATATATATATATGTATATCTATATATATATATATATATATATATATATATATATATATATATATATATATATATATATATATATATATATATATATATATATATATATATATATATATATATATTTATATTGTAATTCAAATTATTTTTATTATACTCCTCGATACTCACCATTGTCGAAAATATGATCTCCGGTGTATTTATATCCTTTTATGCCTTTAACTGATACTTCTTCTACAAATTCCATCACGGCATATCTGCACAATTCCGAAGAATACACAATAATTTTATCCTTCCTTTGATTAATAGGGTAAAATTCACCAGCAGACCCCTTTATTTCACTGCAATGTCCTTTATAGAAATTTGAGGTATTCTTGAAATTCCAACTTGAAATTGCTCCAAAATTGTCATCTGTTTCATAGAACATGTTGTAATATCCATCTTTTCCTTGTGACCCGTTCGTCTATGAAGAAGAAAAAATATTGAAATAGGTAGGTACTTTTCACTAATTCTATTTTATGTAAATATTTTCAATGAAATGCTTTTTTGGGGCGCAAAACGATAGAAGGAAACGTCACTTCTTACAACGACAATGCCGAGTTCTGATTTTTATTGAAATTAAATGTTAAGCACTTAGCTTTGAACATACAATTGTATTTACGGTCTGAGCGAGATAATTCATTCCAATAAGTCAAGCAGCGTGGCCCTTTCGAATATATTTGAGAGTGGAATGAAACACAAATCCTTGCCTCAGCCGTTTGTCTTCATCGTAATGAGACTTAAAAGAGATTTATTGATCTCCTTCGCTGTTGTTTCAGTCTTCCTCAAAAAAGATACAAAAACGAGTCCGAGTAAAAAAAAAAAATGAAAGGAAATTCAGTATCTACCCCTTCATGTTAATCATTCATTGAATCCAGTAACCCATTTATGTTTATAAGTGTACTTATACTCGCGAATTCCTGATATCTTTCTATGAATTGTTTTTAGGTTTCTGTGAAATATTGTGAACATTGACTAATTCTGCATTTTCTTCAGTTGGCGACTCTGCTGTGCCGAATTTGCCAGCTGTTTCTATGGTGTATGTAGAACACGTGCTACACTAAACTTGCTTCACTCTATTTGTGAGAATACGAGTATATCTTGATTGATTTTTTGAGTTTTCCGGCATCGTGGATATTAGGTACGCCGAAACAAAGAGAAAAAATAATTACAAATAGAGTACACATTCATGATTTAGAGATACATTGCTTATGAGTGTTGATTCGGGAGCTATCAACAAGATAGGTAATTAAACAAAAATGGAAGACTAGATCAGTTGAATTTTAATGAAAGGGGAAATGAGGAAGAAGAAATTATTACAAAGACAATATCAATGACATACTGTTTGTCATTTTACGTTATCGTTATTTTTGTTAAAAATAATGAAATTCTGTTGAGTGATAGTCATGATTTTTTTGGTTATTGGGCCTACATATTTGTATTTACATGTGGAAAATCGAGCTGATTTGGTCCATACTTCACGCTGATATATTGGAATTCCTGTTATGTCGTTAGTCAGATATTTTTTCATTATTTTTAAGGTATTAGAATTGTTATGAGGTATAACATAGGACAAACCCTGTTGTACCATTTAGATATACGCTATTCAATAAATTCAATATTAGGAATTAGATTGTAGAATTACTTATACTCACTCCATAAAATAATCCAAATTTGTCTTTTATTTCTCCAAATGAAGCCAAATTCAAAATTCCCAAAATACTGTCGTCGAAGCCATCAAAAAGAAGTTTTCCGGCTGATACGGTGACATTGATAGAACTCAAAGTTGAGAGAGTTGTTGATATAACTGTTTTTGTAATGAATCCATCATAACGAACCTTGTTGCTGATTGTCTGAAAAAATATTTACCAATTATTATAATTACTAGTTGAAATTTGATCTTATTTCATAAAATTTTTCATTATGTCTTTGACATTGGCAGTCATGAACGTAAACAATGTATAAGTATATAAAATGGAAAAGGCGCCGGGTTAATATTTCCAAGAAACTCAATTGTTCAAAAATACTTCTCTATATAGGTACACTTTTAATATTCTAAATTTCAAGCTTCTCGGTGCGGGAAATATGCTTCAATGGGGATAGATTTTGTGCTCAGCAATAATATTGTATAGTAATCAATGAAGGTTTTGAGAGTTTAATTTTGGACTATCAACTGTTAGTATACAGGGTGATTCACGGTGGATGGCACATTAGACGTTTCTGGTGAACCAAATCACTTTGAAAATTCAATGGAGGGCATAGTCGGACATTCTCTACCCAACTAAAATATTTTCGGTAATGCGGTGTTGCCACTTCTATTAGAAAGTAGTAGCAACTTTGATTTTTCAAATGGCACTACCAGTATATTATATTATTTTTAGAATCTCCAACAATTTCCCAACAACTTTTTATGATATTTCCCTATACCTATCTATTGCCGTTTTCGAAATAAAAATGATTTTCATTTTTTTTCGTCGGAAATGGAGACCTCTAAAAACTCTGATATCTTTGAGCTAAGAAATACAATGTTATCGAAATTTCGGTTTAAGTTTGTTGATACTTGGGGGCTTCCTACACTTCAGCCTAATCTCCGTTATTTCAATACAGGGTGGTCGAAAAATACAGTTATCTCGTTAGCTTGAAAAAGTGACTATAAGTTGGTTATTTCAAATGGAATACCCTGTATATTATTGAAAATTCGGAAAGCTGCTAGAATTTCCATTTTATCTATGTATATCATACCTATACCTAACTAGAAAAGTTTCGGACTTATGAGGACTTATTTGTGAAAATGTTCCTTGAACATGGTATCCCCTTGGTATTTGCTAAGCATGTTATGATTACTATTTGACGGTAACGTTGTGACTATCTACTGATAATATCAACACTTTCATCACTTCAGAAGTTGGAAATATCTTCAGAAACGATGGAAAAAATTTATTCAAATGAAGTTCTTATGAATTTGTTTATTATTTTTGGACAGTGTGATAAAATTATCAGCAGGACATGTAGAAAGTTCAATGAAATGTATCCGAATCTTCTGCCAATGAACCTCAAGAAATTTATACGAATTCAGAACAATTTCAATGCGTTTGGATCAACTTTAAAAAACTACCAAATAACTTGATAGTGGAAATATTGACATAAATAATTATAAAAAAGAAAAACAATCATGTGGAATATTTCAAAATATTTTCGAATCGAACTTTTTTTTTAAACATTCCCCAAAAATAAAAATCTAATGTATAAGTATAAATTTCTTGGGGTTCATTGGCGGTAGATTCGGATACATTTCATTGAACTTCTACATGCCCTGCTGATAATCACACTGTCCAAAAATAATAAACAAATTCATAAGAACTTTATTTGAATAAAATTTTTCCATCGTTTCTGAAGGTATTTCCAACTTCTGAAGTGATGAAAGTGTTATATTATTAGTAGATAGTCACAACGTTACTGTCAACTAGTAATCATGACATGCTAAGCAAATACCAAGGGGATAGGTACCATGTTCAAGAAACATTTTCCCAAATAAGTCCTCATAAGTCCTAAACTTGACTTGTTAGGTATAGGTATGATATACATAGATAAAATGGAAATTCTAGCAGCTTGCCGAATTTTCAATAATATACAGGGTATTCTATTTGAAATAACCAACTTATAGTCACTTTTTCAAGCTAACGAAATAACTGTATTTTTTGACCACCCTGTATTGAAATAACGGAAATTAGGCTGAAGTGTAGGAAGCCCCTAAGTATCAACAAACTTAAACCGAAATTTCGATATCATTGTATTTCTTAGCTCAAAGATATCAGAGTTTTTAGAGGTCTTGATTACCGACGAAAAAAAAATGAAAATAACTTTTATTTCGAAAACGGTAACAGATAGGTATAGAGAAATATCATGAAAAATTGTTGGGAAATTGTTGGAGATTCTGAAAATAATATAATATACAGGTAGTTCCATTTGAAATATTAAAGTTGCTACTACTTTCTAATAGAAGTGGCAACACCGCATTACCGAAAATATTTTAGTTGGGTAGAGAATGTCCGACTATGCCCTCCTTTGAATTTTCAAAGTGATCCGTTGTATGGTTCACCAGAAACGTCTAATGTGCCATCCACCGTGAATCACCCTGTATATGTATTCCAGATTACTTCCGATTTTCACATTTTAATGATAAATAATACTGAGTGCTTATAATAATTTAATGATAACAACGACGGGAGGTAAACAGAAATTAGTGAAAAAACCTATTGGCAAATTATAACTTACCCTTACGTAATATTAATTTTGTATGAGTTTATATGTATACAGAAATCAACAGGTATATTAATGTTTCTAGTAGTAGATTCTTAAAGTAGTTCTAATTCACATTTCTTTTGAAAACATACACGATAGAACACATTGTGATATGGCCTTAATATAAAGTAAATCTGCTAAAGTAATTTATATGTTCTTTAGGTAATACCTACATGTATAGATATTTGTATTGCCAATATTCTGAAGGAAAGAAACTCGTAATCTGCAGAGCTCCGGAATTAAGGTCGTATTTGCAATTAGAAAGGAATAAAAATAATACACTTTTATAGCAAACCAAAATAAAAATTAGTTGATAATTTATTTTATTGAAAAAACAAATTCGCATCACTTACTTGAGAACCACGATTCGATAGCAAAAAGCGATAAAAATTAGAAAATAATTTTATTCAAAAACAAAAAATTTGCCTCATAACACTTACCAGAGAAACCGCATTGACAGTAGTGATCATATCTTCCAATGGTCTCGCACTTCTTTCACTGTCAAAATGGTATAATTTCTTATGCATATAAGAAACAGTACGATTTTGATTCCATGTAATATTTATCTTTTCCCTACACTCCTTGAATAAATAAGGTCCAACCCTTTCAAACCTTGGTTTCACATTTGGAGAATATATTTGATCAGGATTTGTCCAGTTGAAGAGATAAACATCCATATCAAGTGGAGGGTTGTTAGTGAACCATGCATTGTAAGAAGTGCTTCCTTCTCTGAAGTTCATAGCTGCTTTTATTATACCATCGTGTATCTCATCTGTAAATACTAAGAGAAGGACTCCTAGAAGAGTCAAGTTCAGACCTAGGGTGAAAAAAATGATTTGAATGTGAAGCTTTCTCCTCTTCTTCATTTTCACATTTCTGAAATAAGACGGAATGACTGTTTTAATGAGAAGATTGAAGCATCTATTTTATATGTAAAGATATGACACTGATTATTCAATTGAGTATAATGAATTATATTGAATAAAGTTTAAACTTTAAAATAAAACAATACTTGGCGTAAGTTTCACTACATAAAAAAGATTAGGTAGTGTATTTAACAGGATACTCGACATGTTTCGAGTTATGAACTCATTATCAAGATTATAGTGAAACTTGCGCCAAGTGTTGTTTTGTATTGAAGTTTAAACTTTTTTCTTTATAATGTTTCACCGAATTATATTATACACTCACCGACTTAAAATTCGGGACAGCCAAAATTTTGATGAAATTTAATGTATGATAACTTCCTTTTCTACAGTCCGATTTAAATGTTTTTTTCTTCAAAATGTAGATCAATTTTTCTAGTTTGAGTAATGTTATTTTGAAAAATTTTGAAAAGAAGAGTTCACATGTAGAAATATAAAGGAAAATGGCTAAGAACTATTTTTCCCTAAAGTTTGTAACACCCTGTAGAGTAATTCTGCAAGCTAAACTCCAGTGTATATATTTTTCTGCAGAATATAATTAATTCTTAATATTTTGCTCTTTAATTTGTCTCGATATCGTTCTCAGTTGAAGAGACATGAATTTTTTAAGAAAACACTACACATTTTGCAACAATGATGGTTTGTTTTGGATTCTTTCGGTTTCCATAGAAACTTACTCCGCATTCGTTAACTAGTGTCCAACATGATGCTGATTTTTCACAATTGATTGGTAAGCAATTCGTTTTCATGCATGACAATTCCCGTCCACATACTGCAATAATAACGTCCCAATATTCAGAAGACGTTGCAATAAATATTATGGACTGGCCCACTCGTAGTCCCGATATGAATCCTATAGAACATGTTAGGGACGAATCAAGAAACATCGAGGAAAATTACTCACTCTCCAACAGCTCCGAGACGCTCTGGAAGAAGAATGGAATTCAATATTCCACAAGAGGATATCCAAAGTCTAATTACAGGAATAAATCGACGTTTAGTAGCTGTTATAAGAGCTAGAGGAGGTAACACGAGGTACTAAATGTCAACACTTCTTTCTTGTTTCAATTGAAATTAAAGATTTTTGAATAAAATGTGTAATTCTTTCTAAAAAAATTAATATCTCTTGTACCGATAAAGATATCGATAAGAATAAACAAACAAATTGTTAGGAATGAATCAGACTCTGCAGAATAGCAGAGATAGTGTAGTTTTCAAAGTAGTTCTGTAATTTTTTGCAGAATTACTCTACAGGTCTCTCAAAATCTTGCCACGGCTATTTCCACGCTAGATTTTGTGAAACCCATCATATTCGCCACTTCTCTGTAGGAATAACCAACATCATGAAGAGCAACAGCTCTAGCTGAATCTTCGGATGACAAAGGCATCGCGAAACGAAACGTGGATACGGAATTCTCAAGCCAAATGTTTCGAATATTCGAAATGTCAGATAGAACTATTTAACGAATAATGAGCAAGTTTCTATGGTAACCGAAAGAATCCAAAACGAACCATCATTGTAGCAAAATGTGTGATGTTTTCTTGAAAAATTCGTATCTCTTCAACCGAGAACGATATAGGGACGAATTAAAAAGCAAAATGTTAAAAATGAATCAGATTCTGCAGAAAAATATATACACTGGAGTTTTGCTTGCAGAATTACTCTATAGGGTGTTACAAACTTCAGGGAAAAATAGTTCTTAACCTTTTCCTTTATATTTCTACATGTTAACTTTTTTTTTCAAAATTGAATAACATTACTCAAACTAGAAAAATTTATCTACATTTTGAAGAAAAACCATTCAAATCGAACTATGGAGAAAAAAGTTATCATACATTAAATTTCTTTAAAATTTTGGCTGTCCCGAATTTTAAGTCGGTGAGTGTATTTATATTGTTGAGCTTTCTATTCTGTAGGAATTTATTTTACTTAATGAAATGAAACTAATTGTAGGTATCTTGAGAATGATAGCTTAGAAACTGATCGTATATTGTAAAATAAATTATTTATGGAAATTAAAACATATTATTATTTTTCTTTCATTAATCAAGAAAATTTATCGAAAGATGATGAAGAAAGGTATTTCATAAACATTTATTTCAATTTCGGAATTTTGCCGTTTCCATAAAAATTCTAATTGATTAAGAAGGAAGTGAAATTTCATCAAATAATTTCTGAAAATATCACTTTAATCTAAATTGAAAAAAAAAATTGAAATTTTGAGATACCTTTTCAGAAATAATCTGCATCAAGATAATACAAATTAAATATCTCTGGTGTTTATAATTCATTGATTCATTACTCATTATATATTTATTCTTCATCACTAGATGTGAAGTTCATTTCAGCTAAATTTCCTTGTTATTGAAGAGAAAATAAATCTTTTTTATGAAATTGAATACGCCAAGTACAATGTTTGTTTCGAATTGATTGGCAATCCTTTGATTAACTACACATTTTTAACATGCCTGACTTTTAGATCAAAGACAAATCACTATAATAGTGCCGGTTGAAGGTTTTTGGGGCCTATAGGCTGAGAAATGGCGAGGGCCTATTTAGGGGGCGAAAATCCCCAAATTTCACGGCTCGCCATCATGCCATTTTTATACTTTAGTATGAATTGCGAGTCATAGAGTATTAAATTTATATAGTATAGCGAAAAATTTTAATTTCGAGATTTGAAAGTATCGAAGTGCCTCAGGTGTACGTGTTCACACATTGAAGTGTTATAGAGAAGTCATATGCATTTTTAGAAATTTCATTAGCGTGAACTAAATTAATGAGTTTTCCTTAAAAAATTTTTTATTTGATCATTTGTATCTCTTGAACTATTATGAGAGCTCAGGCTTGCATAGAGCGCCCTCACGATATACCCACAGAAGATAGGATATTGCGCATGAGTGGGCGGTCGTTAATAAGACGCGTGACGTCAGTCAAAACCTTATTTGTATTGCTGAGATAGCAGTTTTGTATGTTTTTCTCTATTTACCCGTTTATTTAATTAGTTACAAAAAAAACTATAGAGACAAAGTATGTTCTAAATGATCTGTTCTATCCCCTAAAGATATAAAAGTTTTGAAATTTGTGATAATTATCACTTAAAACTCTTATTTTTTACTGTGAAATTTCTCTTCGAAGTATTAAAACGCGATTTTCATAAAAACGGTGCAAGATAGAGTAAACTGGGGAAGGAACTTATTTGTAGAGCACAAAATTGACTACAACACTAGTCTAGGAGGGGAATGCGAGATTAAATAAAAACGCGAAAACATTTTATAAAAAGTGGACTTTTATTTATGGTTTTTACACAGGAATATTTTTCCATTTAAATAGTTTCGAAATAGTAAATACCGGATTTCAAGATAACATTTCATTCACTACATATCACGTATTCTACATTTTATTAATATTTAATAATTTACAACTCACTTATTCTTTTTCTTATTTTTTTGGGAGTTAAACCACATATTTTTTATTTCAACGTTTCGGTAGCGTTCTAGTTACCGTTGTGAAGATGAATTAAATTTTGAAACAATTTTTGTTCCCTATCAGACACAACGAAAAAGTTTGACAGACCAAACTAAGTGAGTTGTTAATTAATAAATATTAATAAAATGTAGAATACGTGATATGTAGGAAATTTTGTGCTCTACAAATTAGTTCCTTTCCCAGTTTACTCTATCTTGCACCGTTTTAATGAAAATCGCGTTTTAATACTTCGAAGAGAATTTTCACAGTAAAAAATAAGTTCATCGTCCATCAAATTTATTAAAAAATAATATTTTTGAGTGATAAGTATCACAAATCTCAAAACTTTTATGTCTTTAGGGAATAGGACAGATCATTTAGAACATACTTTGTCTCCACAGTTTTTTTGTAACTAATTAAATAAACGCGTAAATAGAGAAAAACATACAAAACTGCTATCTCAGCAATACAAATAAGGTCGTGAGTAGGGTTGCCATCCGTCCGGGTTTCCCCGGATTTGTCCTAGTTTAGGGGGCGTCCGGGGTTCGTCCGGACGGGGCTTTCAAAATATGTCCGGGTAAAACCCGGACAAATTTTGTGTCCGGGTGTGTGAAGCTTGAGTGTCAGTGACGGAGATGAGCTATTAAATGCAAACCGGTTGTGGCCGAATTTTTTCGAAACATCTATATTCTAAACTGCTCAAAATTGCATAATAATATTTTTGTATACCAGCTCACAATGCGAATGTAGAGTGTAAAGTCTAATTTTAAAGACTTGAGTTGCTCCGACTTTTACAAATTCACGATGAAAAATAAAGACATTTTGGGGAAAATTGGCAAGTCTGAAAAATTCCAAGTTAAGTTGAATTAGTAAAAAGAAATTGATTTCGTTGAAATTAAAACTTGTTACTTACTTTTGATTTATATTTATAGTTAATAAATAAATTAGACTTTTGGGTACCTAACCTATCTAACCGAACGAGATGACCTATATTAAAACAATGGTTAACAATAACAATTTACACATTTATTAAAAGAAATGACGCACGTTTCGGTGGAACTTCACCTTCTTCGTGAAAAAAACAGAGTTTTTATGCCATTAGCATCTGAAGAAGGTGAAGTTCCACCGAAACGTGCGTCATTTCTTTTAATAAATGTGTAAATTGTTATTATTAACCATTTTTTTAATATGTTTATTAATTTACACCAAGTATCGGCCCAATCAATCCAAAATTAGATGACGTATCCTATAATTTGCTATTACAGTGTAGAATCTAGTCTATTTGATTTTTGATCTACCAAAAATTATCGTCATGAGTTGTTTTTATTTAATGATACCAAAAAAAAAAGCAAACTGTAAACTGTGTATAATAGAATTTTATTTGTTTTTTGTTGTTCTGTTTATATGGCAAACAAGCGGTTCAAAGTTTAAATAAATGAAAAAATTAAAATATCAACGATGTTTTATTTTATTTAAAAAAAATTTTACGTGGTGTCCGGGGAAAAACAAAATTTCACAGAAATGTCCGGGGTTTTCAAAATTTTTGTCCGGCATCGGAAATTTAGGTGATGGCAACCCTAGTCGTGAGTGACGTCATGCGCACGACGAACGGAAAATGAAACACGGGAGTATCTGGGCCTGGAGCGCCCTGTAGTCACTATTCTTATACTAGTCGAATATATTCATTAATAATTCAACGCCTAATACTAACAAAAAATTTTATACTAAATTACAAGTTTTCTAGATTTATTT
Source organism: Cynegetis impunctata (assembly GCA_030704885.1). Lineage (NCBI taxonomy): Eukaryota > Metazoa > Arthropoda > Insecta > Coleoptera > Coccinellidae > Cynegetis > Cynegetis impunctata. The sequence continues at coordinate 398,240 of JARQZK010001479.1, read as the reverse complement.
TAAGCAAAATCTTCAATTATATTGTTAACGTCAATTTCCCTCATTATATCGTATTCCGTGCTAAGTATAGTTCGATTATTCAAATTTACTTCAGTCATTGTAGTAAATAAACATTTCAAAATTTCCTCTCCGCAAATTTTGATTTTGGTGGGGGCCCCTTGAGCGGTGGGGGCCTAAAGGCTGCAGCCTTCTCCAGCCTATTGGTAAATCCGCCCCTGCACTATAATATTCTTCAGTCGTTTATCAAGACTACTTATCAAATATTTAGATTCTGTTCATACTTCGGAAGTTGTAGCTAAAGCGAAATTTAGGAACATTTTGTTGCTAAATGTTTCTCCTTGTTGCCAAGGGTAGATTTCTTGTTTCCGCTGAAGCAACTAAAATTGTCAATAGTGCATATTATTTAGTAGAAACAGTCAACATTTGTTGCCAAAACATAAAGGAAATTTTAAGGAACATTTAGGAACATTTTGTTGCTAAATGTTTCTCCTTGTTGAGCGGTGGGGGCCTAAAGGCTGCAGCCTTCTCCAGCCTATTGGTAAATCCGCCCCTGCACTATAATATTCTTCAGTCGTTTATCAAGACTACTTATCAAATATTTAGATTCTGTTCATACTTCGGAAGTTGTAGCTAAAGCGAAATTTAGGAACATTTTGTTGCTAAATGTTTCTCCTTGTTGCCAAGGGTAGATTTCTTGTTTCCGCTGAAGCAACTAAAATTGTCAATAGTGCATATTATTTAGTAGAAACAGTCAACATTTGTTGCCAAAACATAAAGGAAATTTTAAGGAACATTTAGGAACATTTTGTTGCTAAATGTTTCTCCTTGTTGCCAAGGGTAGATTTCTTGTTTCCGCTGAAGCAACTAAAATTGTCAATAGTGCATATTATTTAGTAGAAACAGTCAACATTTGTTGCCAAAACATATAGGAAATTTTAAGGAAGATTTAGGAACATTTTGTTGCTAAATGTTTCTCCTTGTTGCCGAGGGTAGATTTCTTGTTTCCGCTGAAGCAACTAAAATTGTCAATAGTGCATATTATTTAGTAGAAACAGTCAACATTTGTTGCCAAAACATAAAGGAAATTTTAAGGAACATTTAGGAACATTTTGTTGCTAAATGTTTCTCCTTGTTGCCAAGGGTAGATTTCTTGTTTCTGCTGAAGCAACTAAAATTGTCAATAGTGCATATTATTTAGTAGAAACAGTCAACATTTGTTGCCAAAACATAAAGGAAATTTTAAGGAACATTAAGGAACATTTTGTTGCTAAATGTTTCTCCTTGTTGCCAAGGGTAGATTTCTTGTTTCCGCTGAATCAACTAAAGTTGTCAATAGTGCATATTATTTAGTAGAAACAGTCAACATTTGTTGCCAAAATATAAAGGAAATTTTAAGGAACATTTGGGAACATTTTGTTGCTAAATGTTTCTCCTTGTTGCCAAGGGTAGATTTCTTGTTTCCGCTGAATCAACTAAAATTGTCAATAGTGCATATTATTTAGTAGAAACAGTCAACATTTGTTGCCAAACCATAAAGGAAATTTTAAGGAACATTTAGGAACATTTTGTTGCTAAATGTTTCTCCTTGTTGCCAAGGGTAGATTTCTTGTTTCCGCTGAATCAACTAAAATTGTCAATAGTGCATATTATTTAGTAGAAACAGTCAACATTTGTTGCCAAAACATAAAGGAAATTTTAAGGAACATTTAGGAACATTTTGTTGCTAAATGTTTCTCCTTGTTGCCAAGGGTAGATTTCTTGTTTCCGCTGAAGCAACTAAAATTGTCAATAGTGCATATTATTTAGTAGAAACAGTCAACATTTGTTGCCAAAACATAAAGGAACTTTTAAGGAACATTTAGGAACATTTTGGAAAATTTACGGAAACAAGCAACAGCAACAAAAATGTTCCTCAATGTTCCTCGGGTGGAAACGTAGCTATATAGGCCAAGCTACAGAGATTTAGAGAGTGTTAGAAGAAAACCAGCTCCGCCATTGTTAGTCGAATAGTTTCACATGATATAGTGATATGTTTTTCATTCGACTTTATTATTTACATCTTTGTTATTAACAATTTTATGCAAAAAATCGCGTTTTTTTTTAATTTTTTGCTTATAAAATTGAAACTATCAGAGTAATCGTGATGGTGTCAATATACTTATTGTAGAAAATGAAAAGACGAAAAAAATGAGAAGTAGGACGACTCGATCAGACCCCCAGTCTGAGAGAAAATTGGAAAAAACCGGCAAAAATGCAGTTTTTTCAGAAGTTCATAACTCGGTTATTTTTCTCATTGTAGCGTAGATCCTCCGGTTAGTATTATTTATCAATATAAACTTTATTTGTGCTAAGAGCAGGAACTTTCTGATGCATAGTTTTTGATCTGTGGCCATTTGAATATTTTACTATGCAATTTTCCAGCAGACCTGAATGCGACATGTATAGTCCGATTTCAATTTACAAAAAAGATTTTGAAAGTAGAATTCTCATAGTCCAAAACGATCATCTTGGTTTTACATGAAAACATTTTAAAAATAAAGCTGAACATGACGAAAAAGGGCCGAGCGCGTGAGAATAGTTGGTAGAGCAGCAGGCAAGGATAAGCACGACATTAGAAAGCGTCGGCATTTTGAACATGACGGTTATTTCTCGGCCGTTTTTCGTTATGTTCAGCTTTATTTTTAACATATTTCTCAGCGTTTTCATGAAAAACCAAGATGAACGTTTTGAACTATGAGAATTCTACTTTCAAAATCTTTTTTGTAAATTGAAATCAGACCATACCTGTCGCATTCAGGTCTGCTGGAAAATTGCATAGTAAAATATTCAAATGGCCACAGACCAAAAACTATGCATCGGAAAGTTCCTGCTCTTCGCACAAATGAAGTTCATATTGATAAATAATACTAACCGGAGGATCTACGCTACAACTCAAAAAATAACCGAGTTATGAACTTTTGAAAAAACTGCATTTTGTACGGTTTTTTCCAATTTTCCCTTAGACTAAGAGCCCTTTCAGACTAGGATACTGTATCCGAGATACTGTATGCGCGATACAGAATTTAGGCCAGATACAGTCAAGATACTTTTGTTAGAATATAGTTTTGTAAATAAATTTGATCAGTACAATATCAGTGCTGTACGGTGCTTTTTATGAAATGGACATTGAAGAGTGCGCTATGCTGTGGTATATTATATTTCTGGGCCCTAACTACAGTGTACCATGTATAATTTATTTCCGTAACTTACAATTTACTTGATAGTTTGCGAACAGTTACTAGATACTAGTGCACTGATTAATACAAATTAAACATCAATTCGCTTATCTAAAGGGTTTTCACTGCAATCCGTAAAAACTTAAAAGCAATATAAATTAACGAATAAACTCATTATTCATCGCTAATAAACAATATTATTGAAATATTTCATTTAATTTTTGTTATCCATCTTGAGATGATTATTGTAAAAATCAGTAAGCTTTCGACAAATAATCGTCTTGTTTCGAGAATTTTTAATAATTATAATAATTTGATTTATTTAGCTAATGAATTTATGCATTCCTTTTTGAATGCACTGTATAATTACTTTTATAAATATACCTACCATATTCATTTTGTTGAACAATTGTCATTTCTTCAAAATTTTCACACATCTGTTTGGTAATTTCCACCCAACATTTTTGTTTTATATTTCTGTCGAAATGATTTTCATTACTTGTATCCCATATACAAGAATTCGGTTCTACCAAACTTATAAATTTCTCGTTATCAAAAACTTTATTCTCCATGGTACAATCGAAAAACCGTTCTATTCCACTTCTACTAATAAATAATAAAAATATTGTACACCTATGCTATTGTGCTTTTTGAATCGCAAAAGTATGCAAGTCTGAACAGGTCCATAAGCCACAATGATAATTCGGTATCCCGGATTCGGATACTGTCGCCGGCGGCTGAATGAGCGAGATTCAGAAATTTAGTATCGCGATACGGTATGCTGTGCTGAATGCAGTGTGAAAACGTACATATAAACGCATGTATTTTCTGTATCTCGGATACGCGTATCTCGGATACAGTATCCAAGTCTGAAAGGGCTCTAAGGGTCTGATCGAGTCGTCCGACCCCTCATTTTTTTCGTCTTCTCTTTTTCGACAATAAGTCTATTGACACCATCACGATTACTCTGATATTTTCAATTTTATAAGCAAAAAACTTAAAAAAAACGCCATTTTTTGCATAAAATTGTTAATAACAAAGATGTAGCTTGGCCTAATATATTTATTCGTTTTCCTACTTCAATGTACACTGAAAATCTGCAACACGAATGTTTACTTGTTGCGTCCTCGATACGTTTCCACTGTGATAAGAACACGTATTTTTTTACACATGTTTCCTATTTTCTTTTGAGGTTTACCGCTCAAAATGGTACCAGCGACAAGTGGGACCAGTCAACGTTTGTTACCGAAACAAAGAAATTTTAAGGAACATTTTGGAACATTCACGGCAATACGCAACAGCAACAAAAATGTTCCCCCGTTGGAATCGTAGCTTGAAGGTTGACAAGCAGAAACAGTCAACATTTGTTGCCGAAACATAAAGAAATTTTAAGGAACATTTTCGGAAACAGCAACAAAAATGTTCCACAATGTTGCTCAATGTTCCTCCGATGGAATTCTGGCTTTATACACGTGCATTCATTGATATAATTTGACCTTGTGTAAAGCTTTTGATAATGAAATTTAAGATTAGTTGCTTTACTACTAATTTCGAAATCATGAAATCAACTGTTTCTTGTGATCAATATTCTTGATTTCTTGGTGTTATTATAATCTAGATAGGTACTTTGTTCGAAGTAGAATTTACTGGTTATATACTTTTGTGTTTAAAAGGTATTATTAATTCGAATCAACTCAAACGCTTTATAGATGAAAAAGTTTGAATATAATGAACTTTCGTTTCGGAGATGATTGACAAAGCTCGATATTGATCAAGTAGAAATGGATTAATTGAGGAGTTTTTCTCTGCTTAGTAGATTGATTTCTGAAAAAAAAGTTTGAAAAATGCAAATTGACTAGGCAAGCAGGTCATATATAATTTAACAAAGACATGATAAGTAACCATAAATAATTTACTACACATAATATAATTCTTATATTACAAATTTTGAATCAAAATTTGATTTGTATTGGCTATTTTATATTTATTTCAAAAACAGTACCTATCATTATTTGCTATTCGTGAAATAGTTGAATTTTTAGGGGATGTACGAGCTTCTCTGGGGGATATTTTTTAATCAAATTAAAAACTTATTGCCATATTTCATTTTGCTGGACCAACAATGTTAAAAAATGGCAAATTATTTTTCTGTTGTGCAACTATATGAACGAAGAAGAAATAGTGATATAGTTAAATTAATTTTATTTTCAGACTTTTGTTTTTGTATAAAGGTATGATGGGAAGTTTTGGTAAAACAATTGGAATTTATAATCAAAGTGCTTCTACCAGGAGAATGTTTCCTGATACAACCAATTTTAAATCATTTTGTTATTCTACTTTTATCTTAATAGGTTACATAAACTGTGTAACTGTTTATGTAAAAACTATTCATAAACTTCAAATATTTTACGTATTGTAATTTTGAGTATGAATATGGTAATTTTTATTATATACAAAATATATTTTTATATACATGTATATATATATATATATATATATACATATATATAAATATATATATATATATATATATATATATATATATATATGTATATATATATATATATATATTTATATTTGAATCAAATTTTCTCTTATTTATGATAAAAGTTCGTTATCCATATTCAAATGAAAAATTTGTATCGATACTAATGATAGACAAAAATAATTGAATAGACTCTAATTGTATCTCAATATGCTCGACGTGATAATAGTATTATATATATTGTATATACGTAAATTTTAATATATATATATATATATATATATATATATATATATATATATATAGTATATATATATATATATATATATATATTGGATATTATATGTTTATTTCACCTTGGATACGGTTACTATAAACACACTCATTATGCCCTAGGCCATTACGCCCGCATTTGCGGGCATAATGGATTTAAAACGCCCGCTTATTACAATAGGAGAAATGAAGCAAATTTCATTTATAAAATACTTCATAATCTTTGTCGTATATGACTCTGGATTTCTCCGGAATTTAATTATTCGCAGCTTTGGCTGCATTTTCTATGATATTCTTGGGTAAATTCATTTTCATTTTCATTATTTCTATAAGACTACACAAAGAAAGCAGCAATGACATTCACTGAATATGATGACAAAAATATTCACAAACGTCAAAATATCAACAAATGACATGCCTACTATGAGAAGGAAAATGGATAGGAGCAATGAAACGATTTTAAAATCGCTTTTTCATCATAATATAATAATTTTTTCGTGAAAAATAAAATCTTGTATGCACCGCGTGCGTTACTAGATCCTTACGCCCATCGGGCAACATTCATCCCTCGGGCCGAATGTTTCCCTCAGGGCGTAAGGATCTATATAACGCACTTGGTACATAAATAACTAATATATATATATATATATATATATATATATATATATATATACTGTACATTGTACTGACTATGGGAATATATCTATATAAAACAATATTTTCTTATAATGCCTACTATATATAATTAAAATTAATTTTTTATAGATTTTTGTATATTATTTATTTGAGTATTTATTTGAAAAAATCAAAAATCAAAGACAATATTGAAGCAGACTCAAAACCTCTTCAACTTGAAACATATTGAACAATACCTTGAGCTTTTGCTATTGTAACTCCTCTACAATTGAACTTAGCACTGATTAATTCAACCAGGAAAATAAATCAGCAGAATAATAAACCATACTTAAGCACACACAATGTTAACTGGTAAAGTAAACTAATTGTCATCGATCTCAGTTCATACCACTAACCTCTAGACCTTTTTATGGACAAAAGATAACCTTCACTATGAACAGAAGCAGTTTTACAGAAAATTGATACTTGGGGGTCATTGAAATATATACGATAAATTTCGATTTGAATTTGATGATTTTTCATAATTTATTCGAAATATTGTTATTTTGAAATAGGTTATCCGATATACCAGCACATAAAAATTTTTTTGAGCTTTATCCAGATTCAGATGAATGTTCCACACTGCAGATATTTTCATATTTAGTACCAGTTTCAAGAAATATTGAAAAATTTCTAGCAACAGAAATACTTTAATGGCATTGAATTTATACAGCCTGCCATTATTTTATTTTTAACGAACGTACCTAGATCCCCTTTTTTCCTGAAGTAGAAATAAAGAATGTTTATATTTTATTTAACGTAATTTGATTTAATTTTTTAGTCTTTTAATACTAGGGTATGTATACATTTATTGTTGCTCTAAAAGCTTCAAGAGGTTTGATATTAGGTATGCAAACAATTGATTTAGTTTTTATGCTTTTTACAACATCATTTTCAGAATACTATAACAATGGTTTCGAAATCAAAGGTGTCTCTTCAAATAGAGAAAAAATTAATTTCGTATAATTTTTTGAGAATAAGTATATTAAGTTATAAATTTTTGCATAAATTTTTATTATTTGACAAATAAAATTTTTATATGAATAAATTATATCTAATTATGAAGCAAGGTGAGTTGATATCATCCAAAAATATATTTCGTCAAAAATAAAATTCAGTTTTTACATTACACGGACTACTTTGTAAGAATGTCTTTCTTGGAATCGATATTATTCATTTCAAATTAGTTTCAGTGTTAATTATAATATAAAATGAACAATATTATACCTTAATACGTTTTTAGTCCTACTTTTCCCGAAAATAGTATAGTATTTCACTAAATCGAAAGATAACAGTGAAGTGTCGAAGTGGTTTTTAGGTACTGTTGAAAACCTCCAGGACAGAGATCTTCCAAATTTTTGTGTCCCTGATATAAATATATATATATATATATATATATATATATATATATATATATATATATATATATATATATATATATATATATATATATATATATATTTATATTTATATATATTTATATATATAAATTTTTTTTCCTGGTACATATTGGAATCTCCAGCCGCTTCATCAGACATTTACTGGATGCACAACGAATTTGTAGAATTCAGTCAACGTTTTGACATCTTCAAACGTTGGGCAAGGGAGTGGTGGAGAGATAGGAAAAAGGAAACACACGGGTTTCATTCCTCCCTGAAGTATGTGTCAGGGAGGCGGGCAGCTTGAGTTTAGGATTAACTCATAGGAAGTGTGGGTAGGGTTCACGGGGTTTGAACCCGAGACCTCTTAGAAGAAGCGGTTTTTGTACCCATAAACCCCCTCTAAATTGAGTTGGAGGGTTGAAACTCTACGTAGATCGAGTTGATTCTGAGAAAGTGGCTTCTGGTGGTAAAAACTTTTTTCTCTAACTGATGCCATTTGTATGTACAGATTTCCTGTTTTTTTCGTTGTATCTGAGTATTTGCGCACGTTCAAAGTTCATCCAGATTGAGTTAGAAGGACGAAATTTCTTACAGTGACAACGTGGATAGAATTTATGTTTTGGCAAATTTTTGTGGATTTTCTAGTTTTGCGTATCTCGATAACCACTCCAAATTCAGTTGGAAGGCTGTAAATTTGTATTTAAATCCGGTTGGTGTTAGGGAGGTGCTGTTTTAATGTAATTTTTCACTGGCGCAATTTTGATGTAGTGATTTCATGCACTTTCTTTTTGAAGGCATTCAAGTTTTGCGTATCTCTTCAGCCTTTCCAAATTTATTTAGGGGGTTGACGATTTGTATTCTTCAATTTAAATTTAATATGTTTTTCAACAAGTGCAGGGATTTTTTTCGCAATTGTACAAGACAGTTTTTCATAACAGAATTAATTTTAATTTTATTTATGAATATTTTTGTTTCAATTTAACGCGAGTCATCTCATATTTTTCATTGTAGAAATTGATAACAGTATGAATATCCTCGTAAAAACTTTTAATTTATATTCGGTTAGTTTTCCAATAGTTTTAATAAACATAAATGTGTATGTACTTACCAGTTGCTGTTGAAATTTACTTATGTTGATCTGAAAACAATATGTATATATAACCATTTCACATCAAAGAAAAATATATCGGCAAAGTCTGCAAATTATTCAGACAAGAAACTTTGAACTGATATTATTCATTATTACATTTTCACTAGAGATAAGATTGAAAAGTTCTGTTCGCGTATTGAAATATTTCAGCTAATTAACTTTAATCATATTGTGGGTATGTATTCTCAAGAATTCGAGCGCTTCCTGTTTTTTTATAATGAATTCCTTGATCAAATTTTTATATCATTACTAAAACAATTAATCATGTTTATTATGAAAGCAAATTTGATATTGTTCATGGAAAATTTGGTGGAATACATTTTCCTCAAGGAATTATTTATTAAGTGCATACAAGTATTGTCGAATGTTTAAATATTTTTTGAAGCAGTCGGCAGCTTTTTCACGAAATTTTAGGATTGTTGAACCAATTATTTGTTTCTCTCAAATATATGTTATTTCTAAAAATTCAAAATTTACTGAAAATTCAGGACAATGAAAATATTCAAAGAAAAATAAAATACAATAAAACAAGTTTAATGGGCGGAAATATCAAACAGAAGGACCAAATTATCATACCAGTATACGGAAGTTATCACATTTGTTGAACTTTTTAGTTTTCAACAGAAGAGCGTAGCGAAGTTAAAGATTAAAAAATATGGAAGTGAAAAAAAAATAAACAAACGAAATCAGTTGCCAATGGCATATTTATGACATCCTATCAAGCTCTACGGTTAAAAACATTTGGTCTCATTCATGCCTTCTAATGACTTCGGACCTTGGATATCAAATACAAGATAACAAGTTTATTGCTGAGCAATATCAAATAAACACGCAAATTATCGGTCTGACCTGTATATAGATGTATATGTTGACTCGTGGTTCGGACGATTGGGTCCTTAACAGAATAGCGTAGCCAAATTCAAGATGTGGAAAAACAGAAACAAACGAAATCCCTTGTACGGAAACTCAATCTACAAATTCGGGATTTGTCCTACAAGGTATTTCATTTGTTGCTTCTCTAATGAAGACCAAAATATCCAAAACACGTGTCAACGGTTGTTTGCGTATGCTGCACAGATGAAAAATTTACTTATATCTTTTTAAATTTCCTCATTGGGGACCGTTTTATTGTCTTGGATATGAGAGGAGGAGGTATCATAGAGAGCAATAGGTATGCTTAAAAATGGCTCACGTAATAATCGAAGTAAAGTGGGTAAATAGAGGATGTAAAGCCTCATAGTCAACTTCACAATATTCAAAAACTATATTCATCTTTCCTCTTTCATATATTCACAGTAAGTTCATCATGAGTGAATTAGTATACTGAGGATGCACTTGCTATATATTGTTTTCTTGGTCACAAAAATTTATCATACTTGACATAGTTTCCGAAGAACTTAGTGAACGTTATAATTTTTTAAGTACTAAAATACAATGGGAATTTGTAGTGTTATTGATAATGTTAAAAAAGTAAAGTAAAGTCGTGTAAATTGTGGTGGTAAGTCTTGGGTGAGCGTTTTCAGGTCGCTCAATAGCCTCTAACATGACTTAACGACTACTAATTAGATAATGTTGAAACAAGTAATATAGCAACGCCAAAGCGTTGTTAAGTAGGAAAGGAAAAGATGAAAGAAAAAAGACACGTGTTTAGTGCCTCCTTCAATTATGTAAGAATGAGGTTGGCTTCTTGAATTATGAGGAGGAACTATTTCAGCAAGATATTTTTGTATGTACATTGTACATTGAGGGTAGGTGACCCCAGATAATTTCTGAAAGAGAAGAGGTTAGTTAGTATGACTATAAGCCCACCATTTGCCTGTATAAGTATGCAAGCAGTGAATTAACTACGCCATGAGGTAATTTTTGTCGGAGAGACGACTCTAGGGTATGAACCTGATGCCACCCACCTGTTCTACTATTAGCTTAGTTTTATGTGGGATTTTACCCTTGTTTAAAAGCCGGTCCAGACGCTACGTTCTGCACAACCTTTCGTCTGCACGTCTTAGGACGGAATTAATACGTTGCAATGTTTAGAGGATCTACATGATGCAGACAAAGCTGTATATTTCGCACAGGCATCGCCATGGAGGACGTACTCCTCTGGTCAATTTTGGCATGCTGTCTTGTTGAGAAAAATACAAGATTGTTAAATATCAAAAGCACTCGGCGGTTGCATCAATTTAATTGAATTTTTCCACTAAACTCTCATAAGCTAGCCCCTTTTTATCCTTATCACTATACTCTTTGGATTTGACAGGTCAAATGCATGGGAGACTTTCGTATAGTGCAATAAATTCTGTCTAAAACTCCCGAGAACATTGCCGAAGGTTAGCCTTTGTCGCTCGAAGTTAACAAACATGCAAAGAACTTGAGAAACAAAATGAAAGAAAGGAAGCCACCGTCTACATGCACAGTTCAAGTAGGTATATCTATGCTTTCTAGCTCAGGTATCGCTGCAACTATACCGTCTTCGCGCTGGTTTCAAAACTGCGCACTTTATCTGCAACGTGTTGAACTGTGCAGACAAAAGGTTTTGCAAAACGTAGCGTCTGAACCGGCACTAAAGTTTGAACCAAGTTTCGCTCCTTCGCGTATCCTCGCTCACTGGTTCTCTCGCCTAGTAGTGTTCATGGAGCATCAAGTGACCTCTAGAGGTCGGATCAGACATCTCTACATTTAACTAACAGAAGAACTCCGAAAGTCTAATCTGTATGAATAGTTTACAGTTTAATGCAGTTTTGACAAAAAAATTCTGATTTAATCTCGTGAATTATTACATCCGGTAAAATGCTCGATCTGTGTAAATTTTCGAATACCTTGTCCTTTTTCGTGAATGATAAAAACTACTGCCAACTCTCTTTATAACATTATCGATTATCTTTAGGTTGAATGATGAAATTTGTTGGCGACCAACAGACTAAGGAATAAGCATCATTATCTGTTATGAGAGTTCATGGAGTCAATGCGTAGTTGTAAAAATTGAAAACTTATACGATAGTTCAAATAAATTTATAAATCAACTAAAGTAAAACAATTCTTGATTCAACTGAATTTGCTATATTGACCCGGCATATATGTTTCGGTGAATTAATTAATCCATTATCAAGAGTTTTCTGAATGTTCTGAAAATTCTATGATCTATCTATTTATTCTGCTTGATTGTGCGGGGATAGCCTACGGCCTATTTTGTCATTAGTGATGTGTAAGTTCAAAATGAAATCATGAAAAATATACAAGTTGACCATGGTCAATTTAATATACTACATAAAGTGAACAAGGAAAATTTTTCATTGATTAAAAAAATTATCAAACAATTTTTCAAGGGAGCCGGTTATACGCGAATTCAACATTCACAATCCAACGGTGTATTATAGAATGCGTTAAGTCACCCCGACATAATATCTGCATACAGCTGTTTCGATCTTATTAGATCTCATCAGTGAAGATTATTTGACCCGCAGTGAATTAACAATTTCTAATTGTTCTTCAATACAAATCGCTATCTAGGACTACTATCTGGACAACAACACAGAGCGTCCTCCACCAAGGATATTGGAAAACAACAATTGACCGCTTATGTAGACATTTCATGTCAGGAAATATGTTTTCTCGCAACGATATTCTGCACTTTCGATATAAGCGGTGAATTGTTACTCATATATATATATATATATATATATATATATATATATATATATATATATATATATATATATATATATATATATAGGAGCAGACTTGCAAATTGCATTTTGTTCATATTTTCTATATTTGAGGTAAAGGTGGCGCTGCATTCTTTGGTCTAAGCTCTACCTGTTTTATAAACATATGGAGCGTCAAGTGCAGTAAATCCCTGAGTAATGAGATAGAATAAACTACCTAGACAAACAAACTGAATTAAGTCCAATCGTATTGTACATTCAAAATGCATTTTGTCCAAAAACATTGGACACTGAAGTCTTTGCTTAAAAAGTTGTGAGAAACGATCATAAAGTAGATTCTAATAAAGAGCAAGAGATGAATACAGAATCATGTGAGTGTGGCTACTGACGACAACGTCTTCGTGTAAAAAGTGTTTTTTTAACAATGAAATAATTTTTAAGTTTTGTTCTTGTTATTGATATACAATTTTTTTTTTCAAAATAATATTTTAATAGTGAAATTTTATAAAAATACTATAGTTTCCTTAGTTTATTTCAATTCTGACAATATAGATCGCTTTTTGACCACTAAAGATAAACAAAGTGCTTTATGTTCAACCTTTTTCCTAATTTTTTTCAGTTGTTTTGTGACTTTTTTGTACGAAAGTTGGAGCTGATTTTCACAATGTATTACTCTAAAATATACCTAGTGTTTTTTTTTGTCTGAAGATCAGTTTCTTTGTAACCGTTTTTTGCTTCCCCTGAAAAATTGTAAAAATGGACAAAATGCAATTTGCCAGTCTGCATATATATATATATATATATATATATATATATATATATATATATATATATATATATATACATCCTTGTATTCATTTTGCGTCCTTCCAAAAGTGGGTGTATTATGCGTCACCTAGAAATACGTTGATTAGATTCCTTATCATAGAGTATATTTGCTCTATTACTTATGCTTAATCCGATTTTGTACTTTGATTTCTAATTTTGCCATTTTTTTTTCGTGTATTGTTTTTTGCCGATTTTAGGTGCGTTTTGCGTCATTACACACTTGTATCGAAGTTGCGTCCGATATATACAGTGATACATCTCTCGACGTATTTTACTTCCGAAATGTATATTTTGTCAAGATTTGTATTTATTTTACGTCGTAACTGTTGCCAGACTTAATTTAAATCAGAGACATTTCGATTAAATCTTTTGATGCTCTTTTGATATAGATATGGTGCATTTAAATCGATCGGTACCAGTCGTTGGCACGGTTTCATGCATCCAAATCAATATAATTCATCTATCTTGTTGTTCAATAGCTTGAAAAAATTTGTTGTAGTTCCCTATTTCTATAGACATGATTAAAATATCTACAAAAGACGGATTGAGAACCCGTCATCATTATAGTATATCGAACTATTATGAAAAAACCCCTTTCATACTTTCAGCATTGATTATTTTCTTGAAAATATAATACCAATTCATACTTTCATACTTGTGCAGTTCAATAAATCAACCGTGTGCTTACGCTTATACAATGATTTAACTTACATCAACTCAAAGTACGAAAATCAATTTATGCAACCACAAGAAGCTGATACATACTTACATATTTGGATTTATACCTCAGATTGAGAATTATTTTGAATATATCTTAAGTTTTGCCTATTAACTCACAGTACAATAAAATGTACTGTAAAAGTAACTTGACAATGAGAAATCATCGTAGATTATTCCGTTTACTACGATTGACTGTTAGTATGTCGCTCATAAATCGTGAAGAAACTAAATTTTTTGCCAATTTTTGTGAACAGATCTATCCTAATTAAACAAAAGGGAAATATCTTCTTCCTATTCTCTTAAGAGTTAATGCAAAAAAAGAAGCCAAATAACTATTTCCTTATTGATAGAAGGACAGATCCTGGTGAAGAATAATATCAATTCATATTTGTGCAGTCCCATAAATTGCTCATTTACAATGATTTCACTCAAACTAACTCAGATTACGAAAGGCATTTTATAAAAACCACCAGAAACTAATATATACAATTTTTGTGAACATCTGTTCACAAAAATTGGCAAAAAATTTATTGGCAAAAAATTTATCTCAATTACTCAAAGGAGAAACATCTTCATCTTATTTTCTTTATAGTTTATAGCAAACAATGTAGGCACGTTATTTTTTCTGGTGATTCTGGTGACGGGGAATATATCTTTTTTTTGTTCAAAAATTCAAAATTCAATTAGATTCTGGTATACATAAATCTATAAGTTTATTCATATATTTCTATACTTTTTATACGCGTTGATCTGAAAAGAATCTCTTGAATTTGATTTGACATTCTTGGAAGGGAATGGAAACCATTTTTTTGTGTAATAGTTTTTGCAGAAAATAAAAACAACAATGTCTCCAAAATTTTTATTGAATAATCCATATTTTGTTCTAATTAATATGACATTTCAAACTGATGAAAAATAAACTATAATTGAAATGGTATGTGTGTTTAATAAACCAATTATAATCCATAAGAAACAACGAAATATTATTCTCCTACTTTTGCAGTAGAAAGTAGATCTAAATCTAAAATAACAAACTCAAAAATTATTCTTTTTTTTGATGCCTTTTTTTCTAAGAAATCAAAAGTCACGTTCCTTTTTCTCATTTTTTTTATACGTATTCTGTACATAAACTTTGATTTTCCTCCAATCTCGATTTGATAAGAGGGTTGGATACTTTTTTTCAGTTCGACACACTCGTGTTCTTTTGGTGCTACTGCATTTTTTATATTATTAGCAAAAAATCGTTCAACCACCCTTTTCTCATCTTTAGACCACTTTACACAAACTCTAAGTTTTCTTGAGGTTTTTGATTTGCGCTCTTCAGGTATATCCATTTCTACTGCATTTGTTCTATCATTTCTTGTTGTTACTATACTATCGTCACTATCACTTTCATACTCATTCAAATTGTTTTCACCGTCATCGTTGTTGTTGAGCAGATTCTCGTCTAAGGCTAGGTCAATATCATCCAGCGATTTTCCTTTAAAATCTCCCACATTTCCACCTTCCATTAACATGAGAAGTTTGGAGACTTTTGCAGTTTGGTAAATATCGTCAGGTAATCGATAGCTATTCTTATGGACGTTCAACGCATGCCCCATAAATTTTGCTAACTGCTCCAGTTCATCGTCTTTCATATTCAGAATTTGTGATAAGGTTGCTAAATGTTTCCTAAGTCTAGTTGAAGTTAATGCATTGGGGTTTTTTGCACCACATTGCTTTGCATATTTTTGCAAAACCTTATAACCATAAATTGTGGAATCGATTCGGTTATTTGGAGTACCAATCAAGTATGGATTATTCGAATGAACAAATTTAGGTCTATGTTGAATCATTAGAGAAATGTGATCATACACATCTTGACTGATAAGAACAGGAACACCCCTACCACGTTTTCCCTGAATCACTAGTCTTTTGAATTTTTTCAATAGAATTATCTCTGTTGGTGATATTGCCTTGTCAAATTCCTCATATGATTCTTTGGTACTATTTATGTTTTCAGTGTACATATGTAACTTTATTCGTTGTAATTCACCAGGCCTTTTTCTATTCAATAAAATCAATCTGCAATAAATTGTTTCTAAAAGTGTAGCATATGATAATTTACTAGCTTCATTTACAGCTAGATCTGAAGCTGCTTTCATACTTTTTTCAATCAGATGATTTCTAAATAACTTCAGATCAGAAGCCAATGGAATAATTGTAACTTTATTCCAGGTTTTTGTGTTAAGATCTTTACCAGCCTGCGAAGAAATATCGAATCTCCAGTTGCTTTCAAATAAGAAAATCATGGTTTTCAGATTTTTTTCGATGTCTTCATCGACATATTGGTTATATTTCTTGAGTGCATATGTTATGCCTATTTCACAACATTGCTTCAGTGACTTGGAAATATTCATTGCAAAAGTTGGTGATTTATACGTTTCTGTTGTGGGATCGAATTTCGATATTATTTTGGTGGCATCTATGAAAAGATCAAAGTACTCGGGGTTCAATGCATGCAACAGGTCCTTAACAGACGGATTTTTTTTCCTAATCTCGATTAGAATTTTCGCGACTTCTCGCATTTTTCTCGAAATTAAATGTATTTTGTAGTTTTCCTTATGCACTTTTAAGTACTGAGCACCAAAAGCACAAATCAGGGTGTCTGACTGGGCTACTAGAGAAACTCGATCCGCCTGCATACGATGAAATACTTTCTGCTTCAGTAACTCATCTACTTTCATATGCATTGATAGACGTGCTTGTGAGTCCCGTATAGAAGATTTCAATTGTAGTGGGTTGTCGGGACATATTCTCCTATGATGTCGTAGCTGCTTAGATGAATAGAAACCTAGGCAATGAATACAAGGAAGTGACTTATCACCCAGTTTGCAGTAGAGTGAACATTTTTGATATAATTTCCTTTTTTTTTCAGTGCGGCGAGTAGTTTTCTCCTTTCATCACTCTTTTTAGGTTTGCTTAATATTTTTTGAACTTCTACTTCTATGGTGTGATTTCTGGTCACATGTCGTGCAAAATTCAAAACTTCGGACTCGCAAAAAAAACAAAAGTCAGGCTTTCTCTGTATTTTACGCTTTTTGTATAGGTCAGGTTGTAACTTTGCAACTTCCTGACTATTTCTCATTTCTGTTTCTTTACCATTTTGTGAAGTGATGCTGTTATCATTCTCAACTTCGTAAATTGCTATCGTTGTGTTATTGTCTGAACCTGATGAACTAGACAAATATTTTTTCAATTTCCTCAAACGCAGTTCATTACTCTGAAAAAAAAAGGCGAATATTTTTCAATTGACTGATTTATCATAGCAGTACCTTCAAACCAATCATTCCGGGCGAAAATTCCGGATCTGCGTCACTATCATAGTTGTCTCCAAATTCAGAGTGTTCCTGCGAATTCTGCAATAACACATTATATATGTATTGAGTATTGATAACCTTATATCCAATGATTCTATTACTTCCAAGAATTTATAAGAACTTGATATTCTACAGTTTTGAAAACAATTAATATTTAACAAGGTTACAATTATATGAAAATTAATAATTATATAAGTTCACTCTTCACCAAATCTTTATATGAATTTATTGACGTGGCAGCAATGGAATGAAGAAAGGAAAACAAATAAGTAAGGAGACTAATTCTCTTTATTCAGGATTAAAACGGTTGAATTTTTGGAAGTGATTTCAATTGCCTTATTTCCGCATCTCTTGATGGATCTGATTGTAAGAAAACATCAAGTTTTGTACAAAAACAAAATTATGAATCAGTTTAACCCTTTTTCAACATTTAGAAACGGTTGTTTGGATGGTAATAGTAATTAAGATAGCTGTCTTCGATTAAAAGAGGAGAAATTTTGCCGGGTCAATATTTAGATCCATTGAAATTTGTAAAGCTAATTGTATATATATATAGTAGAGTACAGTATGGAAACTCACATTAATATCAGAGCCACAAGCTGCTGCATCTATGAAAAAAGATGTTTCAGTTGTAGGAGTATTGTCTCTGGTGTACTTTCCTTGAACATATTCATCGCTGGTCATTTTTTCTTCGGCATTTGACAAATCTTCATTAATAATAATTTTTTTCATTATCCAGTAGGTTTCCTTTTTCTTTTACTTTTTCAGTATCTAAGTATTGATTTAATTCAAAAAATATATATTTATGAAATATTACCTCATATTACCTGTAATGTCTGCTGGACGTGAATCATTCAAGCTTCTTTCTTTTAAATTAAACGACTCATCTGACAGTAATTCATTCGAATCAGTCATGACTCCTTTTATTTGGTTCTGTTTTTCTTCAGCTTTTCTAATAGCTAAGTTTTGATAAAATTAAAATGAACATTCATGAAATATTGCCATATACTACCTGAAGTATCTGTTGAATGATAATAATCCCAACTCCAGTTGCAAGCTTTTTGTGCATAAGGAGGCGATGGATATAAGGGAGAAAGTGGTCTGTTGCAGAACCATCGTTCCTTTATTTTCATTTTCGAAAAATCCATTGAAAATGTTACCTTATAAAAAAAAGATATTATTTTGATGAATAGCAAATGAAAATTTTGTCATAGTAATTCGTATTCATTAGAATTCCTGAATAATATATAATATAAACCTTGGTAAAAATAAAATTGTTTCGTATTATGTAAATTCCTAAAAAAGAATTCTATTCCCTAATTATTGTCATATTGCATTGCTAGGTATATTATGAGTTTCAATGATAGTCATATTGCCTAATATAAATTCATGGAAATTAATGCAGAAAATTGTTACTCTAAATAAGTTGTTGTCTTGTTTCAAAGAGAGATAACTAATAATTATTCATATTAGAAAAATAATTTGAAAAAATCAAACTCAGCAAATAAAATCCAATATTTGAATTACTGGTAGAATCTGAGATTGATTAACTTCAATATAATATGTGAAAATTATCTGAATGCTCAAAACGGTTTCTCAATATATATTTATATATATATATATATATATATATATATATATATATATATATATATATATATATATATATATATATATATATATATATATTCTCGGATAGGTTTCAAAGAGAGCAAACTAATACTCATCATTTTCTTAACTTGCACACTCTTCGGACTATCAATCTAAATTTCCTTAAAAAGCGATGTTCTATTTTACTGTGATCTTTCAGATGACGAACGCCTGCCGAAGTGCAGTATGAACCAAATTGGTCACTTTTGAACAAAAAGTATAACTTCCCAAAAATGTGCATTTTCCAAAATTTCGGTTTGAAATTTTGTATTTTTGTCAAACCAGTTCCGAAGCACATTTTCAGATTTTCTCAGATTGAATTTTTCACAGTTTTAAATTAAAACAATTCAAATAGAAATTCAAAAATAAGAGGTGTTCAAAATATGGACTAGTTAAGAAATGTAATAGAATGTAGAAATATGAAAGCGAATTTTGAACTTATTCTGTCCAAATGCAATTCTACAAAATAACAGTCAATAGGTTTGGCTTTTTCAAAAACAATAGATAAAATTCCAAGTGCCGTTCAAAATCTACAGTTTCAAAATATGTAACCCTTTTATATTATAAGGTTTGAAATACAATATCACATATTATAAGGATTCACATTTTAATAAAAAATATTTGGATTGAAACTTTGAGTATTTTGAACCCGAAATATAGAATTAAGTACTGAATAGTTGTTTCGAATGAAGCTGATATTTAGCCTACCTATTTATAATTATTCAGAGTACTCAAATTTGTTTTTTCTGCCTTTCTGGGAAATTATACACTTCAAACTGAAGCACAATATAATCGTCATCATCATGATTACTGGACAATGACCAGATCACATCCTGTTATGTATATTTGACAATACTTGTATTTATAGCTGAATTTAATTTTAGTTTTTGCATGAAAAATTCGATTTTTTGATCTACTAATAGCATAATCACTAAAATTTTATGTGTGATTATTTCACAATAAAATATGTAAATTTTATAAATGTGAGCTTTCTCTATTTTTAAAACGAATTTGACGGTATAGTTCATAATCAATTTCGCAATGGTGTCAAAGCTCATAAAATATAAAGAATAAATGAGGCACTTATTTAACTTTGAGAGTAATGCTTCTTGTGTTTTGTAATAATTAATTTAAACTTCAATACCTACTTACCTTTTCAGAAGTTCGAAAACACAAAATAAGATAAATAATCACTGCTGAATTAATACACTTGTCTCGTCTAACTAGACTGAATGAATTCCCGCTCAATTCCCACTCATAACACTTTTTTTCATACTACAGTGTTGCCATGTTGTAGATGATGCAAAATGAATACACAAGTTGAATGAAAATGAATAAAAGTATTCATTTCAAGGAGGGCTTTGCGGTAGATGCAGGAACTAAATGTATACTTTTCTTTTCAAAACTGTATTTAATTTGCTTCCGATTTTTCTACCTTATTTTAAAGATATCTCTCAACCTGATGCCACAGGTTAATTCGTAATTTGACAGATGGCAGTAGACGAAAATCTCTATTCAGAGATATATACTGGCAAATGAAATATGTTTCAGCATAAAAGTTATGAGCGAAATGGTATTTTACGTCCGTATACTGACGCATTATACCACCGGACGCAAAATAAATACGTTTTATCATGTAGATGGACGCAAAATGAATACAAGGATTTATATATATATATATATATATATATATATATATATATATATATATATATATATATATGTGTGTGTGTGTGTATGTATGTGTGTGTGTAGCTTTGATTGTTTGTATTGAACAGGACTGGACTTATAAGTATGACAGAAAAAAAATTAAAAGAAACTTAAAGGAAGATTTAGTTTTGAAAAAATATTTTACCTAATTCACATTTGGACCAGGATTGTGTTAAAGATTCATGAGTTTATGATTACAATAATATGAATAAACTGGATAAGTAATTGAATGAAACTTGAACTTTGGTTCAAAATTGTTGAACGATATTGGAAATTTTAAAATGATTATAAATCATTGAAACTCAAAATTCCAAAGCAGAAATATACGAGAAAACAACATCTCTCTGAATCATTAATGCTGAACGTGATAAACTGATTACAGAAAATACGTTGATATAGAACAAAGAGTCACTGACATGGCGAAATAAACAACGATATACTCACTTATTTTGAACACGAACAAAGAAGCAAATCATATAGCTCCATGTAGAACTAACACACTTGATTCTTTCAACAACACAATATGTGGAATAGCTTTTGTACGCAAAATTAAATGATTGTCCTTAAGTAATAACTATGTGATTGAAACTATCTATCTACTGAATGAGATAACAACCTCTCTGTAACTTTTGTTCGGCACCCGTTAACTGTTTGTAACTTTCTGTGTACGTACTTCT
Source organism: Cynegetis impunctata (assembly GCA_030704885.1). Classification (NCBI taxonomy): domain Eukaryota; kingdom Metazoa; phylum Arthropoda; class Insecta; order Coleoptera; family Coccinellidae; genus Cynegetis; species Cynegetis impunctata. Next base: position 376,454 of record JARQZK010001479.1, on the reverse strand, counting down.
GGAAACTGTATTATCAAAATTCTTATCGGCCAAATGAGTGAATTGATGAGAACTACCGAATATCGACGAATTAATTATGTTGATTTCTTGGAGTTTACTGAAAAATATTGATATTTATAGTACTAGATCCGGTATAAGAAATATATGCCCTCATCTGTTATTTAAAGATAATAATAGTTATTTAATAAACTAGTTTATTAATGACAGCGATTAATGGTTGAGATATTTTAACGCGTGAGCGGAGCGAGCGCGTTAATAGTTCGAGACCATTAATCGCTACATGAATAAACGAGTTTATTACAAGATTTTTCCGTCGACCTCATCATGAATTGAGAATAAATTCTTGATTGAAATAAATTTTTATTTTGCATGACAGATACACTTGACACAATATAAATTTCTATGTTCATTTCAATATATTTATATTTATGCTCCCGATGGAACAATTTGAGAAATTCATAGATGGAATATTAGACATGTGACATTCTGAATAGTTAACATTACCTACAATATCCGATAAGGAATATGTGGAACTGGTGGAAGCTGAAGTGTTATTTACTTTCGAACGATTATTGCATAAAATTTTTTCCGCAGTTTTTACTTTATTTTGTATAGAGTTAAATTTTTCGATTTGAATTATGAATTCCTTTTCTCTGTGGAATAACAGTACAGACACAGAATAATTCAACTATTCCGTGCTGAATACTTCTGTGTTTGGTTGCCCATGACAATCATACATTAAAATAGGAGAAATTGCACATTAAAATGGGTCATTAATGATCAATTTCGTGTACGTTAAAGTAAGCTTTTATTTAGAGGTCGACGGAAAAGAATATATATGCTAGATAATGTATAAATTGATACATCGCAAATAGGTTGCCTAGCTAAATCATGTGTCGATGAATGATATAAACAATAAAATGTTGGATTAAATTTTTTTGATCAACTTCCCCAATTTGTTATTTATGAAATTTGAGCATCATCGTAGAGAATATACCCGAAGGTATTGGAATATTAAAGGTTGTCTACTTCCCCCTCTGAGCAATTATGAAGTTGCCAGGCATGAACAGGTAAGTAGTGGTTATTAATATACCCTCATAAGTTATTTAATCGAATTACGTATGGAATGGAAGCTTATTTTATTCCCAATCTAACCGTATTAGGTTACCTTATCAAAAGTTTTTTGAATCTATGGATGTCTAGATTTAAGATATTACATTTTCTGTTCAGGCGTTGTGGCTCCGTGCTCCGTTGCTCAGTGATCACTGCGTTGGACTACTGAACAGAAGGTCGACGGATCGAATCCCGGCTGAGCCACCTCTTGGAAGGCAATTTGACTGACAAGGATGAATTTATGTATCAATAGAAGAAAACACAGTTTTAACAAAAGTGTGAATAATAATATTCTGTCGAAAAAAAATTATTACTCGAAATATATGTATATATATATATATATATATATATATATATATATATATATATATATAAATATATATATATAAATATATATATATATATATATATATATATATATATATATATATATATATATATATATATATATATATATATATATATATATATATTTGCACGCACTTTGCATAAATTAATATTTCCCATAAGACGCATAAGGCAAATTATCACTGCAGAAACAGCCATACAGGCCTACCTTGCACTTTTCCATTCGAGAATGGTGTATGGTTTGAAAATATGGGGTATGTCTGTTAATATTTTCAGAATCTTAGTTGCTCAAAAAGAGGCTATAAGAGCTTTGAAAGGTGTAAGTAGTGACACACATTGTGAACAATTATTCATATATTTTTAAATATATGAATATAATAATAGAACAAATCATTTATTATAGTTTATTCGATATAATTTAATTCCTACTTAATAACAAGAGTTTACCACTGATTTCACTTCAGTTCTCACCCAGCGTTTCCTCGCAACTATCACATTTAACACTGGTGTATAAGTAGGTACTTATCATGAACACAAAATGTTATTTGATTCAAACAATTAACTTTCTCGGAAATATTAAATAACATTTCTTCAATTTCTTCCATAATTTTGTTTTGGGCCTAGTGGTTTCGATTCTTCCCGTAATCTGCTGTGATATTTTTTATATCTCTTTCGTTGAATTTCAGCTAGGCGTCGATGAAGGGAATGTATCAGAATGATCATTCCAAGGAACACTAGAAATGCGGACACGGCTTTCAATGTCACGGGAATTAAATTGAGCCATTTCAATTTAGCTAAAATTGGGTCTGCCATTTTCATTTCGACCGAGAACCAGAATATAGGAAACATAACTTCTGGAACATCGCTGTACCTCCTGAAAAAAATCTGTTAATTGCACTGAAGAACAGGATAGAGGACAAATAATGTAATTCTTTTGTGAAAGATTCATTCATCCATAATACTCATTACATAGTATTTATTCATACAATCACTCGAACAGAAACTTTATCTTTCATTAGTTCTAGCTAGTAAACTATATCATATCGCTATCTTGATGTTATATGGAACACTGGACCACTGAAAGTAATAAACATCAGAACTGTACTTAAAAATTTTGACTTCGTAGTTCCATTTAAAATAGCGAAACCTGATCTTATAACTACCGTTCAATAGCAAATCTAAACCATTTTGTTCTATTAAGTGAAAAATATACACAAACCTTGACATAGTTAAATTAAATTCAAAATTTAATAGTCTACAATTTTTATTTACGGTTTTTTCCTGTAATGTGACATCCAAAAATCCTATAAGTACGTAAAAATACAAAGTGCTAGGCTTAAAAAATTGTTTTTCCGCGCTTTTACATTTATTTATGAAAAAAAACTATTAGGTTTACCGTGGAAATGAAGACCATAGTTATAGCTCATGTTATAACAAACACAACAAAAAAATATTCAACTTACGTACAAACGTACAAATTTTGAAAGTTTCGCTCTGCCTCGGAAACATTCTCAGATACCCCTCATTTGGTTTGATGGAAGCCGCTGAAGATGCCAATATGTACCGGGATAAATTATTTTATGAAAACAGAAAATATCTTCTCAAAAATGGCAGCGGTAGTAGAAATTTACCCATATACGACTAAAAATCGCGTTAGGGTAGTTTTCGCTATAGCGAAGGCTATTTTTTAGAAATACAAGTCCGTATTCAATATTATATATATCCATAAATACGACAAAATTTTTCATTGAAATTATTTTTTAATGTACGCATATATTATATATAAACTGTAGCTTCAATTAATTGTGAATTTCAAAAACTTTCTATTTAATTCCTAGTTTTCAGTTAATAGAAAGGAAATTCCGATATGTTACTGTAAATGCTAACTAAGGTTTATCCTAAGATCTTCCAGTAAAACATAAGATTTATCAACTCTTGTCTGAAAATTTCCGTGATCATTGTTAATTTAGAACTTATAGCAGCATTCACTTGGTATATCGTAGTTTCTGAGAATATAAGTAGTACAGCAGGGTTCGTTCTAGCCCACTTCAACAAGTCCGAAATGTCAGTTCTGCGCATGCGCGACTTAGGGGGCGTGGCTATGATCGGGAAGTCGGCTCTACAACGTGAGGGTTGGGTTCTACAACGTGGGGGTTGGGTTCTACAACGTCTTGGTTCTAGAACGTGAGGGTTGGGTTCTACAACGTGTTGGTTCTAAAACCTTGGTTCTAGAACCAACACGTTGTAGAACCCAACCCTCACGTTCTAGAACCAAGACGTTGTAGAACCCAACCCCCACGTTGTAGAACCCAACTCTCACGTTGTGATCATAGCCACGCCCCCGAAGTCGCGCATGCGCAGAACTGACATTTCGGACTTTGAAAGTTGAAGTGGGCTAGAACGAACCCTGCTGTACTACTAATATATAAAATTGAAACTGACTGGCTCCATATTTCCACTTGATGTTTCGTTATGGCTTCATACACGCAAGTTTTAACATTTAAATAAATACGTTCATGCCAACATGTACTGCAATAAGGTTAGCTATTAATACCATTCTTGACAATCAATGTATGAAAATATACTAGTTGACCATAATCCAATTCATATATCACATAAAGTGAACAACGAAAATTCTTCAACAATTTAAAAATTATCATACAATCTTCCAAGGGAGCTGGTTATATGTTATTATCTAGTTTGTTTTGCTGCCTTGGGTTGGTGTGTTGTTTATTTGACGTTGACTGATAGGCAATTGCGAAGACAAGTCCGCATGTCCAATTTTATTAATTTATTATATTATTTACCATGTATTGATTCACTGGATGAATCCTTAATATTTGTAACCGATGTGTGTTTTTATGTCTTGTTTCTGTTTCTTCTGGTTGATACCTTCCTGTAACCTGACAAAGTGAGTACTCTAAATTGGTGAACCTTTTTCCAAATTTCAGAACCAATTTTATTAACATCAATTTAATTACATAATATTTAGTTCAATTAGAGTTTTTACTTTCAGGTGGCACTGAAGATGACAAATATGTCGAAAGCGCTCTGCTAATTTAAATAAATAAAATTGATTTATACACTATATACAAAGTTTTTTTATATTAATAATTCGTTACACACAAGTGTATTCAGCTCACTACATTAATTGGTTATATGTATTCCGCAACGCAAAATCTGCATGCAACAGAAAATGTCGAGTGACACATACTGAAGATCTGCATACTGCCGTTTCGATGTTATTAAATCTAAAATAAACAGAAATAAAAATGCTTTTCGTCTATTTCCACACAATGTATTTAAAATATAAGTACAACCTGTTTCGACTATCACGTCATTGTCAAGTAAATGAAGACATATCAGGTAAAACTATTTATATCTAACCCTTAAAGATTTAGGAGTGGAGAGGAGTTGAGGTCTAATTGGTTGTTTACAGTTTGGAACTCTGGGTTTTTCCTAAGCTTGTTAGTTTCCAAACTTTCCAACAGATTCATTGTGGTTCCTTTATTGCAAATATGCAGAATTTAGAGATCTTTTATCGTGATTTTATGCCTTGTAGTTTTTATATGTTCGAATATCGCGGATTTGTGATTCGGAAGAAATATGTTCTTCAAAACGAGATTCAAAATTTCGTCCGGTTTGTCCAACGTACGCTGTTGGACATTCAACACTTTCAATTCTATATACCCCGGATTTTTTATATTTGTCTGCTTTTTGTTTGGCATTAGATAATAATTTGCTTAAGTTTATTTTATTATTATTTAATGCCAAACAAAAAAACAGACAAATATAAAAAATCCGGGGTATATAGAATTGAATGTGGTGAATGTCTAACAGCGTCGTACGTTGGACAAACCGGACGAAATTTTGAATCTCGTTTTGAAGAACATATTTCTTCCGAATAGTAAATCTGCGATATTCGAACATATAAAAACTATAAGGCATAAAATCACGATAAAAGATCTCAAAATTCTGCATATTTGTAATAAAGGAACCAGAATGAATCTGCTGGAAAGTTTGGAAATTAACAAGCTTAGGAAAAACCTAGAGTTCCAAACTGTAAACAACCAATTAGACCTCAACTCCTCTCCACTCCTAAATCTTTAAGGGTTAGATATAAATAGTTTTACCTGATATGTCTTCATTTACTTGACAATGACGTGATAGTCGAAACCGGTAGTACTTATATTTTAAATACATTGTGTGGAAATAGACGAAAAGCATTTTTATTCCTGTTTATTTGAAATGAATTTCCATAAAATAAATAGTTCATCAATATCCCTAGTTATTAAATCTCTCAAGTGCAGCATACTCAGCTCAGAATGAATTTATATATTTTTAATTGTTTCCCAATAGAAATCGCGGATAAATTACTCTGTAGATAATAACTCATAGCGCTCTCCGCCAAAGATGAATGCAGATTTCCCGTCGTGGAAAACATATAACTAGCTCCCTTGGGAGATTGTTGGATAATTTTTTTTAAACTGTTGAAGAATTTTTTTTGTTCACTTCATCATTCTTAATCATTATTCAACTTAAATTGCACCAAAATCTTAGAAATGAAAAAAGATCAAAAATGACTAGAAATATTAGAAACGTTACAGAATCGAAAAAATTTAACTAAAAACTAAAGGTCCTGTTTTAGGTCATGTTTTCTTCTTGTCATTTATAAATGATATCACGTATCTGAAGATCAGTGGAGAAATTGCGCTTTTTGCGGATGATACGATTATTACTTGGAGCAGTCCTAATTCTGCTACGCTGCACTCTGAAATGACAATTGATCTTGGATTGATCAAGTCCTGGTCTGATGCAAACTCACTTCGCTTCAACGTAGATAAAACCGTTGCCTTGTTTTATAGAGATAGATAACTCCCAGGATCGATTCTTGCAAAATCATGGCATTAAAATGGTCGATTCTGTCAGATTTTTTTTTTTTTTATCGACAATAATCTCAAATTTTCACAGCATGTGCATGTGTTAGCTAAAAAATTATCATCGGCCTGTTTCGCCATTAAATCCATGTCAAATGAATTAGATACGGCATCTACAAGAATTGCCTATTCTGCATTGTTCGAATCTCATCTTCGTTGTGGTCTTCCTATCTGGGGTTCATGTAATTCTTCACAACTTGGCACCATTCTCCAATTTGCAGGAGAGAGCAATCCGTTACATGTTTGTACTGAAAAATAGGGCTCATTGCAAACCTTACTTCAAGAAAAATAGAATTTTGACGCTTCCTTCTTTATATTTACTTGAATCTGTATGCTTGATTCATAAGTATTTTTATGCCGTACCTTTGGTGTCACAGCACGGGTATTCCACCAGATCTTCGGGACATCATGTTCACCTCCCTATTCCTTCCTCATAATTAACAAAAAAGTCCATCATTTACAATGCTAACAAAATTAACAATAATCTTCCAGAGGAATTAAAATCTATAACTTCCTTGACCAATTTTCGGAAACGAACTAAATCTTATTTTCTTGATAGACCTTATTACTCTATAGAGGACTACTTACTATTCAGAGCATTGATTGATCGATATGACCAAATTGAATAACACAGGCATCTGCTTCGATTGAGGAAGATAGGACACTATCGGTTCTATTGTGAAGTTTGTATATATTTTTTATGGAAATGTGGTGTTATTTTTATTTCTAGGTATTACATTGTTTAGTTTATAAGGTGATATGTAATTGGTAATCAGGCAAACTTTTCTAAAAGAAATTAATCCAGAATTTATGGCTGATAACATACAGATATTAAAGAGAGATTTATTAAAAAATAATTACCCACAAATAGGGACACGGTATCGAATAAAAAGTATCGATACCATACTCATGAGTAGTATCGACAAAAAAGTATCGTACTCATGAACGTATCGAAACAAAAGTATCGATACTTCAAGGTATCGAGTATTTTTATTAAGGTATAATGCGCATGCGCGCTCAAATTCAAGTGAATGTCATTCAGGAAGGAGTGTTTTTTAACAGATTAAATTGAATATCTGCACAATCTTACAATAATCCTAATTTTTATTTAGAAGCAAATTTATTTGAAGCAAATCTTGCATTTGACTTCATTGTTGTTGATCTTGACAAAATACTGCCAAAGTTCACTCTTAGTTGGCGGCATTCTTCTTATTAAGTATGAGTATGACACACAGCACAAAATAATAGTTACTAATGAGTAGTTTTAGACTACACTTGAATAAAACAAATAATAATAATTAATAGCAGAACAAGTGAACCTGTAAACAGGTAACTACACATAAGAGTATTAAGAGTGCTAGAGAGCAGGAGGGCGATTCTTACTTGGGTTGTCTACTTATACAATTCGACAACCGTGCATCGAGTATTGTGATATTGAATGATTCGAATATACATTCAAAGAAGAAGATAATATTATTTTATGCTTATCAGCATGGTTGTCAACTTATAAGTATACAACCAAGTACGCAAGTAAGATTCGCTCACTAGATGGCGCTGACATAAACTTGAAACGTAAACAAAAGTTTTATGTGAGTAATTTCGAAGATTTATTCGATACGATACCGGTCAAAAAGTACTCATTCAAGAAAAGTATCGGATAGAAAGTATCGAGTACAAAAGTATCGGTATCGAAAGGAAAAGTACTCGATACCACAAAGTATCGATACTTTTTTAGCGTCCCTACCCACAAAAACTAATCAATAGAGTGATAAACAGTCTTAATGGTGAAAGATTGACTCAGAATACGACAAGCGATGCTAATGAAATAGTTAGATTTGTGAAGCTTCCTCTTATACCTAGACTGACAATGGCTTTAAAAGCAATATTAAAATGCGATAATGTTAAATTTGTCACTGTTAATGAGTGTAATTTTGACAGGCTATTTTTTACAAGGCTAAAAGACAGAATTCCTAAGAAATGGGAATCCCATTTGATTTATAAAATTGACTGTGAAAATTGCGATAAATGCTATGTGGGTACTACGTCGCAACATTTAAGTTCTAGATTGGCTGGTCACATAAATTCAGTAAAACATTTAGTAGATAATAAGACAGCATTAGTTGAACATCATCTTGGCACTGGCCATTGGTTCAACTTAAATATAGATAACGTAGAAATTTTTGCATAAGGAAAATAACTACAAAAAGAGATTTTTCGCTGAAATGATTTTTATAAAAAAATATAACACAGTCAACAGTAGATCTGATATAGAGAGTTTAAGTAAAATATACTGTAATTTAATTGATAAATGTTAACCTTTTAATAATCTTGAGCATGCGTGTTGCGTTTAGCTTGCTATTTAATACTTGCATAAGACCATTATTAATATGTTGTTTTCTACGTGTTTGTCTGTGATCCGCTGTATTTTATAACAGTATCTGTGTATTACTTTGACAATTGATATTTTAGTTCAGATGGAGTTTCTTTGATTGTTGAATTTGTAAAGATAGATTTTTAGGAAAAGTTTTTAGTGTTCATAGTATATGTTTTTTATTTTTTACAATTAATTGTTGTTCATTGTGGTAAATTTTTGAAAGTTTTTGTGATGCTTATATGTTTAACCATGTCTTTTTAGCCTGAAGAAGAGGAAAACCCTAACCTCGAAACTGTAGCGTGAATAAATTTCTTTTAGAAAAGTTTGCCTGATTACCAATTACATATCACCTTATAATACATTTCTGGCAATTTATGATTCTATATAATTGTTTAGTTTGTATATTTTTTGATTGATGTGTGTTCATTTTTATGTTTTAGATTAATTAGTTACTATATTTTTCGCTTTGTCAATAAAATGTATAATATTAAGACAATAAAGCATATTTGATTTGATTTGATTAAGCAAAAATGATATGACTCACAAGAAACAGTTAAGTAGGTACAATATACCCAGATTAAATTTTTCTGACAAACAACAGTAATCAAAACACAATTAATCAAAAAACCTCAATTACACACAACGTAAACTCATCGACAACATCCACTCAACTAACCACCCCTTTCTCCAATCGAATAAAGATTCAATTTTTAGAGCTGTTCTATATTGCCAACAGAGAACTTACGTAATCACAGAACTCGGCTCTAGTAGTAAATTCAGTTGAACTGCTAATTTTAGTTCTAGAACGATTCCAGTTCTCTGAAATTTTCAAATAGGGTTATGATTATGTGCATTTTTTTCAAATTCATACATTGATCTGAATAAAAAATTAATTACCGGATTCATTATTGCATACGATTCGTGATTTTCTTGATTGGGTTGCATGCCCTCTATTTTTCCTCGAAATGAAGGATCAGCCATATAGAAATGGGGAAAAGATACGTATGCTGGAATACCGAATTTACAACTAGAATATTCAACAACTCCAAACTTCTGACATTTTTGTCTGGAGCAAAGACATTTATTATCTGGATTGAAGGTACCTGCAACAAAATGAATAAATATGAATAAATAAATCTATCTTTCTCTGTGTCCTTTAAAAATGTGCACTCTTTTAATAAAAATTTACAAATTAGGAGTTTTTTTTTGTTATTAAGAAGGAAGTGCATTACAGATGCGACCCACCTTCACAAAATAGGGATTTTTGAAAAGTTGCTTTTTTAACCGACCGTATTTTATAGTTCTGCCTTGGACGATTATTATATTCATTAATTTTCAATCTTATTTTAGAAAATCGTTAAAATACTTTGGTAATTTTTCATACTTTATTTTATGTATTGAAACCAGGTTCGCGTATTTAATGCCCTGCCTGGCAGATAACCAATTGAATGCTTGTAACATGCTTACTATTAGGGTATATTTAATACAATTAAGGATAATAACTAATGGAAAATACACACACACACACACACATATATATATATATATATATATATATATATATATATATATTCATACATGTTATTATTTATCGATTATTCGAAATGAAAAGTTTCATACATTTTTCATTTCCTCCTCTATGACATTTAGTATCTAGGAGTCGTACTCCTAAAGGATTAAATAAGTATATGGAAAGCTAGGTACCCGTCCATAATAAATATGGAACGAAACTCTAGATAGTCTACAGCCGAAACTTTCAATAAATTTTTTGATAACTTTGAATGTTCTTTGAAATTTGTCTAGGTAAAAGTGATACTCCATTTTTTATAAGAAAAATTGTTCAGGTTTCTAACTTTTAATGCTATATTGGAGGATACATAATTATTGCATGACTGTAAGGTAATATTTTTGAATACTATATATATATATATATATATATATATATATATATATATATATATATTTATTATTATTATTATTATTATTAAACATAAATGAAGGCTGGGGACAGAGTCCCATGTAAGCCTAAAAACTAAAGAAATTAGAAAATTGATACAATGCATGCAGAAAGAAACTAAAAACAACTAATATAAGCACAGAAACAATTAACCGAATAAGCAAATGTCTATTTTGTTTTTAAAACTATTCACCGACTCAGAATTCACAACATCGCCGGGCAGGCCGTTCCACGCCTCGAAAACACGGTTCGCCAAAAAATATTGTCTCTGTCTTGTGGCAAATTTCTCCTTTTTTAATTTGAGAGTGTGACCTCTTAACCGCGAATCATTGTTGAAGATAAAAAGTTCCCTCAGATTAGCATAATTAAACTTGGCTATACGGAAAGATATGATGAGGTCCCCACGGAGTCGACGTTGGTCAAAAGCCAGCAGTTGTGCCATCCTCAGTCTTTCGGGATAGGCTGGACGCACTTCACCAAAAGTCAGACGCGTGGCTCGACGCTGAACACTCTCCAAGAGGTTCCCATCACGCACCAAAACCGGACACCACACCGGACCTGCGTACTCCAAAATTGGACGAACGTAGGTCTTATAGAGTTTTATGGAACCTGAATACGACAGGTGGGAGAACGTTCTGCGAATGAGGTAGATCAGCGTGTTGGCGCGCTTGCATATGGATATTATGTGTTCGGACCAAGTTAGGTCAGTGTTAACAGTCACTCCCAAGTCCACATGCGAGGACACCACGCGCAACGATTGATCGTTTATTGTGTAGGTGTGGAGTGGATTGTTCTTTCCCTGGTGAAGTACGACGCATTTGTCGACGTTAAGAGGCAACAGCCAATCCTCACACCACCGACTAATTGAGTTGAGGTCCTCTTGAAGGAGTTGATGCTCAACTAAGGCATTTCCATACAGCTTAGTGTCATCGGCATAAAAAGGCTTGCAGGACTTTATTTGAAGCGCCAGATCACTTGCGTAAGTGATGAAGAGGAGTGGGCCAAGAACAGACCCCTGGGGAACTCCACTTGTGACTTGTCTGTCCGAAGAAAAAGAGTGACCCACCCTAACCGTGAAAGTTCTGTCTGTCATGTAATCTTCAATCCATAGGTTTAGTTGGCCCCGAATACCGAATGTATCGAGTTTGTGCATTAGCCTCCTCACCGGGACCCTGTCGAAGGCCTTGGCGAAGTCAAGATAAACGATATCGATATAATACGATAACGGTATTTTTTTTATCGTAAGCTGTCGTCCAATCGTTCATACACTGTAGAAGATTGCTGGTGGTGGATTTACCCTTGACAAAACCATGTTGCTCCGACGGAATGATTTTGTTTTTTGTTAGAAATTTTGACATATATTCTACAATTATTGTTTCCATTACTTTGGAGGGTACGGAAAGAAGACTAATAGGCCTGTAGTTAATTGGGTTGAGTTTATCGCCTTTTTTGTAAACAGCAGTGAAAGATGCCCGCTTCCAGGCCCGTGGGATTTGAGATTTTGAGAAAGAGACAGACATGATTGTAGACAACGGTGAGCAGAGGGCTTCGGAATATTTCCTGAGAAAGAAGGGGGTCACTCCGTCCATACCAGGAGATGAGTTCAACTTAATGTTAGATAAATGATTTTTTATCTTCTCCGAAGTAAACGTCACATGGTTCAGACTATCACGCAGTCGTTGCGTTTTAATTTCCGGTAGTTGATCATCTTGAGGCTCAACTGTGAAGGAGCTTGTGAAAGAGTCAGCCAAAGCCTCAGCCGAATCAATGTCTGTAGAACACAAGGAGCCATCATGCTTACGCAAGAGCGGAATGCCTACCTTGGTGTTCAGGTTGGATCGCATGAACTTGTACAGTTTTTTGTTGTCTCCAGAGTTTGTAATAGATTCCTCGAACTCTCGGCGTGAAGATCGTAGTGTATAAACCAGGTGCTTTGAGAAATTTCGATGAGTTTGGTAATCTTCTGGGGCTTTTGATCTTTTGTATCTTTTCCAAAGCCTTTTTTTGTGATGTATGAGTGACATCATCTCGGTGTTTATCCATGGCTTGAGAGGATTCTTCCGGCACAACTTGCTGCGAGAGTTTCTGTCAATAGAAGCAGTTACGGTCGAGTAAAATCTCTCCCAGAGGATGTCAACGTCATCACATGCGCTCATGATGGTGATCCAATCAATGATGGAAAGTTCCTCCGATAACCGATCAAAGTCGACCACTTTAAAAACTTCGGTTCTGCATTTGCTTGGCATGCAAACATTGAGCTGAACAGTTCCGTAGATTACTGCATGATCCGATATTCCAACAGGTAGTAGGTTTTAATGACATGTGACAATGGTATCATAGTTAGTGAAAATGAGATCAAGAACAGATGGTTCGTTATTGATTCGGAATCTAGTTGGTTCGGTGATAAGCTGAAAGAGGTTCGAATCGGCAACGAAGTGCATGAAATTACTCATGGCGCTACCCGTGTTAGGTATATTACTAAGGGGCCAGGCGATATTGGGGTAGTTGAAGTCACCAGCAATGATGAGGTTGTCAAGTGTCGACAGCTGATTTAGGTAATCGATCAACTGAGCATCGACCTCGTGGGATACGTCATTAGGTCTGTAAACACATACTATGTTTATGTTGATGGTTTCCTTGGTGAGGCTGATATGCAAGGCCTCCACGCCCCGGACCGTGGCAATGTGCTGCTGAATCGCAAAGTTGGTCACTACGTCATCGCCCAAGTATATACACACTCCACCACCGACACGATTCAATCTGTCCGCTCTGTAAATGCTGTAGCCTCTAATGTTAACCAGTGAATCTGGGTCAGTTGGTTTGAGCCATGTTTCGGTTAGGAGTATTATGCTAGGTTTGAGATCAGCTATGTTACATATAAGTTCATTGAATTTAGCAAATAACGAGTGTAAGTTAGAGTAAAAGAGTATATAGTATTCAAAAATATTACCTTACAGTCATGCAATAATTATGTATCCTCCAATATAGCATTAAAAGTTAGAAACCTGAACAATTTTTCTTATAAAAAATGGAATATCACTTTTACCTAGAAAAATTTCTAAGAACATTCAAAGTTATCAAAAAATTTATTGAAAGTTTCGGCTGTAGACTATCTAGAGATTTTCTTTTAGATGATATTCTAATTTCTATATAATATATATATATATATATATCTATATATATATATATATAAATATATATATATATATATATATATATATATATATATATATATATATATATATTATATAGAAAGTAGAATATCATTTAAAAGAAAATCTAGTTTTAACCTGAAGAAGAGCAATAAGTGTTAAAGGATATTTCATTTTCTTGATTTGAGAAGTGCTGATGATTGTGATGATAATTTCAGACTTATATAGTAAATAAGGTTCAATTAGAATTCGTATCAAGAATACTTTAAGAAAAAAGTATAATTTAGTAAAATTGAGGCAAACGGTTTCAAGATCTTTCAGGCCAATGAGAATAATAGAATGAATCCCTTTCAAGATAATAAACTCTAACGTACACACTCCTTGTGGAGCAGAGGTAGAGTAACCTCTGTGTTGTTGGCGCACTGGGTTCGAATCCAGGGTGTGGTATGGATATTTGTATATGTTTTAAAGTTTAAATGTTTCAAATAATTGATTAATCAGGTAAAGTTCAATGTTTACAAGCCTATTTGCCGTTCGAAATCGGCGTTAAATTGTAGGACCCCAGTGAGATGAAGAAAAAACAGAATTAGTTTTTAGGCTTTATGACCAAGATGGAAGATTAATTAATAGTCTTACCACTATCTATGAAATGAACCCCTGCAGTGAATTTGTAGGCTTCTATTCCTCCATACGTTAAGGTTTTGTTGAAATTCAGAACAACTTTCCTGCAAAAATCGGGAGAGAATATTTCCAACTTGTCTTTACTCTGGCGTGGAAAGAATTCCATGTGAGATCTAATATTACTACAACTTCCAGGGTAAGAACCACGATCTTCGTAATTCCACTTGTATAATTCACCTAAGGTAGTGTTGCCCTGTCCAGTACCAATTGTAAATGTCTTTTCATAGTCTGCAGATCCATTTCTCTGAAACAGTTTAATTGCATTCTGAATATTTTTGAAACGTCTTGTTCTCCTGGAATTTGAAATGATGTTTTATTTTAGTACGAAGTATTCATCGAGATTTTGTGTGGGTATAAATGACAAAATGCAACGGCGATGGTTTTAGAATAAGACAACATGATATTTACACCAAGAAACAGATCCAATTCCTATCGAGCGAGGGGTCAGACCAGGGGATACAATCAGCCCAAAACTATTCATTACAGCTCTAGAAGATATCTTTAAAAAAGTGAATTGGGAAAACAAAAGAATAAACATCAACGGCGAATGATTAAACAACTCAAGATTCGCAGACGATATAGTTTTAATATCCGATAACCTTCAAGACAGGCACGTATCCAGGGGAGGGGCCTGCCGATCCCCCCCCCCACCGAAATTTGAAAATTTTTTCCATTCGATATTCTTCACAGAAAAGTCACGTTCTGATTTGAGATTGATGTGTGATTTGCCTTACCCTGAATTTATTCAAATAAGTCCACATTTTTGAGTGATTTTCGTCTTTGAGCCCCCCCCCGAAACGAATTTCTGGATACGGGCATACTTCAAGACATAAGAGAAATGTTTAGAAACCTAAAGAACGAATCGGAAAAGATGGGCTTGAAAATGAATATGGCAAAAACAAAAATAATGTCAAACAGCGACGAGGAAATACTTATCAGAGAAGACGGAAACAACTTGGAGAGGGTCGATGAATATATATATCTTGGACAAGTAATAAAAATCAACAAAGAAAATCAAAGGGAAGAAATAAACAGGAGGGTTAGGTTAGGATAGGCTGCTTTTGGAAAAACATCACATATATTAAAGAATCAAAGGATACCGTTAGAATTACGCAGTAAAGTATTCAACCAATGTATTCTTCCGGTAATGACATACGGCGCCCAAACCTGGACACTTACAAAAGCAAATATGGATAAAGTGGTCAAAGCACAAAGAGCAATGGAACGTCAAATGCTAAATATCAAATTAACAGACCGAAAAAGGAAACAATGGATAAGACAGAAAACCGAAGTAATGGACGTAGCAGAACACGTAGCCTCACTCAAATGGAGATTTTGCGGCCACACTATGAGGCAGACTGATAACAGATGGAATAAAAAAATACAGCTCTGGAGACCATGGGCAGCTAAGCGAGGTAGAGGACGACCACAGCTCAGATGGGCAGACGATATGAAGCGATCAGCAGGACTGGGATGGAGAAAGAGCACACAGGACCGGGAAAACTGGAAACGAATGGGGGAGGCCTTTGTCCAACATTGGACGAATGAGGGCTAGAAAGAAGAAGAAAGAAGATATTTTGGATTGATTGACCGATACATGATGCGAATGAATAAATATACTGAAACAATAGTTTATAAAAACATTTATTGAATAAAATAAGGCATGACGCACGTTTCGGTGAAACTTCACCTTCTTCCAGGCGCGGATCCAGAGGGGGAACTGGGGAACCCCCCCCAATGGACTGGGCCCCACCTAATTGTTTTGATTGGGAGCTACTCGATTTACCATTGTCCAAAATACGAGTACCATTTGGCTTTTGAATATATAAAAGTCCCCCCCCCCCCAAATTCGGGCCTGGATCCGCGCCTGCCTTCTTCAGATGCTTGAAGCAAACTAAATATGATTCTCCGTTATATCGAATACAAGAAATAATAGATGACAAATTGTGTAAAAAGTCTAAATAGAAGGACGGTACAAATAATTAGTAGAATAGGAAAAACCCATTCTAAACTGCTAGTCAGGTAGTTCGGTAATTTTGAAAAGATTCAGAAGGGGGCTTGTAGTATGACCAATTTGGCTATTCAATAGGAGATCTGAATGCTTGTATTTATTTATCTGTAATGATTCTAGAAAATTAAATTACTTTCTGCATATAATATTTTGAAGTCAAAATTGAATGTGTGATCCATGAAAATCACACGAATTAATTGCCAAAAGACAAATCTGGAAAATCTAATAAAGTTATTGGACCTATAAACATTTCTTTTTTGAATGGTATATTACATTTGTAGAAGAAAGCTACTTACATTATAAAACCAAGCAAACTTGTCCATATCTGGCAAATTATCCAGAAATGGAAGATAACTGGCTGTTGTTAATAGAGGATCTTGATAACCATAAAATAATAGGTCCCCGATTTTCTTAGACGATTCATAAGGAACACTATTCAATCTAATTGATAGA
This sequence comes from Cynegetis impunctata, assembly GCA_030704885.1. Taxonomy (NCBI): domain Eukaryota; kingdom Metazoa; phylum Arthropoda; class Insecta; order Coleoptera; family Coccinellidae; genus Cynegetis; species Cynegetis impunctata. Next base: position 359,428 of record JARQZK010001479.1, on the reverse strand, counting down.
AGTTTTTGTAAAAGATAGTTCCATGTCTTGACCTTATCCACAGCTACCTGTTGAGGTTTGAGATTGAATATTTTATTTCATTATTTTCAAGAAATATTGCACCATTTATACACATCAGCGTTTCTCAAAGTTTTTATATATATGATTAGTCAAATAATTCCAATCTTGTATTTAAACAATTCAACAACATTTTGATAGATGCCAAGTCAATTCTAAAAGACCAATTAGTTTTTTCCGTGTTTTTTATTCCTGTTCAGGACGTTGATTGTGCACAAACATTTTCAATTTTCTAGAAACAGAAAGCTGAAAATTTCTTTGAATAATTTGTGTTATCAATGTTGGTATTCAGTACTGATAAGTTTTAAATGACACATTTTAGATGTGAACTTAGCACACTATAAATTCGTGTAAGTTTATAATTAATACTCAAATGAAAAGTTTACATATGATATGAATCAATCCATAACTGAGGTTTATTGTTATCTATTCATAAAAAAAAACCGGCCAAGTTCGAGTCGGACTCGCGCACTGAGGGTTTTGTACAAAATCTTTTTTTATTATATGATGTAAGTGAAAATGTATAGTTTTCGCAATTTTTCCTTCATTTGTGTTATAAGACGTTGCTTCGTACCTAATTTCAAGATTCTGAGTTCACGGGAAGTACCCTGTATGTTTTGATTCCCTTACGAATGTCGAAAATTTGCGGCATAAACGGCTGTATCTTTTGATCGCGTTGGCTTAGAACAGTGGTGAGGAAACTGTTTTTAAGACGGGCCATTTGTAATAACTAGACAATCGTAGCGGGCCAAAGAACAATGCTTAATCGTTGAAAAATTTATGTGTTCTATAAACATATACATATATTATTACATACACTTATTATTTTAATAGTAAAAAAGCAAAAGTTATGAAAATTATAAGCACAAAATATAAAATGTATTTAGTGTAGTTCTTGATGTGAAGTATTATCACATTATTTTCTGGTGTCGCTACTGGTTGATGGTGCATGAGAAAAATTAAATTGAGACTGTTTCATCAAAATTTCATCATAGTCCGGTTCCATTTGCGAAGTAGAAATTCTTAAAACTGATGAAAGGTGCTCATCTGTAATTCTGTTTCTTAAAGAAGTTTTCCTAAGCTTCATTGTTGAAAAGATTTGTTCTCATATATAACGCATAATAACATTGCATGAGTAATTAGATTTGTGAATTTATCTGGACTTAAATTACGCAAAATAGCGGCCGTTGGAAAAATTTAACCAAATTTTAAAAGTTTAGTTCTGCCTCGGAAAACATTTCAAATACAAAATTTCGGCTCATTAGGTGTGATACGATCCGCTGGAGATGCCAGTATGCGGTTGCAAAAATTTACCTGAATGTTGATACTTTTGTTCTGCAACGAGAAAAATTGAAAAAATTAAAAAAATTGTTTGCTGATGACACAGGTCAAGGCCATTTAGGCAATCTGCCTATTGATTTAAAGAATATATCAGGTACCTAATTTCAGCTCATCTGAGTCGATGTGAGCCGCTAACGATGCCAACATATATGTAAGACATGAAAAACTTTTCGATAATTCTGGTCTAGGAGATCTAAAACGGATAAAAAAAACCTATCCCGCACCTGACTGCTTTCCTTTGATACACTGCAATAGTATGTATTTTATGATGAAAAAAAAACCACAAAAATGATCACAAAAAGTAGTAGAGTTTCTCTTTACTAATAGCAAAAATATGCTCAGAGCCACACTCGCCACAAATAGCGAGCAATTAAATAATGATATCCTAGCTGTTAATTATCTACTAAGATTTTTAGAAAATACATGAAAACGGCAATAATTTTCAAACTATCAACAATCGGCTATCTTATCACGAAAAATATAATAGTTGACCATGGTCAATTTAATATATTACATAAGGTAAACAAGGAAATTTCCTCAATAATTTAAAAAAATATCAAACAGCTTCCCAAGGGAGCTGGTTATATGTATTCCGAGCTGCGAATTCTACATTCACAATCCAACGGGAATTATGATGTTTTCTATAATGCACCGTTGGATTGTGGATGTAGAATTCGCAGCTCGGAATACATATAACCAGCTCCCTTGGGAAGTTGTTTGATATTTTTTCAAATTATTGAGGAAATTTCCTTGTTTACCTTATGTAATATATTAAGTTGACCATGGTCAACTTTTATATTTTTTGTGATAAAATCGCCGCAAGTAGTTTTTATGCGGGTCGTCACATTACGAAGTAAGAACGCGTTCAAACATTCTCACGACGGCACTCTTAAACGGGCCGGATTAAACCTTTCCGCGGCCCGAACTTGGCCCGCGGGCCGTAGTTTCCCCATCACTGGCTTAGAAGTTTGATTTTTTCACAGCTCCAAGGGACAGTTGACCTGAGTATTTGATATGAATTCCAGCTTAATTCCTCCACGCTTTCCTGAGAAAAATGGTCTTGACAGACAGACGGACGGACGGACAACAAAGTGATCCTATAAGGGTTCCGTATTTTACTTTCGAGGTAAGGAAACCCTAAAAACTTATCAACTAAGCTGTATATCTCCGTAATTTAATTCAAGAGTACACGCTAAAGTAGTTGAAAACGAATCAATATCAATAGTTTAAATGCATAATTTTCGCAAACGTGAATTTCATAGAAGCTAAGCCGTAGATTTTGTTTCACAACGTTGGGTTGTTGAAATATTTCACAAAGTTAACGTTGCGATACATCACTATGATATCGTTATGTGAAGAAACAAACATGTAAAACCATCGTGTGTTCTATTTACTATGTTGTTGTTCTTAAAAAAATTTATAAACCAGCAAATAAATTTCATTGATACTGAAAAGAATCGCAGTTTAACGACTCGTGTTGCATGTTGCATTACTAGGCGGCCTTGATGAAAATCGTGCTATATCGATTGTTATATATAAAACACTATAATTATCGTTTTTATGTACTACTTAATCGAACATTAGTTTCGTTGCATTTAGCAAAAACGCAATTTTTTAAAAATATTTTGTGAAACTGAAAATTCAGTGTGTTAGGAAATAGTAAATTTTTGTATATAATTCGGAAATAGGGAATTTGGCAATAAAAATAATCGAAAATTGAAAACATTCTAAATTTACAAGAACTACATCCAATTTATTTTGATATATTGGAGTATGCTAAAACCAGCATTATACACAGAAAACTGAAGTTTAACTTCTAGGATATTGTTCGAATATCGAAATTCAAAGTATACTCTGTATACTATTTTAAAAATACGAGGGTCGTTCAATAAGTCCTTAGAAAAAGATAGGAAACACTGTTTTTTGAGGTAAATTTTTTTTATTTCTCAACATAGTCTCCTTTCAGCTCTACACACTTTTCCAAACGTTTTTCCAAAATTTTTATGCCGTCCAAAAAATAGGATTTCGGAAGTTCTGCAAAATACTCATTCGTTTGAGCAATGATGTCCTCGTTGGAAGTGAACCGTCGTCCGCCAAGCCATTTCTTCAGATTGGGAAACAGGAAATAGTCACTTGGGGCCAGATCTGGTGAATAAGCAGGATGCTGCAACAATTTCATCTTCAATTCCACAATTTTGGCCATGGAAACAGCACAGGTGTGCACACGCGCATTGTCCTGATGCAAGAGGATTTTTTTCTTCTTCAAATGCGGACGTTTCTCTTCGATTTCTTCGCTCAACCGTTGCAATAACGACGCATAATACGGCCCTGTTATCGTTTTTCCTTTTTCTAAGTAGTCGATGAAAATGATGCCCTGCGTATCCCAAAAGACACCGGCCGATGCCACTGTTTTCGCCTTCTTTGGAGCCCGCTCACCCTTGAAAATCCACTGTGATGACTGTCTCTTCGTTTCTGGAGTGTAGTAGTGGATCCAGGTTTCGTCCACAGTTACATATCGACGAAGGAATTCGGCAGGATTGCGACGAAAGAGCGCCAACATGACCTCAGAGTCGACCACACGATTGCGCTTATTCTCCTCTGAGAGCAAACGCGGCACCCATCTTGCCGAAATTTTTTTCACAGATAATTTTTCATGCAAAATTGACTGTACCTTGTGATATGCCTGTGGCCTCAACTAATTCGCGCACTTTAATTCGTCGATCGCTCAAAATCAGATCGTGGATTTTATTGATGATTTCAGGAGTAGACACCTCTACTGGGCGTCCCGGACGATGTTCATCTTTTGCGGATGAACGGCCACGTTTAAATTCATTCACCCAATTGTAGACTGTCGCAAACACAGGTGCAGATGTGCCATGAACTGCATCCAACTCGGCTTTGATTTCTTTCGGCGTTAAGCCTTTCAAATGGAAATGTTTGATGACAGCCCGGAACTCGCTTTTCTCTCATTGTTATGTATAAACAAATGTTGTTGACTTTAATCGACGATAGAAATTGACCTACGTCATGAATCGAGCTGAAATTTTGACAGCTTTCCTATCGATAGTGCTGCTAACGGAAGAAAAATCTTTACCGATACTACGAGCGCCATCTCTTGGATTTTCTAAGGACTTAATGAACGACCCTCGTATATTGTAATAATTATTTTCAGATATACCTATATAACTCCACCGCATGTAATAAACTAAACATTGAATTGAATTGGCATTTACTTGGTACTCCTATTCATGACATTATAAAAAAATAAAAACTAACTTTTCACAGGTTGAAATAAGATATAATGAGCAAACGCGTTTCGTCATAACATTGACTTCAGACATAACAGAGGGTGTTTCTAGAGAAACCAAATAACAATATGAGCAATTCATTCAGAGTCATTGGTGGATATATTCAACAGATTAAGGAGAGGAGAAGGGTTTACTTCAACCTGGTCGTTAATAGAACAGGGTAGAAGCCTTCCAAAATGATAAAAAGTGAAAACAAATCATAGTAGGACAAAACTCATTAGAAAAGGAGGGGAATATAATAAAAATGAGAGAAAAAATAATTTACGGGCGATCTGAGGTCGGGAAGCTGAAGGGGGTGAGTTTTTAAGGGTAAAAACGATTTATCTCGATTTCCGGCAAAACTACAAGTCCTATAGAAAAAAGTCGAATGGCAAAGTTGTAGGTAATAAAAATATCTACAACTTTTGTTTTCACATTTTTTCCACATAACCTCAAAATTTATGTTAAAAATTAAAAAAACCGGGTTTTTGGTTTTTTATTTTTATCTTTTACAGAAAAAAATTTTTTCAACGAAATTTTTTATGTCTCAACTACTCTGTAATTTATTTGATTTGAAATATTCATTTTTTCACCTTATTTTGACTCAATATCGAAAAAGCACCCTAATTTTCAATCGGAAATTCCACTGTCAAAATATCAGCTTTGTTCATTGGTGTTCTTCATGTTCGCTAAAATCTCTACTTTTCGATGGTGTATACATAACTATAGTAAATGTTCTCAGAGAATGCAAAAAATCGAAAAAAATTCGAAGTCGAAATTTTAATTTGGCAGAAAAATGAAACGGTGGAAGAGATAATGAATAAATATTTACGCTATGTTAGAAAACATTACACAGCACTATATTATTTATGGTGGGTACCCCGAAATTGAAAAATCAATTACTGTCACAACAGTACCAGCAGTTAAGCCATCTAAAAGAGGAGAAAGTAGTCGTAGAAAAACCTCAGATATTATTCCAGACTTATCAAAACCATACAAAAATACTAATTTTGCAAGAAAAATTTTTATCTAACGAGAAAAACAGGGACTAAATAACAAAAACGTTAATGGAAAGATTACAGTCACAAGGATTTTCCTGTAAACGAGTAGAAGGAGATGCTGATGCTTACATAATTTTGATAATCGTACTCTGGAATATTATAGGTTTTTCTACGACTACGTTCTCCTCTTTTAGTTGAATTAACTGCTGGTACTGTTGTGACAGTAACTGATTTTTTAATTTTGAGGTACCCATCAAAAACAATATAGCTGCTTGCTGCGTAATGTTTACCTACATAGCGCAAATATTTATTCATGATCTCTTCCACTTTTTAATTTTTCTGCCAAATTAAAATTTCGAATTCGATTTTTTTTTTCGATTTTTTGTATTTTCTGAGAACATTTACTATAGTAATGTATACACCATCGGAAAGTAGAGATTTCGAAGAACATAAAACACCAATTTTTTGAACAAAGCTGATATTTTGACAGGACAATTTTCGAATGAAAATTAGGGTGCTTTTTCGATGTTGAGTCAAAATAAGGTGAAAAAAAAATATTTCAAATCAAAGAAATTTCATTGTATTTGGGACATAAAAAGGTGAGTTTTCACCAAATTTCGTTGAATTGTTTTTTTTCTGTGGAAGATTAAAATAAAAAACCAAAAACTTTGTTTCTTGAATTTTTCACATAAATAGTGAGGTTATGTGAAAAAAGTGTGAATACAGAAGTTGTAGATCTTTTCATTACCTACAACTTTGCCATTTGACTTTTTTCCATAGGAATTATAGTTTTGCCGGAAATCGAGATAAACCGTTTTGTATACTTGAAAACTCACCCCATCCCTTTCCCGAACTCAGATCGCCCGTAAGTTATTTTTCCTTTCATTTTTATTATATTCTCCTCCTTTTCTAATGGGTTTCAACCTACTATTATTTTTTTTGGTTCCAAAAATTATTGACCCTGGTCTATAACTGGATTCCGGAATTTTTATATTTATTGATGTAAAGAGATTCCCAATAGTTGGTGTTTTACAGACTATTTTCGAACTGTCATATCATAATTTCAACCAGTGGGAAGTTAGTTTTTATTTCTTGATGGAGTCATAATAAAAAAAATAAAAAATTGGAATATATACAGAAAATACAGGTTTACCTACTAAGGTGTGCTGACAGGAATTATTAAATATTCTAAATAGCATGTACCTATATTGATTTGGAAAAGGGTGCTAGATTTATTACCAGATACTATATGCATTTCCTAGGTAATTTAATTTCTGACGTTTGGCAGAAATCAATAATTTAAATGTCAGGGATTGGTGGAACTTCGAATTCTCTTTATACCATATTCAGTCTACTGTATAAGTTGAAATCACAAGTTCTCCCAAATTTAATTTCTGCTATTTTGTAGGTGCCTCTCTCTCGAAGAATTCAGGAAGCAGATGACGATGACGTGTTGGACCACTTTCACCAATTATATATCAGAACCATCTGATACAGTAGAGCAGCTTGATGTTGCTAGGAATGTATCTGATAATTCACTCCTTAGATCCATTGGAGAGAGCAGATGTACGAGTCGTCTTAGCCTTCGTCAAAAGGAAACTTTTACTAAACGAAAGTCCACTTATGCTAAAAGCTCTTCCATGTCTTTCACACTAAGGGGTCAACTTTGAGATATTAAATGAGAACCTTTGTTTGTTATTGCAGATTCGTATTCTACGGCAAAACATACAAAAGTTTTGTACGAACAATTTTTTACGATTCCTCACAGATGGCTATGTAACAGAATTTGAATTTATCGCCTGAATGACCTTAACTTATCCGTTCTATTAAGCATTCAAATGTAATTTGACGTTAAGGTCGTTCACATGGTAAATTCAAATTCGATTACAGAGCCATCTGTGAAGAATCGTAAAAAATTGTCCGTACAAAACTTTCGTATTGTTTACAGTAGAATACGAATCTGCAATAACAAATAAAGGTTCTCATTTAATATTTCAAAGTTGACCCCTTAGTGTGAATGACATGGAAGAGCTTTTAGCATAAGTGCACTTTCGTTTAGCAAAAGTTTTCTTTTGACGAAGGCTAAGACGACTCATACATCTGCGCTCTCCAATGGATCTGAGGAGTGAATCATCAGATACATTCCTAGCAACATCAAACTGCTCTACTGTATCAGATGGTTCTGATATATGATTGGTGAAAGTGGTCAAACACGTCATCGTCATCTTCTTCCTGAATTCCAATTTAATATTTCAAAGTTGGCACCTCCCCCCCCCCCCAAGGGTTATAGAGTTTTCAGCATAAGTGGACTTCCCCCTCAAAACCATCATATTATTATGAGAAACATGTTTAATTTGTCAATATTACAATAATGATCAACTGTCATATCTTCTCTAGAACTTATGTGTTAGGTTCAATGACTATAAATTCTTTCATAGCACTTCATGTTTTCTATTTGTTGCTTATACATCAAATCATCTTATCTAAATGTTTGTAAAAATCCTGAAGACCTTCTACCAATTATTAAAATGGCTTACAATTATTAGTAACTATATTAATTTACTTGCCGTTGGTATGACGTTCAGACTTGTAACAACATCGTCTAAAGATCCTTTGGATAGTTTTTCATCGAAAAGAAAAGTTTTCTTATTTTGATAAGTTACAGTGAAATTTTCATTGAAAACAACATTAACTTTTTCATATTCTTGAGATAAAAAATATGGTCCCAATTCTTTGAACTTAGGCTTAATGGATTTATCTTTGAAATCATTTGGATTCGTCCAGTTGAAGTAGTACACTTTTATATCCGCTTTTGAAGTTGGTTTGGTCCATTCTTCCAGAATATACGAAGATGGTTTAAGAACAAGGATGCAATCGATTAATGCATTTGTAACATCATCGCGCCAAATCAAAATTGTTATTCCAATACATACTGAAAGGAGTCCGTGAAAAACTAGAGGCCATGGGTATTTACTTTTGAAGTGTTTCATCTTCAACTGCTGGCCTGAAAACAGAGAATACTCGTAAGTCATTCCAATAATTCCACTGAGGTAACTTCCACCAAAATTTCTATTGAAACTGGAAGTATTGGTTTCTCTGAACAATTTCAGATTTGTGTTCTGGATCGAATTTCTAACATGATTTATATTCTTTCATAATAGTATATTAAGTATGGAGAACGGTAAGGGCTGTTTACCGATCGAAGACAATTGTTTGGAGGAGGAACGAAGCGACGACTCCAATTATTGTCTGAGATCGGTAACCCTTAACGTTCGACATGCTTATAACGTTTTTTGCACGATCAGAACAATGAAAAAACCATTTTTTCTAATTTTGACATATAAAGTGACACTTTTTAAAACTGATTGACATTATGAAACGTCTTACTTTTTGTAACTAGTTGCATAAAGTAAAATTTTATGCTTCAAATAATGGTTTTCATAAAAGTTTGATAGATGAAATGATAAACAAGAAACGTAGTCAACTAGCGTACAACAGCATATATCCTCAATTAAAAGTAGAAAAATCGGAAAAATTCACATCTTTAACATATTTTGGACCTCTAACAGAAAAAGTAGCTAATGTTATTTCTAAATGTAATATTAAAATTGCTTTCAAACCTAAGACAAAACTCTCAGGATTTTTATTCAATGCCAAAGATATCACTTCAAAATTTGAAAGTTCAGGAGTTTATAAGTTGATTTGTCCTGTATGTAAAGGAGTATATATAGGTCAGACTGGTCGATCGTTCAAGACAAGATTTAAAGAACACCAACAATCTTTTTTGAAAAATAAAACGGATTCAACGTTTTCAAATCATTGCCGTGAAAACCACCACCCATTTCCACAAATAGATAATTTTAAAATCATGCACAAATTACCGAAAGGAACCAAACTTACTTATTTAGAATCATTAGAAATTTTTAAACTCAATCATAATGCAAAAGATACCTTGCTGAACGACCAGATTGATCTGATATATTCTCCTATATTTAGTGTATTCAAACAATAACGACCTTTCTAAGAACATTGTATTGTACCAATTTGGGTAATTCACTCGATTAGCCCTTCTTGAAATATGTTCCTCTTGTCTATTTAAGTACCTGCAATAATTCTTTCCCACCCGTAGGCGCAAATCATTATTTCTGTATTCAGTTCTTAACTCAATCTGCCCGATGATGGTCTAGTGACCGAAATTGCAATCGCAGTGTTAAAATTTTTCAAAATATTTTGTGATAATAAACGTAGTAAATTCAAATTTAGTTTTGTTCATCATGTATTTCAAAATTAGTGACAAAAAGAATTATTCTATTTATTAAACTGTTATAATACAAGTTAAAAACATAAATTATAAATTAATTAATTATTATAAATATTGATAACACAATTATTGCAATTATTCAAATTAATTCCCGACGACATATTTTTTTCATTGCTCGAACTTGCTGTTATTTGGGAAGCGGCGCACATTGCATTAGATATTTCACCAAATATTTCTTGCGCTATAAGTTTTTTATTATTCATGGAATTTTCAACATATCCCTCCGCAACAGAGGTAGATTTCCAACCTCCATGCCTCTTTAATTTTAAAATATCAGCGCCACTGTCTGCTAGGAAAGTGGCAGAGCTTCTTCTGAAGCAGTGGCCAGTATGTAGAACAGGATTTGAAAGACCAAGAAATTGTGCAATAACTTTTAGCAGACTGCTAAATGTGTTAATTCCCACAGGATTTCTGGTACATTTTCCATTCGCATATTTTACAAAAAATCTGTTGTGTTTAAGAACCTGGGGACGCAACTTAATATATTTTCTTAATATTTCAACAAGATTCGAATTTTCAATGCCTCCAGTGGTAATTGCAAACTGCCGTATAACTTTTGTTTTTGAAGGTGGGATATCAACACGAAAATGGCTTCCTTCTATAACATTTTCAACTGGAAGAAATGTTAATTCTGCTTTTCTGCATGCTCCTGCCTTCCAATTATCATTGCAACCTTAGCCATTAAGTATTCTTTTTCATCAGCTTCCACTAAAAATTTGGCAAAATCTTCTTTAATAAAAACTTTTGACTTTTTAGCACTGTACCCGTCCGCTTGCCTTTTAATATATGCTACCAAATTTGTATATTTTTTAATATCAATATTCCTGTTCAGATTTAGTTCAGACCTTAAGATTGAGTAAAGTGTCCATAATGTGGAAACTTTTAGATCTTTCTTACCCTAAAAATATGCAAGTAAAACTTTCTCATTAACATGTTTAATTTTCTTCTCATCACACCACGTAACAAATTTTTCGTATGCCAAATCATAAACTGCCTTTGACTTTTTGGGAATTACTGATAATAGAGCATTACCTGCTGCCTCTTCAATATCGCTTGGTAGCTCTTCAGAACTTGAATCACTTATTTTTTGAAAATAAAACTAAAAATATATCAATCTCGCTAAAAACCTTCCGTCTAGACTTTTTTACAAAATGTCAAACTGACAACTAACATGATGTAACAGCAACAAACTAAATTTATGTTTTCCAAATTTTTATCAATTATATTAAATTTTATGTTTTTATTACTTTCTTCAAAATTAGAAAAAATCTTGTATGCAATACGTTACGAAATGAAATTTTGTGTAACTTGTGAGTGAGTTTTTGCGAAACTCACTTCGTTCGTTCCGCAAAAATCTCACGCGTTACACAAAATTAGGCATTTCGTAACTGATGGCATAAATAGCTACTATTATTGATAAATTCATTTTTACATTCTAAATTTCGATTGTTCATTTTACAAGACTTGGTTGCTAGGCTGGTTAGTAATGACGCTGTCAGTAAATAGATTTCATTGCTGTCACTAAAAATTCATTCAACGTCGTAATTTTGAAACTTGAAACCATGAGTGATGATGAATTCGCCGATGATGAGTTGGAGAATGCATGGCACGAAGGGTGTTCGGCGATTATCCCAGAGAAATCGAAAAAACGTTACGAGAACACGTATAGCATTTTCAAAAAGTGGTGTCAAGATAAAAATGCTAATATTAATGAAAAAAGTTTATTGGGATATTTTGTCCAAAGAAATGTGCAACTGAAGGCCCCTGGCAGTTTGTGGGCTGAATATTTCATGATAAAATCAACAGTTTTCTTATATGATGCTATTGATATTTCCAATTTCGCAACTCTGATTGCCTATCTTGAAAGAAAAAATGTTGGCTGTAGGCCTAAGAGGGCTAGCATTTTTACAAGAAAGGATTTACCAAAAGTTCTAATTGAAGCACCAGATGAGGAATTTTTAATTCACAAGGCAATTTATACTAATTAGAATACCCATAAAGTCTTTAATAAAGAATATTGTTTTTAGGTAGCAATGATATTGGTGGTGTCTGGTGTCTGTAGCTGGGAAGAATTGTACAACATTACCATGAATGATATTCAAGAACAAAAGGGTTTATTCATTGTAAAATTACCCAACACAAAAACAAATATCCAGCGCACCTTTACTGTTATTAACAAACCCAACGAAAAAATACCATATTTGCAAATTTTGCGTAATTATATCCAGCTACGTCCACCACAAGTGAAATCAGACCACTTGTTCTTGTACATCTCAGGAACAATTGGAGGCTGGCCTTTGAAAATCGACGAATATTTAAAATTATCGAATCCTGAGAAATATACTGGTCACTCAATTAGGAGGACTTCGGCGACCCTTTTGGCAAAAACTGGTGTTGATGTTCTCGGATTAAAGAGACATGGAGGTTGGCGTTCCTCTACAGTGGCCGAAACTTATGTAGAAGATTCTCTTCAAAACTAAATTGAATTTGCCCATAAAAATATGCATAATAATGATTTAAATGCAACTTCAGTTTCATTTAACAATGCAAATACAGCACAAACAAGTGGAATTTCTTTAAGTAATTTAACAAACAGTACTGCAAACTTCAATATAAATAAATGATTCGTTAATTTATCTTTTAAACTACCTACCTAATAAATAATAAATAATTTGCAATTTGAATTTTTCATACTCATAGCTTAATTCACTGATGCCAGAACGGTAAGTAATCACTTACCGTTCTGACATCAGTAAATGTAACTTACTGTCATGGGAACAGACATTGTAAGCCGTCAAAAATTACTGATCGTGCAAAAACAGTATATATTTGTCATGGACATAATATGTTCATACCATGATATATTATATCACAGGGATTTGAGAAGCAGCTATTATGAATAAATGTTTTTAAAACATATACATATTCAATAATGTATTAAACAAATTGTGTGTGCCAGACTCGAGTCAGTTTTTTTCATTTCTTTCTATCACTTGATAATTGAAGAGTTTCAGGGACATATAGAAGGAGTTATTTTCCAATAAAAGTTGTAGAATGAATTGGGTAAGTGTATTTCATTATCCTATCATTTTCATTCATTGCTTCCTTGAAATGATTTGATGTTTGAACAAGAACTTCAACAAGTTGTAAATATACAATCCATAAAAAAAAATTTTTCATCTCGATCATGATACCTCTTCCTCAATAAATACAATGTTTTGATTATTGAAACTTGGAGGCCATTACTTGATGTGAATCTAAGAAACAAGAATTATTGAAACACTTGTTGTATTAAGCCTTGGTGATGACGAAACATATGTCACATAATATAGATGTTTGCGTAAATCTCAAAACAAGTGTTTTCTCATTTCTCTCTTGATTCTTCACCTTCAATTCGAGATGATGAAACAAGAACATCGCTACTGGTACCTCAATTAAATGTTACAATGATAAAAATTCAATAATTGACGTCATAAAAGTTTTATATTCACTTTTTTTAAACTAATAATTCACATCAGAAGAGTCATATTATCAAGTGTGAGTTTCGATCCCAGTATATTGTATTCTGAATCATAATCTTTTTCCAGAAAATATAACATAACTTATTGCATTCTCTGAACGAATTATAATTGGCTTTTTGAGCAATGGTCCCTATTGAGAAATTATCACATGTCCTAGCACAAAAAAATATAATTTTTAAAATATATCGGTTTATTATTTACTTAGGTATAATATATTTGTAGCCTCATTTTGTACATTATGAAAAATTTATAAGAAATTCAGAAAAAAAGCCCACTATATACAAACAACGAAAACAGAAACTCTTATCGATCGAGTCTACTATCTCAAAAATCTTCAGAGCTTCATAGTCAGAAGTGATAAAGGCTTGAACTTATATTTGACTTACATCGGAGATAAATTGCACTAAGAAACACTGGCTGTGTGTAAACACGCACAGAAAACTGATTAATTTGTTCCTGTGAACGTTAACATCTCGTATAGTAAAATTATTTTCGAAATTTCAATTTCAAATTTAAATTTTTATGCAGATCAGATTACAACAATCAGATTTCTCAAGAGTAGAATTAACAAATATAGAGTAGCTATATTGTAATATTGAGAAAACTCGTTAGCATACCTAATTCCTTAAAATTTATAACAAAGTGAACACCGCACTAAACGAACATAAAATATGTGAATAACATACTTTGTTTGTGTATTTACAAAATTTTCAATGGTGTTCGATAATTGTGTTATAAGCTTGCTACGAATAAAATGAAAACTTTCACTATTGAAATAACTTTCTGTGAAAAGAACTGATATGCGTCTATTACTGAATCCCACCAAACAGAAAAAAAATTAGCATAAACATGTTATACAAGAAGGTGAATCAGCCAAATTAGGAAAACAAAAATGAAATTGTAATGAAAATGTCTCCATTGTTTATCATGAAATGGTATTCTATTAATGTTTGTGATGAATGAATTATATCAAAAAAGCTTGCTTTGGACCACTTATTTTGAATTCAAGGTTGCTGAAAACAAGCATTTATTCAAATGGGGTAATTAGAAATATGTAGACCTCGAAATTTTATGAAACATATATAATCATGGTTACAGAGAAATGAACAACATCAACAAATTGGTGACTTTTTATTTTCCACTCTGCTAATTCATTTAGATTGCTTTTTAGTTTAGTTCATCCTTTGTAAAACAACTAATGAAAATTGAAAGATATTAGCAATTTTTAAATTCAAAGATATTATCAAGAATTAATATTAATGAATTCATTTAATAGCTGATAGGTATTGATAATTTATGAATACAGAGTAAATAAAAGTATGTTGAACAAAATGAAATATACTTTTAGATAATCTCAGGGATCAGAACCGAAGTATGTTTTATAGCAAACGTTAAGATATAGAGAAATTTCCCTAATTCATAATCACACGATCAAGAATGTACCTGTAAATTTGCTATCTGCCGTATGTATCAGGTAGGTACATACCTTTTCAGTCAGTGTACTTGGTAAATTCAACAGATGGCGCTATATCGTAATTCCTCACTGACATAATTCAATTTATTCTTATATTAGATTGAACTATTCTGTTCCGAAAAACACCAAGCTAGTTAGTCGAGTATGTTGGGTACGCTGGCTAGTATTTGGGAGGTCTCGGGTTCAAACCCCGGGGCCGACTCGTCTGCCATGAGTTTTTCTCAGAGGTTTCTTCATGGTAATGTAAGTCACTGCTTGCAAACTTATAAGGCGAATGCTGGGCGAGTATTAATCCTCTGAACCCTACCCACACTTCCTATGTTCCATAAATATCCCGGCTCACCTATCCTTAATGCACTTGTACATACCATACAAGTGTATCCTCTGATCTGGCTGAAGGAGTTAATCCCAAACTCAAGCTGCCCGCCTCCCTGACACATACTTCAGGGAGGAATGAAACAGGTGTGTTTCCTTTCCTTTTTTTTTCCGAAAAACACCAGGCTAGTTAGTCGAGTATGTTGGGTACGCTGGCTAGTATTTGGGAGGTCTCGGGTTCAAACCCCGGGGCCGACAGGTCTGCCGTGAGTTTTTCTCAGAGGTTTCCTCATGGTAATGTAAGTCACTGCTTGCAAACTTATAAGGCGAATGCTGGGCCAGTATTAATCCTCTGAACCCTACCCACACTTCCTATGTTCCATAAATATCCCGTCTCACCTATCCTTAACGCACTTGTACATACAAGCGCATCCTCTGATCTGGCTGAAGGAGTTAATCCCAAACTCAAGCTGCCCGCCTCCCTGACACATACTTCAGGGAGGAATGAAACACGTATGTTTCCTTTTCCTTTTTTCCTCCGAAAAACACCAAGCTAGTTAGTTCAGTACGTTAAGTACGCTGGCTAGTATTTGGGAGGTCTCGGGTTCAAACCCCGGGGCCGACTGGTCTGCCATGAGTTTTTTTCAGAGGTTTCCTCATGGCAATGTAAGTCACTGCATGCAAACTTATAAGGCGAATGCTGGGCCAGTATTAATCCTCTGAACCCTACCCACACTTCCAATGTTCCATAAATATCCCGTCTCACCTATCCTTAATGCACTTGTACATACCATACAAGTGTATCCTCTGATCTGGCTGAAGGAGTTAATCCCAAACTCAAGCTGCCCGCCTACCTGCCACATACTTCAGGGATGAATGAAACACGTGTGTTTCCTTTCCTTCCTCCGAAAAACCGAGTGCGGTTCGGTTAGTGCGCGAAACGTCAGCAAATGTATCTATTGTCAAACCATTTTTATAAATTTATATATAATAAAGTTAAGAATATCAGTACATTGCGTGGGTAAAGGTTTTCTGTGGTTTCCCTTACCATCTAATGTCAGTTGAAATATATTGACCTTGGACCGAATGGCACGTAATTAGCAAAAAAGTCGGCCGCAGCCGCATTCCCCCCTAAGATAGGAAAATTAGTTTTTTTTTATTAATATTGTAAATGTTAGAGAATTAATTAAGTAAAGCCAGAGTTGAAGAAGGTTGCAAAACCTTATAACTTCCCACAATAAATAATTTAGCTAGATAACAAAATGTACCCCATCCCCCCAGAATCTTCAATAAACGTATTTTGATTGATTGATGATTACTTCAGTCAGTTAAAAGACATTGATGATGAGGTCACAATTAGACCGAAAAAGTTTTTTGTTTGAAATGTTATGGGTAGCCATCTGGATGACTCAAAAATCAATGAAAATTATTAAAAATCAAATTATTTCCTACTTTTGTGAATGTTTTGATAAAGATACAAGAAGTTACGAAACGTTAACTTATTCATAACTGAATTGTTGCTGAGTTAATCGAGAAAAATATCTGCAAATATCCTACAGGCAAATACATCTTCGAAAACTATATAAAATATGATACATAAGAAAACACATAAGAAAAAGTAACAGAAAATGATTCCATGAAAAAATATGTGAATTCAAGTTGTGAAGAAGAGAATTTCATTATCAGGTACCTATACCGATAGATACTAGCAATTTATGTTCATTACGTTTTGTAATTCTAGAGAAATTTGCAGAACCAATAAGAAGTTAATTGCTCCGTACCTTTTTTTTTAAGAGCTAACATGTGGGCTAGAAGTCACCTGAAAGGAATAAAAAATGTGAACATGAAAATTACTTGTTCGATTATATCTAAAATAATGGGGGTTTAGGAGAAATATGGGATATTCTTACATTTTCATTTTAGCTTACACTAGTTGAGTGGTGCTATTATAATATTACTTGTTAGTATTCATGTAACATAACATACCAATAACTTTTTGTCAGACGTCACATGTTCTTATTCATCATTATACAATTAAACTGTTGACGAAACTTAGAATATTATTTACAAAATTACATCATGATGGTATATTTGACTTTTTCAGGTTTATAAAAGCAATAATATAAAACACAAAAAAAAATTATTCTAGTAATTTCGCTGACGGGTTCGATAATCATTTAGAATAACATGCAATAAATTGTACTGGAACATGACAATGTTTTTCTTTTACAGCACTAGAAACTATTAATTTGAGAACAGTCCTGAACAATTTTGTTGAATATTGATTCTGTTGGAGTGCATATGAAATAAATCTCTCATTTCATTAATTTGAATGTTTAATTCACTTCATTAATAATGAACGAAAATTTACATACATTAGGTACATATCAAATCGATGACAAATTTAATGTATCTCATTGTTCAACGAAATGAAAGTAATTTTGAATTTCCTAATAAATAGTATGGAAAATTCGTTCATTGCACAAATTTGGTTTTTTGAATAAAATTTCGAATGCATCTTGTTTCCTTTTGTCTTCAGAAGTGTCAGATGATTCCAAGGATAATTCATATAATTTGACAGTTTAGTTTTCAAAATATTAATACTCTCTTGTTTTTGATAAATATTCATTTTTTCTAAGTATCAAAATAATATTCAAATCATAATGATCCATACCTCCGAAATTATAAAAAAATTCTACTATAGCATATAGGTTAAAACTACACTGACAAACTTAATAAATCAATTAATATATTTACAGTCAAAATGCAGCCAGATTCATTTAGTTAAAAACTACTATATGGTGCAAAAAAAACGGCTTTTTGGCATTTGTATGAAAATGAACCAATCGATAGGTAATTAAAGAGTAAATTGGAAAGTTGAAATTCTGGGATGAATAAATTTTAATAAACATTAATTTTCTTCAAATAAAGGTATATCAAATTTTAAAATCTCCATAACATTTTTACGAGTTTGGAAGGTAAAATAAATGAAAACATGTTTCTATAAAATAGTGTTACAATGTGGAAGGTTGAAATTCTAAATTTCCACGGTTAACAGTAGAAAAAAGTGATGTATAAAAAAAAATCACATAAGAATATATTGAATTTTTTACAAACCTATGCAAACATATACATCAAGTTTCATTCAGTTAAATAGGCTCATGCATTCTTTTTCTTTTAAAAAACACCCAAGTTCTAATTTATTTTGCATTTGAAATTTCGATGGAAATTCGTTATTTACATAAATCTACCCTAAAATATTTCATATGATTTAAAATTTTATCATTGCCTGATATCATTTTTCATATACACAGGTAAACTAAAATAAATAATTCAAAAATGTTTAGTAGCCTCAAATATTTAATTCGATGGTCTTTAAGCACTATAATGTTACTATGAAAAATAAACTTACGTTGTGATAATTTCACTCAACTGAAACACATATCACGTTAAAATTTTTGCTTGTCTTTCGACATTATCTTGTCGCTGTTAAATTACATCTTTCAGGTTGGTGAAGTAGTGTAAATTTTCGGAATCTCTATTCCATGGTCAACTACTCGACGACGCTTTGATGATAAAGTATGTGAGCTATTGAACTCTCCTCAGGTAACCAGAGACCAGAGGGTTGAGAAGAACGTATTTTTCCTGACTTTTCTTTGATATCTGATATATTATATATATATATATATATATATATATATATATATATATATATATATATATATATATATATATATATATATACCTATAAGTTAAAAATAGTTCACAGGCAACAACAATTCACAATAAATAATATATATATATATATATATATATATATATATATATTATATATATATATATATATACCTATATATATATATATATATATATATATATATATATATATATATATATATTATTTATTTGAATTGTTGTTGCCTGTGAAGTATTTTTAACTTTTTGATAATTATAAGCAATAACAGGCTTGGTGAATCTCAGAAAACTTGATTTTATCAAAAGGTTGACGTTTCGTCACGACAATGCAAGTTCTTTGACATTTATTGATTTGAAAAAATTTGATTAGTTAAGAAAGACTACTATGTTTCATCAAAATTTTTCGGCTGTGGCC